>JANAVB010039216.1:10222184-10545537 GCA_029216955.1 Iris pallida | reverse complement strand
AAGTGAAACGCACAAGCACAATGTACCCGATGCTCCCGAGGGGGATAACATCGCATGTAGAGATCCATATAGTACCAATCCGTGTGACCAACGTGACAGTACAAGTAAAGTAATCTACTGCAGGTAATAATTCTAAGCAGGATATGAAATGATCAGAGAATGTACTCGCCTCGTATCTGAATGTCTGAAGCAAATGTACTGTCCGAGGAGAGGTGTCTGGCTCCTAATCAGAACAGCACAAGTCACAACAAGTCTAAAATGATATAATGAAGTCCTACTATGCATTCTACATGATTCTAGGTCAATCTAGGCCAAAGTCAACTCTTGGTCAACTCTGGTCAACCCTAGAAGTCAAACTAGGTCTAAACAAGTCTAACCTAAGTCTAACAAGTCATTTCTAAGTCTACTAGACTAATAGACACACCATAGACCTATAGCTCATACATCTATACCATACCACATATGAAAGTATATGAATATCCCTATGTGCATATAGGCTAGTATCCATAGGCTCCCATATATGATATAAATTACATATATATACAATCACACAATTTAAGGGAAAACATATATATACATATATAGGTATATATATGATACACACATATGTAAATATAGGAAACTTAGAAAACAACCAAAGGCTAAAGTGTATGTGTGTGTGAGACAATGTGAGTGTTAGTGAGGGGCAATTGTGTGTGTGTGGAGTAGTGAGAGGGAATAACCCAAACAACCACCAATGCATTAAATTCTAAGTGTCAAACAAACTCAGATTTTTGAAAAGAGTATGGCCAGAAAACAGTTTAGGAATGGAATGAAAAGGAAAAACCAAAACAAAGTTCCCCTCCCATCCAATCTCAGATTTTTATGTATTGAACATACAGTCATAAAAACAGGTTCAAATCTCAGTTTTTGCAGTTTCAAAACTAAAACAACATAGGCTAGAAGAACTGAAACCAAATGATATTCAAGAGACTGAAACATTCCCCAAAAACTGGTACAAAAGATATGATAGTAATTAAGCCAAGAAGAACTAAACATATACTGAAACCAAATGCAAGCATTGGAACAAATTTCTAACCATAACATACATCATCACCTATTTATGCTCTATACATTAATACCCAAGTTTATACAAACAAACAATTCAGTTTTAATAGTCTAAAAACCAAAACCCAGGTTTTTGCTCTTTAACATAGAGTTATCAAAACACTCAAATCTCAGATTTTACCTAAACATTTCAGTTGACAGATCATATTAAAACTCAGTTTGATATAACATACATTCACAAACATTATAATCTCAGTTTTCATTCAAACCTGTCCCATGTGCAAAATTTCCAGATTTACACCAAACCTCAATCAATACTCCCCAACTTCAACATACAAATAAACAAAACATAGGTGTATAGGTTACAGATTAAAACTATGAATCTAATCAGTTTAAACTTAGGGAAAATCAATGCACAAACCTGTTTAGAAAAACTGGAAAAATTCAGTGTTTGCCATGTATCAGGAATTATGGGAAAAAGGGAATTTAACTTGCAATTCGAAATAAACAAACTCAAACAGCTCTTAATATTGAATCCCCACATTATATATGTGTAGTGTGTCGAGTTTGTGTCCACATTTGTGGACACAAACGTGTCCAGCAAAAGGAAACGCAAAACAGTGCACTGCTACACTGTGCAAAACGCACAGGCTCGTGCACGTGTGCACGAGTGTCGTGCACATGACACGACACAAATGAGGACTCGTGGTCACCAAGGTGTGTTCGCCTAGAGTGTGGCCTCGTGTCCAAGTGTCTGCATTGTGTCAAAACGTGTCGTGTCCAAATAAACAAACCCGTATCAGTGGCAAAATAAAGACAGTGCACAACACAGTGTCAAGTCAGTGCACAATGAAAAACTCCCAAACCAGAGCACAAAATCCAATGAAAATTGGGGAGGATGGTGTCAGTGGATGCCCCAACATCCTCCCCAAAGATGGTGTCAAGACGAGACGTGTCGTGTCCACAGTGGTCCCCGAGATGCAGGGGAAACACTGTAGCCGCGCGCGCCGTGTGCGCGCGCGTGTCCAACCCAACCAAACCGACACAATAGGATACCAAAATCATCACAGAAGTTTAGGAATACATAAACAACCATTAACCCTAATTTTCTATTCAAAAACTTTACACAAATGAAATCGAAGTGTCCTTAGTGGCATTTCGACAAACACTTAGGTATCACCTCTGATACGTGTCCAAATGGACACGAAACTGATGAAACCCGACACGACACCTATACAGGCCTCAGGGTGATCACTTAGGGTTCCTATTGGTGAAGACCAAGTGAAATTTCATGGAGAGAAGAGAGATATACCTAAGCTTGAACTTTCCAATAAAATCCCCTTTTGAATGCTCTTCTCTTGATGTCCCAAATCCTCCAAATTATCTCCAAACTGAACCAAACCTCCACAACAGCAAGTAAATCACTATTAGGAACTATTGCAACAAGTTTGAGGATTTTAGGAGTTAAAATGGAATTAATATGGAATTTACAAATCAAGAACTCACCTCCTTCTTCTTGGATCCAAAATTTCTAAAGAGGGAGGCTAGCCCTAAGTTTGAGAGGGGTTTTTATAGGGTGGGATTCCCTAGGTTCAGCTAGGGATGGCTGACCACTTGGTCTTGGTTTAGGGTTGAGCTAGGTTTGAGTCCAATCTAGCTAAGTCACAATAATGACTGGTGAAATCACAAGCCATTCACCAAATCAAATGATTTCTAAAATTCTAATTCTAGTTCTAAGAATCACTAACCACTAACTTGAGTCACACTAGGTTAGACTAGGGTCACTTGACCTAACCAAGCTCAACTAACTATGGTTAGTTCCTAGGTTAGTCTACAAGAGTCAAAACTGGCCAAAAATCAAACTAGTCCAAATAAATCCAAAATAATTCCTAAAAATTCCCATAAATTCTAAATAAATTATAATAATCCAAATAACCCTAAAAATGTCAAAAATATCCTAATCACATGGCTAGGCTCTAAGGTTACACTAGTCAAACACCAAATCATAAGCCATAACTTAAAAATAGTTTTAAATGATTAAAAATCACCAAAAATCATCAAAAATTATATTATTAAATAAATATCATAATTAAATAAATTAAAATACAAAATTTCAAAATTACCCTCATTTAGAAAACTGGGTGTTACAATCCTACCCACCTTACAAAAATTTCGTCCTCGAAATTAAAATGGTAGTAGTCCTTCTAGGTCATACACCCCACAATCAAAGTCTCAATCATACCGTCAGATAGTCATATGCGTCTGTCCAAAATCATGATACTCAGAATCTTCGTCGTGCTAGTGAGCATGGCTACGATAATCACAGAGTCCTTGACTAAGGTGCATATCCTTAGGTTCATGGTATTTAAAATTTTCGCATTGCCGCATGCGACGGCGAAAACCTTAAATTCCCATACCCTAAAAATACATCCAAATCTGACTATATGTCCTCACTATGCCAACTAACACGACCATCAAGATTCTAGATCCCATAACTGAGGTGACCTAGCCCATATGATTTTCTCAGAAGAAAAACAAACATAACGAATCACCAGATCAAACTTATCAACAATGAGGAAGCAGATATAAATAGATGGAATAGAATTTCAGGATAGGTATAATGAGACAAGGTAGAATGGAATCGAGAAGATCAGAACCTGCTAGCACCTCTCCTACTGCCTGAGCATCCTCAAGTGTCATGGCGTAAGCTCGTCCTTGCTGGCCTCCCCTGGCCTGCTGCTGGTGCTGGACGAACCTCTGCTGCTGAGTCGGCAGGGCTGGTCCCCGCTGCTGGCCTGCTGCTGCTCCGGCTCCTCCTCCCTGAGCTGTTCGTCCCACAGACCTAGGACAATCCCTCATCTGGTGATCTGCTGCTCCGCAGAAAAGGCACTTCCCGAGCCTCTTCCTGCACTCATTCCATCCATGCCCTGGCTTCTTGCAGAAGGGACAACTGACTGTCTGCCTGGGTGCCTGATGCTGGAACTGCTGCTGAATCGGCAGCGGCTGAAATTGCCTCGGCTGCTGGTGCTGAAAGTGAGGCCTCTTGGCCTGGCCTCCGCTGCTGCTGCTGCCCCCAGCTGGGTCTCTCCCTCTCTTGAGCCTAAGCTCAAGGTCATCCTCTGCAGCTAGTGCGTCCACCAGTATCTCCTCAAATGTAGTACTGCGGGCGTTCTTGGTGTAGGACTTGACCTCCTTTACCAAGCCCTTCCGGAACCTCCGGGCCTTTGTCGCCTCCGACAAGTCCTCTACAAATCTGCCCAGGCGGCAGAACTCTCCTGCATACTCCTCCACAGACTGGCTCCCCTGGACTAGGGCCTCGAACTGAGTCTCGAGGGCTCCTACAGCTGCCTCTGGGAAGAACTTCTTCTTGAACAGCTCCTTGAAAGCTGCCCAAGTCTGCCCTGGCGTACCGACCCTCGGGTCTGTCTGGTACCAAGTGCGGGCCAGGTCCTGCATCATACTGGCCGCTGCCTCAATCTGAAGCCTAGTCGGAATCTCAGCCAACCTAAAGATCTCCTCCATGTGCTCGATCCACTCATCGGCATACAAGATGCCCTCCGTCCCCCGGAAGTCTCTGGGGTGCATCTTCTGGAAGTCTTGGATGCCCTTCTCCCGTGGCTGGTGTGGCTGCTGGGCTGCTGCGGGCTGAGCTATGACTCTCTCTACTGCAGTCATCGCCAGCTCAATGCCTCGTGCGAGCTCTGCTGTCTGTCCATGCTGCTGGGTCTGCTGACCCTCCATGTACTGCCGGAAGAAGGCTAACAGCTGCACTGCGTCTATCGTCCCTGGAGGTGGCTGCTGGTAAGGATCCTCTGGGATAACCGGGTCCTGCCTCCGAGTCGGTGGGTGCATGTCCCCTGCTGCGGCTGCCGAGGTCTCCACACGAGCTGAGGTGGCAAGAGCTGCAGTCTCCTGGCCTCGCCGTGCTGGCTGAGAGGTAGCAGTCCCCTCTATAGCATCCTCAGGAACGGTACGCTGTGCACGAGTCTCTACCATCCTGAAGATAGACAAACAAGAGTATCAATTTCTGAAAAGAAGTGAAATAACAAAGGCGGACAATTATAATTCAAAGGATCAGCTGACAAAAGGATTTAGATGGCAATAAAAGGAATTTTCCTAAAGTGATTGAGTAACCTTAAAATTAATATCCTATATCCTATAGCAGGCTGCAGCGATACTCTAGTTCGAGTACCACTACACTTCTAGTCGAGACCTGCATGGGCCACCACTAAAAACGTGTCACGACCCGCACCCACTGTGAGGGTACGAGAACGTAACAACGCCCAGCCTACGCCGCAGAGTCGGCGGTAGAACGCTGTCCTAGGTCACAACATCTAACAATTATATAACTAGCAGTTATACTTTCCCCGAACGGGGTAACAGAGTAATAATAACTCAATCACAGCTAAGGAAGAGATAGCACGATATGAAATAGAACTCAAAGAAATGAAATAGATAAAACCATAGTCTAAGATAATCCCAGCAGTACAAGTCTCAGATAAAGAATATATACAAAACTGATCTCCACATAAAAGTCTAGCTAAAACATGTCCAACTACATAAAGATAAAAGCCTAACTATCTAGTCTAGGCAGTCGGGGGAAAGTCCTCAGCTACCGCTGGATCCTCCTGAGGGTCCAGCTCACAGGTGTCATCCAGTGCTGCCCCATAATAGGTGTCTAGGCCAGCCTCTTCCTCATCCTCTGTAATATTTTCAACAGGTCCAGTCAGGACAGGAGCGAGTACAGTACATCTCCACAAATCATAGCAGGTTAGAAACATATGACATGCAGTAAAATAAGATACAGGTACTGAAAGAAAATAGTATGTAAAGCAGGAAAAGAACTGTAATGTAAATATCTACTATACATAGAGAACTAGCAGTGACTAGTGAGTCAGAGTACGAGATAGCACATGTGAACATGACAGATTTGCACAGGATGTCGAGGTGCACAGGAATCTATACTACGAGGAATTGTTCACACGACCACTAGCACTCCCCCGTATCCCCAATCAATACACAAGGATCTAAACAGGTTATGTTATTGCACAGGATATCACATGGGGGCCCATATAGGGTGCACATGATAGTATACATGGGGCTCCGTGAACATGAGAGTACAAGATTCACAGGAGTGCACATGTAATGAAAGCACAGGAGTACATGATGTAAGTGAAACGCACAAGCACAATGTACCCGATGCTCCCGAGGGGGATAACATCGCATGTAGAGATCCATATAGTACCAATCCGTGTGACCAACGTGACAGTACAAGTAAAGTAATCTACTGCAGGTAATAATTCTAAGCAGGATATGAAATGATCAGAGAATGTACTCGCCTCGTATCTGAATGTCTGAAGCAAATGTACTGTCCGAGGAGAGGTGTCTGGCTCCTAATCAGAACAGCACAAGTCACAACAAGTCTAAAATGATATAATGAAGTCCTACTATGCATTCTACATGATTCTAGGTCAATCTAGGCCAAAGTCAACTCTTGGTCAACTCTGGTCAACCCTAGAAGTCAAACTAGGTCTAAACAAGTCTAACCTAAGTCTAACAAGTCATTTCTAAGTCTACTAGACTAATAGACACACCATAGACCTATAGCTCATACATCTATACCATACCACATATGAAAGTATATGAATATCCCTATGTGCATATAGGCTAGTATCCATAGGCTCCCATATATGATATTTAAATTACATATATATACAATCACACAATTTAAGGAGAAAACATATATATACATATATAGGTATATATATATGATACACACATATGTAAATATAGGAAACTTAGAAAACAACCAAAGGCTAAAGTGTATGTGTGTGTGAGACAATGTGAGTGTTAGTGAGGGGCAATTGTGTGTGTGTGGAGTAGTGAGAGGGAATAACCCAAACAACCACCAATGCATTAAATTCTAAGTGTCAAACAAACTCAGATTTTTGAAAAGAGTATGGCCAGAAAACAGTTTAGGAATGGAATGAAAAGGAAAAACCAAAACAAAGTTCCCCTCCCATCCAATCTCAGATTTTTATGTATTGAACATACAGTCATAAAAACAGGTTCAAATCTCAGTTTTTGCAGTTTCAAAACTAAAACAACATAGGCTAGAAGAACTGAAACCAAATGATATTCAAGAGACTGAAACATTCCCCAAAAACTGGTACAAAAGATATGATAGTAATTAAGCCAAGAAGAACTAAACATATACTGAAACCAAATGCAAGCATTGGAACAAATTTCTAACCATAACATACATCATCACCTATTTATGCTCTATACATTAATACCCAAGTTTATACAAACAAACAATTCAGTTTTAATAGTCTAAAAACCAAAACCCAGGTTTTTGCTCTTTAACATAGAGTTATCAAAACACTCAAATCTCAGATTTTACCTAAACATTTCAGTTGACAGATCATATTAAAACTCAGTTTGATATTAACATACATTCACAAACATTATAATCTCAGTTTTCATTCAAACCTGTCCCATGTGCAAAATTTCCAGATTTTACACCAAACCTCAATCAATACTCCCCAACTTCAACATACAAATAAACAAAACATAGGTGTATAGGTTACAGATTAAAACTATGAATCTAATCAGTTTAAACTTAGGGAAAATCAATGCACAAACCTGTTTAGAAAAACTGGAAAAATTCAGTGTTTGCCATGTATCAGGAATTATGGGAAAAAGGGAATTTAACTTGCAATTCGAAATAAACAAACTCAAACAGCTCTTAATATTGAATCCCCACATTATATATGTGTAGTGTGTCGAGTTTGTGTCCACATTTGTGGACACAAACGTGTCCAGCAAAAGGAAACGCAAAACAGTGCACTGCTACACTGTGCAAAACGCACAGGCTCGTGCACGTGTGCACGAGTGTCGTGCACATGACACGACACAAATGAGGACTCGTGGTCACCAAGGTGTGTTCGCCTAGAGTGTGGCCTCGTGTCCAAGTGTCTGCATTGTGTCAAAACGTGTCGTGTCCAAATAAACAAACCCGTATCAGTGGCAAAATAAAGACAGTGCACAACACAGTGTCAAGTCAGTGCACAATGAAAAACTCCCAAACCAGAGCACAAAATCCAATGAAAATTGGGGAGGATGGTGTCAGTGGATGCCCCAACATCCTCCCCAAAGATGGTGTCAAGACGAGACGTGTCGTGTCCACAGTGGTCCCCGAGATGCAGGGGAAACACTGTAGCCGCGCGCGCCGTGTGCGCGCGCGTGTCCAACCCAACCAAACCGACACAATAGGATACCAAAATCATCACAGAAGTTTAGGAATACATAAACAACCATTAACCCTAATTTTCTATTCAAAAACTTTACACAAATGAAATCGAAGTGTCCTTAGTGGCATTTCGACAAACACTTAGGTATCACCTCTGATACGTGTCCAAATGGACACGAAACTGATGAAACCCGACACGACACCTATACAGGCCTCAGGGTGATCACTTAGGGTTCCTATTGGTGAAGACCAAGTGAAATTTCATGGAGAGAAGAGAGATATACCTAAGCTTGAACTTTCCAATAAAATCCCCTTTTGAATGCTCTTCTCTTGATGTCCCAAATCCTCCAAATTATCTCCAAACTGAACCAAACCTCCACAACAGCAAGTAAATCACTATTAGGAACTATTGCAACAAGTTTGAGGATTTTAGGAGTTAAAATGGAATTAATATGGAATTTACAAATCAAGAACTCACCTCCTTCTTCTTGGATCCAAAATTTCTAAAGAGGGAGGCTAGCCCTAAGTTTGAGAGGGGTTTTTATAGGGTGGGATTCCCTAGGTTCAGCTAGGGATGGCTGACCACTTGGTCTTGGTTTAGGGTTGAGCTAGGTTTGAGTCCAATCTAGCTAAGTCACAATAATGACTGGTGAAATCACAAGCCATTCACCAAATCAAATGATTTCTAAAATTCTAATTCTAGTTCTAAGAATCACTAACCACTAACTTGAGTCACACTAGGTTAGACTAGGGTCACTTGACCTAACCAAGCTCAACTAACTATGGTTAGTTCCTAGGTTAGTCTACAAGAGTCAAAACTGGCCAAAAATCAAACTAGTCCAAATAAATCCAAAATAATTCCTAAAAATTCCCATAAATTCTAAATAAATTATAATAATCCAAATAACCCTAAAAATGTCAAAAATATCCTAATCACATGGCTAGGCTCTAAGGTTACACTAGTCAAACACCAAATCATAAGCCATAACTTAAAAATAGTTTTAAATGATTAAAAATCACCAAAAATCATCAAAAATTATATTATTAAATAAATATCATAATTAAATAAATTAAAATACAAAATTTCAAAATTACCCTCATTTTAGAAAACTGGGTGTTACATTCCCGCAGCAAGAAGAAGGACCCTAACAATCTGAACGTGAAGGGAACTTCTTTCAAGCAAAAGAAGGCAAAGTTACAGATGCCTTGTTTCAAGTATGGCAAGAAGGGCCACTTCAAGAGTGAATGCAAAACAAAGACCAAACAATCAGAGCAAGGAGAGCCTAGCAAGGTATCTATTATCACTGACATTATTGTTATGATTGTACATATCGATATGGTGGGGGCTGACTCTGACTGGTGGGTAGACACTAGAGCCACCTGCCATGTCTGCTCCAGCAAGGAGTGGTTCACCACCTATACACCAACTTCTGAAGTGGTTATGGTGGCGAACCAGACACAAGCTGAAGTGCTCGGGATCGGGACGGTAGTTTTGAAGCTGACTTTGGGGAAGTCTCTGACACTTTAAAGTGTGAAGCATGTACCTGCTATCGTATAGAACCTGATCTTGGAAGGCCTACTCTGCAACGTAGGCCTCAGGATGGACATCAACGCTGGACAGATGGTGATGTCCATAAAGGGAACATATTTCGGGAAAGTTTTTTGTACCGAAGGAATGTTCAAAATTTAGCTTGTAAATCAATCCAATGTAATTAATGCAATCACTCCTTCTGCTTATACTTTTGAGTTGTGGCATAATAGGCTAGGACATGTTCATTGTAAACGAATAAACAGAATGTTTAGTCTAGGACTTATCTCCAAATGTGGGGGTAAGGTAGAGAAATGTGAAGTTTGTGCTCAAATGAAGATCACATGGAAACCCTTTCCTCGGGTTAATCGAAGTACAGATTTTTTGGAGTTGGTACACTCTGATATCTGTGACTTAAAATAATTCTCTACAAAGACCGGGATGAAGTATTTCATAACCTTCATCGATGACTTCTCAAAGGATGCGTTCGTCTACTTGCTGAAGGCTAAAGATAAATTATTGGAGAAGTTCAAGGAGTTCAGGGCCGAAGCTGAGCGGCAGACTGGACAATAACTCAAAAGAATAAGAAGTGATCGAGGTGGAGAGTACGGGTCTCATGAATTCGCATTGTTCTGCAAAGAACATTAAATTGAATATGGAATTGTCAATGAGACTACGGCTCCATACTCTCCTCAATCAAACGAAGCAGCAGAGAGGAAGAACAGAACGTTGACAAAAATGATTAACTCAATGCTGTTGACTGCGGGTCTTCCAAAGTGATACTGGGGAGAAGTTGCATTGACAGCCACTTTTATTTTAAATAGAATACCTCATGCAACTTCAGACATTACTCTTCATGAACTCTGGTTCAAGGTTAGACGTAACTTGAATGTCATTCGAGTATGGGCGTGTCTGGCATATGTCAAGCTTCCAGATTTGAAGATTCAGAAGCTTGGGACAAGGACTACAAAGATAATCTTCTTGGGGTATGCCGAGAAGCGTGATGCTCGAAGATTTCTTAATATTAAGTCAAATTATATCATTGAATCTCGCGATACAGAATATTTTGAAGACAAATTTGCAATGCACAAGAACATTGTTCTTGTGGATATTCTGGAGAATAATGAGGGCGTGCAGGAAACTGAAGTCTTTAATGAGGATATAGTCCAAGAAGATGTTGTTGTTGAAACAACAGTTGAACCAGAACTAGCTGAGCCGTCAGCTAAGGATGTGAGGAGGTCGAAGGACTTCGGAAGTGACTTTGTCATCTATCATGTGGAAGCAGATCCGCTTACCTATGATGAGACGATGAAGACCAGAGACGCGATTTTCTGGAAGATGACGATTGACAATAAAATTGATTCCATCACCTCAAATAACACTTGGGTGTTGGTTGATCTTCCTGAAGGAGCTAAACCCATCGGATACAAATGAATCTTCAAGAAGAAGATGAAAGCAGACGGAACTATTGACAAGTTCAAGGCTAGGTTGGTAGCCAAGGGATTTTCTCAGAAGCAGGGGATCGACTACTTTGACACGTATGATCCAGTAGCCCGGATGACCACCATCAGAATATTGATTGCTCTCGCAGTGATACATAAGATGGTGATACATCAGATGGATGTGAAAATGACTTTTCTAAATGGCGAGCTGACCGAAGAGTTTCACATTCAACAGCCAGAGGGATTTATCGTCAAGGGTCTTGAAGACAAAGTCTGCAAGTTGGTGAAATCCTTGTACGGTCTTAAACAGGCTCCCAAGATGTGGTATAAGAAATTTGACAAGGTTATAAGGTCAAATGGCTACATAGTCAGGGAGACAGACAAGTGTGTTTACTGTAGAAGTATGAAAATTTTCAGCAAAACATAGCCTCATGCGCCCAAGTCAAAGCAGCTCCATGCGCCCAGTCAGTTCGACTCCATGTGCCCACTAAATGAAGCTCCATGTGCCTAGTCCAAGTATAACTCCATGCGCCCAAGACTAGTTCCTCCAAAAGGTGAGCATATAGCCTGAGACATGGCTATGCGCCCAAACCTGACTCAGTCAAAGCCACGACCAGAATGTGCACCGAAGCGCATGGCCACGTCAGTCTCCACGAGCAGTCGTGCACCGAAGCGTGCGGCCACGTCAACACTACGACCAACCCACGATCTCGTAGCCTGTATGCGCCTACACCTATACGCCCAAAGCAGGACCATGCGCCCACGTAAGAACTAGCGTGTCCCTTCATGTGGGCGCATAACATCGTTCCAGCCCAAGAACGACTATAAAATGGGGGCTTCTTCCCTCTTCAACAGACAGAACGGAGAGCATTTGTAAGAGCCAAATTGCTGTACTCCTTGCCAGTGAGCCAAAAGTTAGCAATTTTCTTAGGTTTTCTCCTACTTTTGTAATCGAAGTGTCAACGGAGTAAAGGAGCAACTGCCGCTCGATCTCCGTTGTTCCATTCCCCAGAATTCTTTTTTTTGTACTTGGGGATCCTCAGCGCAGGATCTCTCAGGCGTACTCGATTTGTGGTGCCTTGCGCCAATAAAAAGAAAAGACATCGTTTTCTTTTTCTTTTTTTGTGTGTGTCCACAAAAATAGCGACTCTGCTGGGGACTACCTTTTCTTCTGATGAGAAGGTGGTGACGCAATCCAATACCGACAAAGTGGGGAGTACTCAGAAGATGCTGATCATAAAATTTGATCAGCAGACGTTCGAAGAGATACTCTCGAGGGACAGCTCTACTCCCTCAAAATCAGCGAAGCCAAAAAAGTCTCGCAAGACTTGGCTTCCGAAAGCTCGCTACACATATCCTGCTAGTGTCATAGCGGATATGCAACTGGAGGACTCTGTCACCTGGACGCAGGACTCTGCCACAGAAGTCCCCCAAATGGAGAAGGCTCACACCATTTCGGGCTCTACTAGCGCAGTGACTTCTTTCCTCCACAACCAAAAAGAGAGTGTTCGACACTCGAGACTTGGTAAAGAAAAATACTACGATGCCAAGGATCGGGGTATGCGACACTCTGGCCAGAGCCGGCAAGGCTCACGAACGAAGGAGGCAAAACTGAAAGAAAACAGTGCTGCTCCATCAAGCATGCGCCCAAAGCCATGTGCCCAAGGGAGTGTTTGGACGCATAGCCCCAACCAGAACACTTCTATCTTCAACAGGTTGGGCACTCAGAGTCATGCGCCCAAGGCTATGCGCCCGGGCTCTCTGGATCCATACTATGCGCCCACATCAAGGCGACTCAAACATGCTGCCAAGAAGCATGCGCCCAAGCCCAGTCTCTAAGGCCTATGCGCCCACCGCAAAAAGACAGGTCCCAACGCGTATAGCATGGGGATGTCTTCATGGACATCCCAGAACTTAGGTGTGGGGGTTGCCCCTGCACATGAACTAAGTCTGGATGCGCCTACTCTCCTTACAAACCCGCATGTAAAGCTCAGCGATGCATGCAACATGGGTTGTAAGACAAAACTCCCTTCCGCTGACTTGCGCGACATGATAAATCATAAGCGTAAAGCGAGGGAGAACATAACAATTCATAGTGCACTTCCGTGTGCTAATATTGTTATCAACTGTTGTTGCTCTAAAGTAACAAGAGTGCCTCAGAGAAAGTTCGTGTTTCGACGGCTGCACTTCTCTGACGACGAGAAGCCACTATATGTCTCATCTAACATGGCTTCATGGGGTCCCCCTTACGGAAGCCCCAATCAAAGAAGGTGGACTACCAACCCAACCTTCTCTCTCAGTTCTATGAGAAAGAGAAGATGAAGTCTACCAACAGATGGCCAACGGGCTGTCACATCTGAAGGATTCTATATGGGCACTCGATCAAAGGCAAAATTCTGTATAGACGACGAAGATTCCCATGCCGCGGGTAGTATTCCCTCAGAATCTGAAGCAGATGACCCCCACACTGGGGGTAGCCTTCCAGAGGACGATGATCCTTCCGAATCCGATGGCGACTATCTACCTCCTCTACCTGAAGATGAAGGACTCATCCACTCAGAGACAGACAGTTTCAGCACCAGTTGCAATGCTTCCTCTGTTCATCCTTGCATGCTATCTACGTATATGACGGACGGAGAAAGACCTAAAGAAGCCAGTGATCAGACTAGTAAACGGCTAGAGGGTCTCGAAACAGCATTCGCCAAGATCACTGATATGCTTACCAGTATCATGGAAGTCCAAGCTACTGGCGCTGTTCCTCCACCTCAGCATAATGCCTCAGCCTACGCTAGTCCGGCTCACAGCAACAACCCTCTTGCCCTACAAAAGGAGTATCATTCTGTTGCACCTCCTCCAAATCTTGCAAATACTGGGGTGGTCCTTCGTCGACAACACCTGACAACCGTTCAGCGGCTATTTCCCAACACCTGCTCAATCAACATGATACAATTGATTTCCTGGTTGCTCGCCTCGACACCATCTCACACAAAGATGAGCTGCAGAAGATAGAAATATCTCAACCGTATCCCCCTGAGTGGGAGAACGCTACCTGCCCTCCTAACTACAAGCCGCTGACGCTGAACTCATTCGACGGCTTAACTTTTTCTTGTCATCACATGACGTACTTCAACACGCAAACTCTGCACTTGTCCCGAGACGATCCATTCCTATCAAAGCTGTTTATTAGCACCTTGCAGGGGGTAGCCTTCGAATGGTTCTGCAGTCTGCCTGATGGGTGTATCAATTCATTCAAAGACTTGGAGAGGTTGTTCCTCAACAGGTTTTATGAGAGTGGCATGCATGTTAGTATGTCCACTCTCATCGAGACCAAGCAAAGGAAGACTAAACCTATCATTGCCTTCATTGAACGCTTCAGACGACTAGCACTGAAGATGCCCTTCGACATACCAGACTCAGAACTTATGGATACTTGTCGACATAACTTCCTTCCTACAGTGAAGTTTTGTCTAGGTATACATAATTATGATACATGGTCCGCTTTCATTGGGGCCGTTGATGCTGCTGAAATTGATGTTCCTAACTTGGAACTGCTGGGGCTGAAGACACCCAAATCTGAGGACAAAGACAAGTATCCTCAGACTATCCCTGTTCGTGGGGTTAAAGGAAAAGAAGTCCTGAAGGTCGACACATCCAAAGGAGCTTCCAATTCTCAAGGCGCCTCCGACAAGCCTAAGGAGACCTTCTCCTTCGATGAAGACGACGTCATCACCATCTTCCACACATTGACGAAGGGTAATAAGCTGACATTGCCCCCACCACGACGTCCTGCAGAGGTGAGCCAACTCAATCATCCCAAGTACTGTCTTTACCATCAGTACGCGCATCACTCCACCAAGGACTGCATCTTCCTGAAGAAGAAGATACAACAGCTTATCGACAGCAAAATAATCAATCTCGAAGCTGAAGACAAGGTCGTATCTGCTAACATGATCTCTCTTCAGTTTGGCGACTTTCCTCTTCCAGAAGTCCCAGACGGCGTGGTCCCGATCCCCAAGGCAATTATGGAAGTCGTCAACCTACTACCAGCTTGCAACTCAACCTTGGTCCCACTCACAACTGGACGTAGTGAGATCATATGGGTCCATCCGGACCTAGTCCAAGAAGTGATGCAGGGGTAGCACCTCCTAAAGTAAGAAGGGACAAGAAGTTTAAGCCATGCCACATGGTATCCTCCCCCATCGACAAGGTTCTATCTGGCGAGACACGACCGGGAAAGACTTATCTTCGAACGTATGATCCCGCACAAGAAGAAGCACTGCCCTTTCAAGCTCCTGCTACCCCTACAAGCTCAGAAGTCGGCCCGTCCAAGCCTCAAACCACATCCAAGCAGAAGGAGACGCGGTTTGACAAGTCTCTAAAGGTGCCAGCTCCAGAAGGCATGGATCGACCCTACAACTTTGACATACTGGCTCAGTTAGCCAATACACCCGCCAGGTTGTCTCTGTTCGATCTATTGTAGCTCTCCAAAGAAATGCGGAAGGCCTTAAGTAAGGCATTGCTATATGCCGACTCTTACCTCGCTGAGGTCAAAGCTCCCGCTGAAGATCCTGTCTCCTGCACCCCACTGTCACAGTACCATAAAAGTGGTGCCCAACATCACCTTCTCACAGAAGGACATGCAATTAAAAAATAATCGTCATGATAGACCCCTGTACTATATA
Source organism: Iris pallida (assembly GCA_029216955.1). Classification (NCBI taxonomy): domain Eukaryota; kingdom Viridiplantae; phylum Streptophyta; class Magnoliopsida; order Asparagales; family Iridaceae; genus Iris; species Iris pallida. The sequence goes on along the minus strand of JANAVB010039216.1, from coordinate 10,529,586 downwards.
GGGTATATCGGAGCGATCAAGGTGGACCGCATGCACATCGATCCAGGATCCTCCCTCAGCATTATTCCTAGAAGCTTGCTTCAAATCCTGGGAATTCCTCTGCACAAGCTATCCGCAACCAACACAACTATCATGGCTTTCAATGCTGGTCGAAGCCATCTACTGGGTAAGATCCGTCTCAAATGCCAGATCGATGATCTCCGAACGAAGGTCTCCTGCTATGTGATCGATGCCAATGTATCCTTCAACGTCTTGCTGGGAAGTCCATAGATACATTAGAACATGATCGTCCCTTCCATACTTCACTAGTGCTTCAAGTACGTTAACAGCGACGGTATCGTAAAGACAGAGTTTCCTGACGTTGATCCTTTCAAGGGCATCGAAGCTTACTATGGAGATTCGGTACTTTACCAATCTCAACCCCCCAAGGATGATGGCAATAAAGCTGACAATGAAGCTTAAGGACCTCTATCCTCCAATGGTGGTCCCCTGATTGTTCGAGTTAAAGGACGTACTAATCCAAAAAGTACCCCGAAGCCTCTCACAATCTTGGTGAAGAAGAAGAAACCCGACAAAGTCAAACCATTGACCATCACTCTCAACAAAACACCCAAGGGAGAACCTGTCCATCCTCCCAATCCTGAAGAATTACCCTATGTGGTGAACTCGACCAAGACTGTGGCTCCTCTTCCAAATGATGACCCTCTCATTGAGTATATCAATACTCAGAATAATGTACCTTCAGCGGATGATGTTATCCCTGAAGAAGAACTTGCGTATTTTCTTAGTAAAGGTTTATCTTTGAATTACTCCGATGTCTATCAATCTGTAAACTATTACATAGATACGATATACGCCCTAGAGAATGGCATAAGACTATACCTTTATATGCCGGTCATGACGCCTTACCTATGGGAAAAAGTCTACCCAGAAGATATCCACTACTTCATCATTCTAGCCAGAAAGAAAGATGAAGAGCTAATCATCTTCGATCGTATAATTGGCGAGAGAAACTTTGTTCCAGACTCTACTCCTCCCAAGTACAATACAGAAGCTGACTATGACTCTGGGAAAATGTAACTTTTTCGGTATAGTTGGCAGGCCAAGAATATCATCCAGAATATGGGATATGACATGATAAGCGACGAAGGGCTAAATTACGGCCGAGGACGACGACACTTTGCACCACCCGGCAAACCCAAGAACTACTACCAACGAAACGGTGTTGGTTTGGGCTATGTCTCTCCTCCTACAACCCCCGAAAGATCAGATGATGAAGCAGATCGTTGTTCTCATTCTTCTGATTCCTTCCTCTGGGACTCAGACTCTAGCATCGGTGACATATTCAAAGCAACTTTGTTCGCCCACATGGTTTCCATCGACCAAGTTACAGACGATGTCCAATCAATCGAACTCGAATAATGGGCTCAAAAGATGGACACCAGGTGGGAGCTGCTCTTTGAACAATGTGAACCACCAACCGAAGATGAAATCATCCAAGTCAATCTAGGAGATGAAGCACACATCTTTTCGAACAACATTGGGGGTATACTGCTATACGGTGATGCCCTTCGGATTGAAGAATGCAGGGGCAACATACCAGCGAGCCATAAACACAATTTTTTGTGATTATTTGCGCAAAATCGTGGAGTGCTACGTAGACGATATTGCAGTCAAAAGTCGTCTCAAGGGCAACCACCTCCAAGACTTGAGAACGCTGTTCGAACTAATGCGTGCACACCAACTCAAGATGAATCCAACCAAGTCTTTTCTGGGAGTCTCCAACGGCAAGTTCCTTGGTTTCGTCATCAGTTCAAAGGGTATACATCTGGACCCAGAGAAAGTGAAGGCTATTCTCGACATACATCCTCCAAGAAACCTCAAAGAGCTCACGGACTACAAAGAAGGCTAGCTTACATCAGATGATTCATTTCGAACCTCTCTGGAAGGTGTCAACCATTCACTCAGCTCATGAAGAAAGGCATATCTTTCGTCTGGATTGAACAGTGTCAACGGGCATTCGACGACATCAAAGCATATCTTACAAGCCCTCCAGTACTGGTAGCCCCAATAATGGGGAAGCCCTTCTTACTATATGTCCGTGCCATTGATCATTCCCTTGGTGCCCTCTTAGCTCAGAAGAGCGAAGGCGGCCATGAACAGGCAATTTACTACCTCAGCCGCACAATAGTGGGTGCCGAGCACAGATACACACCGGTAGAGATGGAATGCCTCGTACCAGTATTTACCATCCAAAAGACACGCCACTATGTGTCTGGGCAGACTATCCACATCATATCTAAAGTCAACCCTCTCAGAATACTCATGACTAAGCCGGGTTCTCTCAATTCTCGTTTAGCTACATGGACAATGCTGTTGACCCCATATGATATGATCTTCGTCCCTCAGAAGGCAGTAAAAGGTCAAGCATTAGCTGATTTCCTAGCAGCTCATCCGGTGTCAGAGTCGTCCAAACTCTACGATGAAATCCCCGACGAAGTGGTGGAGTCTAACATTGCAACTAAATAGATCCCTATTTTACAAATGTTTTTTGATGTCACATCAAGAACAGGGCCCAAAGGAAACATCGTGGCTGGAGTAGGTGTTGTGCTTATGTCACCTAATCATCTGGTTATACACCGTACATATTCTCTCTTGAAACCATGCACCAACAATGTAGCCGAATATAATGCCCTAATAATCGGCGTACAACTGGTAAAGCAACTGGGAGTTGACTATCTAGAGGCTTACGGTGATTTTAAGCTAATAGTTAGTCAGGTCCGAGGGGATTACAAAGTTCGCCACGAAGATCTCATCTCCTACCACCAAGCAACAATCGAGCTGGCGTCTATTTCGCTGGGTTCTTCATCGAACACGTGCCTCGACTACAGAATATAGAAGCAGATGCTCTAGCTGGTCTTGCTGCTTCCTTGACAGTTTCTACCAATACTCAGCAGTCGATCACAGTGTCTGGTCGAGAATTATTCCATGTGAAAGATGCCTTGTATATTCATCACAGTTATGCAGCAGAAACAAACGTCGACGCTAAAGACTAGAGATTTCCCTTCATAGACTACGCTATCTATGGAATCCTCTCCGAGGACCTGAAGGAAGCAGTATCCATCCAAAGGCGATCCCTCAGATTCTACTACAACACAGCTACGAAGATGCTGTATCGACGCTCTTATGAAGGGCTACTGTTACGATGCTTATCAGACGCCGAAGCCAAGCATGCACTCCTGGAGGCTCACGATGGAGTTTGTGGTGCACATCAACCAGGCCCCAAATTATAAGATTACCTCAAACGAATGGATTATTACTGGCCCACAATGATAGCGGATGCTGTTGAATATGTAAAGAAGTGTAGAGCTTGTCAGTTCCATGCTGATTTTATTCACCTATCTTCGGAGTTTCTACACCCGACGGCAGCATCTTAGCCATTTGAAGCCTGGGGCATGGACATGATAGGACCAATCAGTCCGCCATCCTCCAAAGGACATCGGTTCATCCTAGCTATAACCGATTACTTCTCTAAATGGGCGGAAGCTATACCGCTCACCGAAGTGAAGACATCAAACGTGATCAGTTTTATCAACCATTACGTCATTTACCGCTTTGGCCTACCTCGCAGGATCATCCATGATAATGGTCCACAGTTCGCAAGCCATGCGTTCTATCGGTTCTGTGATAAGAATCAAATCCAGAACATAGCCTCTACTGCCTACAATCCAGCGACTAACGGGCTAGCAGAAGCCTTCAACAAAACTATTATAAAACTTCTCAAGAAATTTGTGTCTTCAAACAAGCGCGATTGAAACGAGAAGCACGATGAATGTCTATGGGCCTGTCACACAACGTTACGGACTCCAACAGGTAGTACGTCATTCTCTCTGGTTTATGGGAGCGAAGCAGTTCTTCCCCTAGAAATCCAGATTCCTTCTCTCCGGGTAGCCCTAGCCAGCGAGCTGACTACTGAAGAAAGCTACCGTCTACGACTCCAAGAGATCGAAGTGCTAGATGAAAAATGCCTATTAGCTCAATAGCATATTGAGCTATACATTTCCAGAGCTTTCAACAAAAAGGTGAAGGAAAGGATCTTCCAAGTCGACGATCTGGTCCTAGCAGTAAGAAGGCCAATGGTTATGACACACAAAACAAAAGGGAAATTCTAGCCTAAATGGGAAGGTCCCTTCGTCATAGAATCGGTATATTCTAACGGTGCGTACCGGCTGACCAAGCCTGACGGTGACTTGTTTACGATGCCTATCAACGACAAGTTCCTGAAGAGATACTATGTGTAATCTCTTTTACATAATGTTCACATACGTTCAGTCATGTAAATGTACAGTACGATGTTTATATGATTCAAAAAAAACAAACTATCTAACTATTATCCGTATTTCAAGAGTCTTGAATACGCCCTGGATAATAGGTCCTCTAATTATTTTCCCAGTAGAATCATTCCCGTTTCTGACTCTGTCCAAACTTGGTTTGACGAAAACAAGTCACGTCCCTATTACCTCTGAATTATTTTCTGATAATTATTTCCCCAGTAAAATGATTATGTTTTGCCACGTCTACATAACCTCTGAGCAAAGCATTCATTAAGGATAATTACGTCCCTATTACCTCTGAATTATCCACTTCTCCCTAATGCTATATATCTTTCCATGTCCATATTACATCTTGTCAGATATAGAACATCCTCTGCTATTACGTCCATATCACCTCTACTAGAAGCTTCATTCAACTTATATCTATATTCGAATCATTCGAATATAAAATGGATAATAGGTCCACATCAAAAATTTCCCAGCAGAATACCCACCAGAAATATCTTCGCTACATCCACATTACCTATAGCATCGATATTTCATAAAACCAGTCCTAATTATCATGTGTCACGTCTATATTACCTCTGATACCGGTAATATTCTGACTCGACACTTATACCCAATCCTGGATAAAAGATATGGTGTCAAGACCATAAAACCTATCACATCTATATTACCTCCGTTGGGTTTTCATTTCAAATCTATTACCTGCACCGCCAGCGTACAGAAGGGCGATGGGTTCAAGCAAACAAAAAAGAAGGAGGGAGCTCCCCCAGCGGGATACCCTTTACACAAATATTGTATTATTGGCTCTCTAATACAAGCACCACAGATATCACAAGCAAAGAGTGGAGCGAATGTATTCTGTTTATTCAAAATCAGTTACATTCACAGGACTACACCTCATGAGCAAAACAAAAAGTTCTTCATCTCTTTTGCTCAAGCAAAAAGTAGAGGACTACATCCGAAGCTCAGAAGAAGTAAAACATAAAGCTAAAAATAGGCAGAAATACCAAGATGAAATACGAACATTTATGGGAACCCGCGGTTCCTAGCTGTGGCGAGGCATATACCATTCCCTCAACTATTTCGCATATGAGGGATCCATTTGATCAAAGCCCTCAGCTGGAGCAGGAAGGTCAGATCCCCCAGTCCTACTACTCTCAGGATGGTGCTCCTCCTTTACAGCAGCTTCGCTCTTGGGAGTAATTCCTTTCCCGACGGGCGCCGGCTCTTCTCCTTCCTCAATTTTTGGCACCACCTCCTTTTTGACAAATGACGACTCTTGTTTTATGAAAAGAGGCATCATCTCCTTCTTCACCACAGTCTCAACCTTCGACATGGATGCTGCAAGAGCCACGAGCAGAAAGACAGTCAGACTTAGAAAAATTGCAGGAAAAGCTAAGTTCTGAAGGATTTTTATGTGCCCAAACGGATATGCGCCTAAAGGGATATGCGCCCATTACAAAGACTTATGGGCGCATAACACATGGACAGTTAAACGGGCGCATAACGTGCCACATCTTAAAGAGCACATAACATGGCAACACATGGGCGCATAGCGCACCACAGTATTGGCACATGACTTTTGTAGGCGCATAGTAATGCTCACAGAAGTATGTTGCCCTGGGCGCAAGTGCCTCGGCAGAAGAGAAGTTTGAGCGTCATAAATTAACGCTCGAGACTTCGTTTTTTGAAGCACGCCCTCACCCAAAATTGGGTCCTGGACTGCTGAGGACTCCGTCGCAGGAGAAGAGCTACTCGACGTAGCCCCCTTGCCCTTCGCGGATCTCTTGGCGGCCTTGGAAGACATGATTCTCGAAGGAAGAAGACGAAGAGTTTTCTGAAAATTTTAAAGAGAAAAGGAATAATGAACTTTCACTCTCCTCCAGGGTCTATTTTTAGGCACGAGCCACTTACTATGCACATACATACTCTATGTGCCCACTATGGTTTATGCGCCCACTGCAGCCTATGCGCCCACATGAAGGACCAGCTCTCTGCATACTATGCGACTGTCTCTTGCTGACGTAGACAACGTGTAAAGAATAGACCGCTTCAAATTCTGTTCCGATAAATCTGTCAGTTCAGATTTTGAGGCAAATCTCAACAGTCGTATCTCCCTGACAGGCTGGCCAAAACACTATGTGCCCAGGGGAAAAGCCGTGCTATGCGCCCATTGTCTCGCGAGAAGACGATCCATGCTTCTTTCAAAGTATTTTGAACTTGCTCAAGTGTCAAAAACTTTGAAAGGGTCCTGTAGAAGCATGAATTTTTTTAGCAAAACATAGCCCCATGCGCCCAAGTCAAAGCAGCATCATGCGCCCAGTCAGTTCGACTCCGTGCACCCACTAAATAAAGCTCCATGTGCCCAGTCCAAGTATAACTCCATGTGCCCAAGACTAGTTCCTCCGAAAGGAGGGCACATAGCCTGAGACATGGCCATGTGCCCAAACCTGACTCAGTCAAAGCCATGATTAAAATATGCATAGAAGCGCATGGCCACGTCAGTCTCCATGAACAGTCGTGCACCGAAGCATGCGGCCATGTCAACACCACGACCAACCTACGATCTCGTAGCCTGTATGCGCCTACACCTATATGCCCAATGCAGGACCATACGCCCATGTAAGAACCAGCGTGTCCCTTCATGTGGACGCATAACATCGTTCCTGTCCAAGAACGACTATAAAAGGGGAGCTTCTTCCCTCTTCAACAGATAGAACGAAGAGCATTTTCAAGAGCCAAATTGCTGCATTCCTTGCCAGTGAGCCGAGAGTTAGCAATTTTCTTAGGTTTTCTTCCACTTTTGTAATCGGAGTATCAACGGAGTAAAGGAGCAACTGCCGCTCGATCTCCATCGTCCCATTCCCCAGAATTCTTCTTTTTGTACTCGGGGATCCTCAGCATAGGATCTCTCAGGCATACTCGATTTATGGTGCCTTACGCCAATAAAAAGAAAAGACAATATTTTTTTCTTCTTTTTGTGTGTGTATCCATATTTACACGAAGTTTGCTGATGGAAGAGGTGTGTCTGTACATGGACGACATGCTTATCCTGGGTACGGACATGGGTTGTGTCACGAAGACAAAGAAGTTCATCTCGAGCAAGTTCAGTATGAAGGACTTGGGGAAAGCTGATGTGATCTTAGGGATCAAGAGCATCCGGATAGACACTGGACTAGCGCTGTCGTAGTTTCATTATATTGAGAAGATGATCACACATTACGGGTATCAAGATCTTCCAGGGATTGATACGCCGTACAAGTGTGATCTGAAGCTGAAGCCTAATTCAGGGAAAAGCGTCAGGCAGCTAGAGTATACAAGCATAATCGGGAGTTTGATGTATGCTATTGCTGCCACAAGACCTGACATAGCTTTCGCCGTGGGAATGCTGAGTCGTTTCACGAGCAACCCATGCATTGAGCACTGGAAAGCTGTGAAACGAGTTATGAGATATCTCAAGAAAACTCAGAATATGCACTACACTACAACGGAGATCCGTCGGCAGTAGAAGGCTATAGTGATGCCAACTGGTGCTCAGAGGTGGAGAGCGAGAGGTCCACAGGTGGATTCATTTTTACAATAGATGGAGCTGCTATATCGTAGAAGTCGAAGAAGCAGACTATGCTCTCGCGGTCATCGATGGAATCTGAGTTCTTTGCACTTGATACCACAGCGGAGGAAGTAGAATGGCTTCGGGAGCTCATGTATGATCTTCCAGTGGTTGGGGCACAAATACCGACAATATCGATATACTGCGACAACCAGGCGACGACGGCAGTGGCATCAAATGACCTCTTCAACGGAAAAAAGAGGACTGTGCGGTTGAAACACATAGCAGTACACGATCTCATTAAGAGAGGTGTTATTGCAGTGATTGATGTTCGAAATTAGGAGAACCTGGCAGATCCGTTCACTAAGGGCCTCAAGCGCCAATTGGTCGATGACACAACATGTAAAATAGGCTTGAAGGCATTCTGATATTATATTATTGCAATCATACTATAAAGTTTTATGCTATTAGTTCAAAGAAAAATCTACTAGGCATCTAGCTTTTGGTCCAAGAGAGGACCATTAATCGAAAGACTATCAGAAAAGGTGGGTACATGTCCTAAAGGGCATGGAGAGGTTACGGACCTACAACCACTATTGTCTACTGTTGTTTTCTGTAGAAAATGGATCATGTGGGAAGGTTGGCTTAAACGCCTTAATGAGTTTTCAGACAGAGTGAATATCTGGTATGCTTTACAGGAAGCATGGTAGTGCAACACTACAATGAGTACAACTCCATGCTACTGTAGGGTGACTCTACCATAAGGTTTCCGAAAGGGGTAATGCCTCGGCTATGCAAGCCAAGTCACAGCGGAGTAGCACCGCAAATAGGTAGGTAGCCTAATATTGTATGTTGAAATAAAGAGGGGAGTAGTCAGCACTACAAATAGAAGGAGTTCCTCATTTTACAGTGGCACGACACCACGATAAGGTACCTGGTTAGGGATAAAGCCTCGACCTTGCAAGCTATGTCATTGCTACGTAACACTGCAAGAGAGCCTAAGGCTTCATGCTGGGTAGTATGGCACTACAAAGAGGCGATGACCTCATGCTACAGTAGTATGATACTACGATGAGGTTTCCGATACGGGATAAGGCCTCGGCTTTAGGCCATGTCATAGCGGTGTAGCACCGCAAGGGAAGTACAATGAGCTTCATGCCATGTCTTTTTAACAAAGAACTCACCTATAGTGTATGGACAAAGAGATATCAGGCCGTCTCTTGAGGGTAAACTTATAGACGTCCAAAATTATATATTAAAACCAGGCTGACACAGAGCCTTTAGTGTGTAGCCAAAAGCACATGTAACTATATTATGTAAGTGGAAAGAATTTCAGCTGTGATGCAGAATTCAAGTCTTAGTCCATTCTTGTATTATAGTCTGTTGTTTGACCCATACAGGAAGATTCAAGTCGTCAGTGACATCTCTCCTAATGCATGAAGGACAGTTATTGTAGGGAACACTTAAACCCATATATATATAGAGATATATGGGGGATTGTTGGAGTTTGACCTTTTTATTGGAAACTTTAGTCCCACATCGGCTAGGCCAAAGGAGTTGTATCTCTATATAATAAGCTATTCTTCTTTAGAGATGCACATGTGGTGTGGAGGTGCACATGGGTATGACATATGGGGGTATTTTTTAATGGAAAAAAGGCTAAATCAATAATGAAAGCATTCATGCTTTTTGCTCTTAGAAAATTAATTTCCATTGGAGCTAAGCTCCGTAGGGGCTTAGCGACTCGGACTCGGACACGGGCTCATGGGCTCATAAGGTGTAATGTAGCATTTTGTTGGCACACTTTGCATGCCAGTGGGCACTGCCTATTGGCGCGTGATTGGCGCAGGTTGTGCGGGGTGCGCACGGTCTGCAAGTGGCGCAGTGTGCGCTAGTAGCGCAAGTTGTGCATATTGTACAGGATACGCAGGGTGCACAAAGTGCGTGCAATGTGTGCAGTATGCTAGTACACGTCGGAGCGGTTGTGCTCACGTTGTGCAAGTGGCACAGATGACGCGTGCTGTGCGCCCTTTGGCTTAGTTCGTGTCTGTGCACGATTGAGCAGTTATAGCATGTTTGGGACGGTTTCTTCCCACATCCCGAACATGTTTCTAACTGGGTGGTTACAGAGCGAGGCTATATAAGCTTCTCTGCTCTCTCTCTGAGAATACAAGTTCAGAATTCATATAAGGCAAAAGTGTTTTTAGCACCATTCCTTACGTGTTTCCACAGAGTTTGAGAGAGAAGAGAAGCAGTGCATCAGCGTGACTTAGCGCAGGAGTCCGTGCGCCTTTCGAGGAGTCAGAAGAGTGGAGTGTTCCAAAGTTCTCCGTCGAACTTACTAGTTCCCGGAAGCTGTTCGTGTGGGGTAAATTAAGCTTTGAACAACGATGATCATTCACCCCAGCAATCTTCCATCTATCGTCTGTCATCTAAGTTGCTGCTGCCTATAGCAATTCGCTTAGTATCTTCTTTTAGAAGTACTACTGTCGTTTGCTACTGTTATGAAATCTTTTTAGATTTTCGTAACTCAGAATCCTCCAAGGATCTCTGTTACGCACCTTCTTTGAAGTGTTGCATTGAAACGTTATTTTTACAATTGTTCCATTTTCTCAGGTTTCCATCAAAAATTGTGCCTCGGCATTAACATGTCTCTGCTTCTTCAACAGAGTTGAACTGTAAACCAACAATATCTTCATCTAAGAGATCCCTTGGGTCTTTGTTAATGTTGGCAGTCTGCAATATTGTTTTCATTGTCGCTGCATTAAAATCCAATGGAGATTCACCATCGTCCCTAAGAACAGAATTAAACAAAATAAGTATAAGAAATCAATGTAAAAATATAATGCATTACTTAAATCCATTAGAAAGGGTGATGCGAAATAACATTATGTTGTTTGCGTTGATGTCATCGTCATGGTTATGATGCATTCCTCTGTTGTTTTCTTCCTCTTGTTCTTTATTGTCTCCTAAGTTAACAGCTTCCAAACTTTGCTCATCATCCAAATCATCTGATACTGCTCTTGAAGCGAAGCTTTCTTTATCAACTAATTCTTCTACACGACGATCAGTTTCTCCATGTGACGTTGCCATTGAAGAAAATAGAGTGTGTTAGAAACCAACAGAAGAAACGAAGGACAAGAAACAATACAAAAAGGAAAAAAAAATGCTTGAGTGATCCTAGTTTATAAATTCCATAAAACTCAAGCGTTGTATAAACTCAACCTTATCTCAGCCACCTTTCATAAAACGAAGGACACCTTTCTAGTGCTCTACTATCTTTAGCATGCATGAAAATGTTTTATGTACCTCCAAAAACTCCCTCCTCCATGTACCTCCGCCACGTGGACCTCTTCTATTGGCTCATGAAAAAGCTTGAGTGATCCTTAAAGCATGCATAATTTTTAAGAAACAACTTCCAACAACACAACCTTCTCGTCTTATGTGTACATATATTATTGAATTGTGTAGGATAAAGCATGCAGTAACATTTAATGCTATGTTTACTATTGTGTAATTATTTCTAATGATATGGTATTAGTGAACACAATCTGTGAGAGAGAACCTGAAAGAGAGAGAGGGAGATAGGATAAAGAGAAAGGATCGAGCTCGACTAGTTTTTATTTCAATAGCTCCTTTTACTAATAACTAGTTTTAAATTCACAACTTAAAATAGTTAAAGTTAAAATTCAATTTTTGATTTTCATTACTAATAACTAGTTCTCCATGTACGAGTTTAGACGAACACTAATCGAGCCCGAGCAAAGTGACATCAGCTTGGTTTCTAATACAGTGACATTTCTGTTAATTTAAAATTTACTATATTGTTGAAACTAATATTAATACTAAAATTTATATTAGTTTTTGATTTAACATTTAAACTTAGATTTAAATTCACAACTTAAAAATAGTTAAATTTAAAATTCTATTCTTTTTTATTTAAATTTAATAATATTATTGGAACTAGCATTAATATTAACATTCGCTTGTCCCGTAGTTTAAGTCGTATTGCACGGCTTGTGGCTTAAGTCTAGAAACCCAAAGAACTTGATTGTTCAAGTCGAATGCATGTACAACACGTTCCCTCGATGCAAGGCTTGACACAGCCCTTGTTTGTCAAGTCGTTGCATAAACATGTTAGATAAGTATTTTGTTGGGCTATCGAAGTCAAAGCAAGCACTATCCCTTGTTGTCTGCGGTTGTCAAGTCACTTAGTCCCACGATCTCAAGGCTCATCATATAAAGTATGACTTGGGCGATGGTGTTGCACCAAACGTAAGTCGATTTAAGGCACGAGCTACGGTTGGCTCAGTAGAAAGTTAGTCATGGTCTACTGGCACATAAAGAACACATTTGGTGCAAGTTATGCTTGAAGGATATGAATAGCCATTCATGATTTAAGTCAATAAGAGTATGAAAATAATATAAACATGTCGGGACTGTAGGTCAGTCGTCGAGGAGGAACATGACGGGACTGTAGGTCAGTCGCCAAGGCAACCCTGGTTTGGGCTCTGCAAAAGAAGTATGATAAGTACAAGAAGTAAAGCTAAGGAAGCTAAGTTGTGATGGCTAGGCCATGCATTTACGTTGAGTCTAGGAATTCTCGTAGGTGCGTGGTCATAGACAACTTGTCGATAAGGTTTCGTACCCTCGTTTCGGAAACCTGGGGCCACAGAACCATATCGGCCTCGGAGGGGAGCAAGGTAGGCAGGCAAGAACACGCCGTCGGTGATTCGAGGACTTGAGAAGGGCTAGCTACCCTTAGCTGTAAGGGCTTCATCTTGCACTACCTACATGTCCAAGATGGCTTGAATTGCAAGTGACCTTTCATATAAGTCAAGTTAGTGTGCTAAGCGGCAATCCGCATGCACAGTGTCGATCAAATCAAGGAAAATACAAGCACGACACGCATGAAGTAAATATAGTATGCACGGGTGCATCACAAGTATTAAGAAACCTAAGATTTGGGTATAGCAAGGACACATACCTCGGTACGAATGTAGCGGCGAGTATTAAGTCGTTGGCATAGAGTTGCGTAAATCGGGATTGAGTCGTCTCGAGTTAAGTCAAGAAGGGCCGTAAGGCAAGTTTGGTTAAGTCATGCTAAGTTGCGAGGTACGGGCTCAATGTTCAAGTAAGAACCAAGTCGTTGACATGAATCATGTCGTTGCATCCTAGAGTATGGGCCATAGGGCAAGTACGAGTCGATAAGTTAACGTTGCAATCACGAGAATGGTCTAAAGGCAAAGATAAGGGAGTTATCGGTGTGTTAGCCCGATGAACGGTCTAGAGACATAAATAGACCAAGATGTCTATGTCTTAAAATTGATCCTAAGGCAAGACTAGAAAGACAATCATAAGGGGACTATGTTGCACAAAAATAAAGTAACGTGTTGGTTTTATATGGGTGGGTGAGGAGCTCACTCCACCAGTACAGTTGAGTACTGACACCCCACCGGTTTCATGTGCAGGTGATAGGTACCTACTTGCTCGGGACGGAGCTCGCTTAGATGCATCGAGGCGTGGAGTTCCTTGGCATTTCGAGGCGTACGGCCGCATTGAAGACTGGACTTATACGAAATATAATGTATAGACATCGCCTATCCGAAGCTTCCGCTGGTCTACTCAAATTGTATTGAGAGATGAGAGAGAGTGAGCAGAGTGACTTGTAATATGAGAAGAGTGAGCTTGAGTGATTGTAATCTTGGCCTCGTGCCACAATTGTAATCTTTGTTTAAATATCAATAAAGAGCATTTTGAATGACTTATGTTTTGCATTTAATTTTCTGCTGCTGTTATTCAATATTTTTGCTTGAAACTTCTGTGCGACGACCTCGTCGCTTAGCATATAATCGGCCATTATGGACCTTCCTTGTGTGAGCGCAATCTAGGCTCATGTGACATCACGCCTTAGCGAGGACGATTGCTCCTACGGGAGCGGGACGTAACAAGCTAGGTTTCTAATATAGTGGCGTTTCTGTTAATTTAAAATTTATAATATTATTAAAACTAATATTAATACTAAAATTTAATTTAGTTTTTGATTTAACATTTAAACTTAGATTTAAATTCACAACTTAAAAGTATTTAATGTTAAAATTCCATTCTTTTTATTTAAAATCTATAATATTATTGGAACTAGCATTAATATTAAATCTACAGTGGCATTTCTGTTAATTTAAAATTTAAAATATAATTGAAACTAATATTAATAAAGTGGCATTACTGTTATTTCCAAATAGTCTTTTTCTTGTTCGGTCACACCCCTCGATGAGCGGGTCACACCCCTCCATGAGCGGGTTACACCCCTGACGGACGAGGTCATGTACAACGTGGCCCCAGTTTGCCGTTCGTGGTGGAAGGCGCTCAACGGTCCCTTAGACTATTGGTCCAACCTGGACTTGGAACAGTCGTGCCGGAGGGCCCAACGAACCGCAGAGATTAGTTTGACCGTAAAGCAGCTCGTGGCTCGCAGTAGAAGAATTCTACTGTCCTTCTCCGCGTACAAGCTCGATGAAGCCGACCTCTCTTTTGCATGTTTAAGGCCTCTACAAAATTTTATTTTGTCTTATTCTAATACTTTGTTTTTTCTATTACAAAATTTTACGTATACTTTGTTAATTTATATTGATGTTTCCTCTTTTTATAATACAGTGGGAAATTTCTAAGGGTGCTGCGCATTTCGAAGTGCGACGTGAGTGAGAAAACTTTTGTGAGAAACTTGGAGTTTCTTCCGGTGCTGGAAGAACTCGACATTAGCTACTGCCTCAATATCACGTCGACTGGAATATTTTTCGTCAGGAAGTATTGCCACCGTCTGGTCAAGCTGAGGAGGAACATGCCCCCTCCATATTTTATGGTCAGGAACGGATTGGTGCTGAACACGTTCAATAAGATGGAGGAAAAGGCTGTGGTCGATTCTATGCCGCATCTCAAGCACCTAGAGATGGGCTCAAACATGTTCAACGGAGACATGCTGCGATCTATCATATGCAACTACAAAGGTCTTTGCATGCTCGACATACGTGGGTGCTTCAACGTGCACTTCAACGACGGCCTTAGAAAAATTTGTGGTTTAATACAGACGTTTAAACGACCCTTTGACAATGTATTACCAGGGAACGTGGATATAGGATGTATAGTGATTTAGATCCCATCAGTCAGGGCTGGGGTGAATGGTTCTTCTGACATTAGCATGCATGCATGCATGCATGCATGCATTTCTTTGTATTTTTTATATTCATATGATATCAGTAATTTATCCTCAATGCAATGGGTTATTAATGTTAAAGTAATTTATGCCACCTAAGATTCACAATACAAAATATGACAATACGGTTGGAGATGCTCTTAGTCTGGGTATCATCTGATCTATTGACATCCTTAATGCAAAATTATCCAAATTAGTGTTCATAGACCATGTGAAGACGAATTTTGACGGTACAAATAGCCATGATACTTACTGTATCAGTGATTAACATTACAAATTTACTGAACTAATTTGGAGTTCATTTCATCCATATAAAAGTGGTTTTGAAGTGGTTTTGTTCACCCACCAAAGTAGTTTTCACCTTTAATTTGACCCGTGTCAAATTTTTTACACGTGTTAAATTTTTAGAGAGGGTGAACAAAACCCCTAGTATTTGTGGGTGAACAAAAATAAACTCTTAACATTAATACAACATCTCAGTGTAATCATATCCATCTCAGTGTAATCATATCCAAGAGATTTCGACATTTTCTAACACAATGATGACATTTTACCTTGTTCAAGATGAATTTTGGCGGTTCAAATTCCACTTTTTCACAATTATTTTAAATCTATTTATACAGCGAAAGAACCAACCTATTCATCTTCAACAGCCTTGAAAACCAATTTATATAGATTTAAAACTAAACTAAACAGCCAAACTATTAGTTTAGATTAATCATACTCAGATTTCTTTGTATATTAGAACAAATTAAATTGGATTATAATTAGAATTCTCTGTGTTAAAAGCACTCCGTGTTAGTAGCACGGAGAATGTCCATTCTCCATTTTAGAAGCACGGAGAATGGCTGTTACCCTTCCTAAATTATTCCATACTAAGTTAAAAGCATGTAATAACGCCCAAAAAATGATAACAATGGAAGAGTCACTGTAGGTCATTGAATATCCCCAACTTCCGATAAGGAATAAGAAGAGTCGGTTAGGAACGTGTATATATATACATAGGGGTCCCTATTCATTTGGGTAGGTTGCACATTTAACATGGTTCCAAAAAAAATCTTCTGGTTGGGAATCATGGCCAGAGTCTTCTTCCCGCCGTCGTCGTCTAGCCCCTCCGTATGGAGCACCCTCTTCGCCGCCTCCGGCCCATGACTGGCTGGCAGAGGCGACGGACTTCCTGACCTCCTGCGGGTTGACACTGGAGGTCATTGCTCGACCTCTTCATCCGGCGTCCAACTTTGACCTGCTTCTGATCACTCCGGAGGAATGAGATTCTCTAGAGAAGAGGGAAGGATTACGTCGCCTGTGCCATAGTGCGGGTGTGTGCACCCTGCAGGACTTTGTGGAGGTCCTCTGCGAGGCTAGTGAGGGGTCTACGTAGACCTCTTTTTTTTGGTTTTTTACAGTTTTGTTCCCTACTCTTGTATCCTTCGTCGGAGAATGTTCCGACGAAGAAGCTGGGATTTTAATACAATCTAATATTTTGTTAACTCAATTTGGTTTCAGCTGCAAGCGACTAATTATTAACAAATCTTGTTACGTCAAATCCAAATATCTTTGAAGATATCCGCATCAATGACTTGTTACATCATAGAATTGATTATGCTGCCAGCGTCAAGTTTTGCCGTCAAATCCATATATCTGTGACTAATTATTTTATGAATTTTTTAATTAACAATTTTAATTACAACAACTAGTATAAAAATAATAGGAACATTTAGACTTTGGGTCTCAAATAAGTTTCAGAATTGTGTTTGGGACTCCATATTATACATAATTAGTATTTATGTCTGAAAAGTGTCACTAATATTTCAAAATTGTCACCAAAAGAGTCACCAATGCTCTGATGCTCTGCTAATTGATGCTCTGATGCTCTGATACTCTGCTACTTGATGCTCTGATACTTTACTAATTGATGCTCTGATACTCAGCTAAACCGAATAGTTAATATTACACTAATACTTCTGCTATTTGATACTCTGATACCTGCACTGATACTGCCCAATTGCACCTATAAATGGTGATTTATTACTGAACAGATGATGGTCCAATGCATGTACAGAGTGGAAATACCTCAAGGCATGTAATGTATGTTTGATACTAGAGTTAGGACTAAGTTGGAACACTACCTCAGTCAATGATATTTGGTATTATAAGCATGAGCATACTGCTATAATATAGATTGTACTTAAGGGTAAGCCATACACTTAAACTTGCTTGGTATCCTGACTAGAGGGAGTCCTTGAGAGTAACCTAACACTTGAGCTAACTAGAGAGTGTACTCACTACTCAGTGATAGATACAAAATGGGGTCGCATCATAGAATCCGCACTGTGCACATTGATACTCTAATGTCAGAACCTGCAGTGTGCACATTGATACTCTTATGTAAAAATACACACTGTGCACATTGACACTCTAATGCTAGCCCTTCCTTTGATACTTCTATTTATGTTTCTGGATATCATTTATACATATACAGTGAGTCCATACTGACTATAATTTTTTATTCCGTCCCTCACGGTGTAGTGAAGGATATTTTGAGGAAGAGGCAGAAAAAAAGAAGAAAAAAGAAGAAGAAGAAGATGGCGATGGAGATGAAGATTCATTTTTTGAGTTTTAAAACTTTTATTTCAATTTGGAAGTAATATTTGAATTGTAATATGGTTCTGAATATTTGTTGGTTTGGGGGTCAAACTAAATTTTGTGTTTGAAATATTTTAAGACTAAAATTTTTGTTTGTACTAAGCACCGTTATGGTGCATGGTTCATAATTTGTTTGGAAAATGTAATATGGTCTTGAATTTAGAGTATGTCTGATATTTGTTTGGATTATTGTATTGTGAATTATGCAGGTTCTATGTTGAATTACTAACGTGAATTGGGCAGATTACTGTAACATGGATTATGCAGTTTATTGGACTTAGAATAAAGTAAACTTAATTTGATTATGATTTGTTTGGTTGAAGCGTTTATTTGATTTGCAGTTGGCCTTCACAGATGATTTTAATCATTTGGTGTATTCCTTTGATTTGCAGATGTCATTCACAGATTTTATGAGTCGTGGGTGCATTCTTAGGGTTTACAGATGGCCTCATTATGATGCATTCCTGGGATCACTAAAACTTTATTTGATTGTAACATATTTTGCTTTCTGTAAATAATCAGTACATTGATGCCATCAGTATGAATTCGATGCCAGTGTAATGCATAATGTAATCCTGCCTGTTCATCCCTTGTTATTGCTGAAGCAAAGTATGTAATGTAAGAAAAATTCTCTTGGATAGTAGGTGAATTATATTCAAACACTCGCAAGCAATTTTGTGTAGCTATACAGTGGAAGCCTGATAAAATAATATTCAGATTTTTTTCAACATGCTTTAATATTAAATGGATATACTTGATAAATGATATTAAAAATACTGTAAATATTTGGTGAAAAATGAATGAGATACTTGAACATTTCCCGTCCTAAATGTACCATACTTTGTTAAAAACACGGAGAAGGGCCAATCTCCGTATTAAAAGCACGGAGAATGTCCATTCTCCGTGTTAAAGAACGGAGAATGGTCATTCTCCATGTTAAAAGCAAGGAGAATGGCCATTCTCCGTGTTAAAAGCAAGGAGAATGGCCATTCTCCATGTTAAAAGCAAGGAGAATGTCCATTCTCTGTCCAAAATGTACCATACTTTGTTAACATAAAAATTCGAATATACTTGGGTAAATGATATTTTTTAAAAAATACTGTAAATATTAGAAAGATGGTTAATATGACAAAATTTTGAACATTTCCCATCCTAAATGTACCACACTTTGTTAAAAGCACAGAGAGTGGCCATTCTCCGTGTTAAAAGCACGGGGAAGGGCCATTCTCCGTATTAAAAGCACGGAGAATGACCATTCTCCGTGTTAAAAGAACGGAGAATGGCCATTTTCCGTGTTAAAAGCAAGAGAATGTCCATTCTCCGTCCAAAATGTACCATACTTTGTTAACATAAAAATTTGAATATACTTTGGTAAATGATATTTTATAAAAAATTCTGTAAATATTAGAAAGATGGTTAATATGACAAAATGTCACAATACAAAAAAAAAAAACGTTCTCTTCGAAAATATTATCATTAGAAAAGTAAAAAATATTTCGTCCGATCAATAAGATTTTTAAAAAAAATATGTGAGTAGATGATCCGCCCGACGTCAGAAGCAGGTTTCCTCAGTTCACCACCACCACCACCATAGCATGTAGCTTTATTACCAAAATATTAAATTGTTAGATAAAAAATAAAATTCCTGACAATGGCATGGACAGTAAAATTTACTAAGCCGGGAGCTTGTAGGAGCGACGCCGCTGGTACTTCTCCTTGTTCGAGGAGGTCTCGACGACATCCGACGCGAACCAGACCAATTCTTCTCGGCGCCGCTGGTACTCTTCGTTGTTTTATGAGGGCTCGACGACGTTCGACGTGATCCAGACCGATTCTTATTTTCTTCTTCATCTCCGTTTCTCCTTCCACCACCACCACCATCACGGCCTGTAACCCAAAAAAAATAGAATTTATACGTTGATGCACAAAATATCAAATTGGATGGATGAAAGAAAGAGTAAATATGAGTTAATTTAGGGTATTCATTAAAAAAATTAAAGTAAAGAATGACCTGCTGAAGCAAGTTACCAAGTGGTCAAAAGTAAAAATTAGCATTAAATGATGTTTCTACTCTATTATTCAATCCGAACCATTGGATCAATATCCAATGGTCCAGATTTAGGATGTATCGATACATCCTTTTCCAGGGGATGTATGGTAGAACGACCCATTATTTTACTTATATATATATATATATATATATATATATATATATATATATATATATATATATATATATATATATATTTATATTGTCATGACCACACCCGAATATTCGGGCATGAGTACGTGGGCCACGTCCAGCCTACGTCGTAGTATCGGTCATGCCCTGATCCCGTAGAGTCTTTTCATACTCGCTTCGGACTCTGTGAGACCGTTCGTCCTCGATAAGGAGTGATGCCGTGCAAGCCTAAGTTGCGCTTGCACAAGGCGAAGACCTGAAGCAAGACAAGATAGACAATACGCAGCAGAACATATTACAGATAATTGAAGCAGCAACGGACATATTTCAGAATACATGCATTGAACACAATGGTAACAAGAAATAATTCTCTTTATTGATTTTATTTGAACAGATTACAAGCTCTCGATTCTCTCTGATACAATGTTACATTCTCTTAGAACTTTACAGATCTTATTTCCATACATTATATCCCTCTATATATAAAACCAACTCTTGCAATTGATGTCCATCTCTTGGCATCTCTTTTGATTTCTGGCTCCTGAGGATGAGGTACGGACTATCGTTTCGAACTATCCTTTTCGATGCATATTGCACCTGCATGCAGACTGATGATGGGTCAGTATATCAGCATACTGGTGATTGTGAACAAAGTGCTACATTTGCCTGAAACGATCACTGTTCATTTAGTGAGAAAATATTTCTTGTGATATGATCTTGCTACTCTTTACCTATGTTCATTTCATGCATACAGAGTTAGTTTACATCTCTTTTGAAAACATCTTTGAAAAGCCACAGTTCATTTCTTTGTATATCATTTCAAGCATACAAGGGACTATTCATTTCTGTGGAGTGCACAGCATGTTTCATGAGCATATTCATTTCACTGTTCAAGCAACTCTTAGGGACAATCACTTTTCAGTGATTCTTACCATAGTCGACCATCCATCCCTGTACAAGACAAGGATTAGCATAAACATGATGAAACCAATATTGTCATTTTTTGTTCGTCTCTGTATCGTTAGCTTTTAGCATTCTTGTTATAGACACATGCAGACTCGATTGGCAGCTGTGACACATGGGTTCAGCTTTGCACCAATCAATATCTATCTATATGATGGTCCATGGGTATTCCTATTATTAGCCATTGTGACACTTGGTTTCAGCTCGTCGCTAGTGGACATTGATGCAACACTCGAGGTTTCTTGTACCTCTAGGTGTCTAGACAATCTCTCCTATGCCGATCGGCTCCTAGTGCCCTGGAAATCGTCGAGAGATCTAGTGACCTTGTATACAAGTTGTCCGAGACCAATGCATGAATACAATATCTAGCAGATAAACTCTTTGAGGGGCAATGATTCATCTTTCTCTATATCAATCTTTGTAACAACAGAGCTATGACTCTGTCTTCTCTCTTTGTGACAACAGAGCTATGACTCTGCCTTCTTTCTTTTCTATGATGTCAGAGCCGAAGCTCTTACATAATTCTTTTCCTTTGTAACATATACAAGTTTGTCTGTACATGTCTAGCATTCAGAGCATATCTAAGGGACAAACAATCATTTATTTCTTTGAAACATGATAGCAGTTCTGTTCAGATTAAGCATAAACATTCTTTCTTTGCAAGTACACGAATTCAGGACATATGAGCAATCTCTTTTCTCTTCTTATTAAGCATGGCAATAGTTCTCTCTTTTGAGACAATATCTCTAACTTTTAACATGGCAGGCATCCCGTTTGGTTTAACATGACAAATGTTCATTTCTTTTTATCAGGCAACAATCTTGCTTTAGCATATATGCATCAGTTCGTTTCTTATTAGCAGGCAACAATTCTTCTTAGCATACATGTTACCTCTTTTCTTGTTCTTAGCATAGCAACATGTGGATTCTTTTAAAGCGTACTCAATAATTTACTATCTTGTTATTAACAATTGCATTCAATCAAAAACTCAGATTCTTATTAGGCGTAAGCGAAACAGCAAATGAGACTTCGTCCACTCATCCAGATCAATCGTCTTCTGTTGCAGAGCCAGCAATCCGATCTTTCTGTCTATCTAGTGCCTTCACGGAGCGGGGCACTACAATATCGACAGTAGAATGCTGTCAAGTACCCAGTGAAATATCTCAACAGTTCTATGATCCACTAGTACTCAAATCACATACAGCTAAGAAATATATGAAAGAAAGATAACAATAGAATCTTTAAAATGATCATACATATCCAAAAAATGTATCAGAGACATATCCGATGGACGAGATATAAATCTAGATAAGAATATGGCCTAGAGCTCTCCAAAGGTTAACTCACGATCAAAGGTACATCGAAATCTGTCATCATGAAGTCCAGGGTGTGGGTCATAACATTACCTAAAAAATAGTTATCTAGTCAGGATTGGAGCGAAGTATATTTCTAACAACAGTTCCAATAAATAATATGGACTATGTAGCAGTAAATAGAGAGAACATACAAAAATAAGTAAAGTATACATGAACGTAGTAAGACATAAGTAAACTGTAAATGAGTGTGAGAGCAAGAGAACAGGTATATCATGTACAAGAATCAAGGACAATACTATCTATGTGAGTGAGCACTAGCTTCAACATGTGATCGGCTTAGGAACTTGTACAGGAATTATGGCCTGGTTAATCATACGTACGGTGTATTATCAACGCTCACAAGAAACAAGACTTGCACAAGGAGGGTATGATCACATATCTATACTAATACTTCCCGCCCCCAACTGGTATAATCGATCCAACCAAGGTACGTTACGACACGGGATTCTAGGAGAAGGTAGCAAGCCTTCTCGAAAATCAGTGTCCATACAAGTACAAGAATAACAATGAGGTTTGCACAAGATATACCAAGATATACAAGGAATAACATCTCATGACGGGATCCAAAAATACCAATCCGTATAACAAATGTGTCAAGAGCTCATGGATATCTACAATAA
This sequence comes from Iris pallida, assembly GCA_029216955.1. NCBI lineage: Eukaryota > Viridiplantae > Streptophyta > Magnoliopsida > Asparagales > Iridaceae > Iris > Iris pallida. The sequence continues at coordinate 10,506,699 of JANAVB010039216.1, read as the reverse complement.
ATACATGAAACATAAAAAATACCATAAACAAAAAATTATCAGAGAATGTACTCGCCTCAATTTAGATGAAGTCGACGTGCACGACATGAACGTGTCGGCATAGATTAGGTAACAATGTTATGCTCCACAAGATGGTCACAAATGACGGTACATACAGTTCCATTGAGTCCAGAATAGTTCAAATAGCCTCGTTAGATATATAGAAGCCCAAAATCAGAGTCCGACACGATAATCGAATCAAGAAATAGAAAATGATTATATTAGTCGTGGCTATGAATTTAAAGAAAAATATAACCAATATATATAAGAAATTTTGGAAATCATTTATAACGTCAAGAAACTATGTTTTTTTTTATTAATAGTAATATATTTAGATATATATCTAGAAAATATAGAAAATTATTTTAGTACTAAATCTTCAATTTTCCAAATAGGATTTTTGGTCAAAACTTAATAATAATAATATATATCTAGTAATAATGATAACAATACAAATGTATGTACATTTATCTTTAACTAGAATAATTTTATAATTAGATTATACATATATACTCGTACTCGTACAAATATACATGTATACAAGCATAATACATATAGGCCTTTATTATATATATACCAGGAGATCAAACCAGCCCAATACAATAACCAAATAATTGGAACCCAATAATTTTCCTAACCCTAACATCATATTAACTCACTAATTAACTCTCTGCAATAAAAGATAATAATTTACCACCTAACACTAAATATTTTTACTCTGAAGCCCATTATCTCTCAGACAACATCCCAATCTAACCAATCCCTAAGCTTACTAGTGATTAACAAATGTGATAATTAAATAATAAAACCTAATTCCCTAATTATATATATATATATATATATATATATATATATATATATATATATATATATATATATATATATATACAAAGAGGGGGTTCTACTTCACTGCTGGGGCTCAACACTCATTCAGTTGAGTGTTCAAATGCTAAATTTTCCCTCAAATAAACCGAGAGAAGGGGGAAGTCATCAACAGATGTCCACAATTCATTCTTCTCGATCCTTAAAATAGAAAGAAATGAAGAAGGAAAGGAGAGGGGTTTCAAGGACTCACAGGGAAGGCCTCTCGCCCAGGGCAACGGTCGAAGCGTGAAGAGGCGACGGAGATCTGAGGTCCTGGAGGCGGTGATGGCACGAGCGGCCCTGGTGCTCGGGCTGCTGCGGAGCCAGTGCTGGCGGGCAGTGGGGTCACGGCGAGTGGCGTCGAGAAAGACGTGGCACGGTGGCGGAGGTCACCGTCAGGCGGAGGTTAGGTACTCTTCTCTCCTTTTTATGTGATATTGGTGGTGGTGATTCTGATAGGATGGTGATGGTATTGTTAATGGTGGTTAGGGTAGGCTGGTTATGGTCGGGACAGCCGGAGTTGGTCTTGGGGTATTTTTTGGGTGTTGAACGGAGAACACATGGAAGTAGAATGTGTTGGGTCAGTATGGTGGTTTTGTAGTGGCGGATGGCCGGAATGGGGATGCAGGGTAGTGGTGTTGGCTGAGTATTGTGGTGATGGCAGGGACAGTAGTAGAGAATCGGAGCCGAAGTTGGCTGTTGCCGGTGGTGGCAAATGGTACTGGTGATGGCTGCCATTGGTGGATGGTGGTCAGAATGGTAGGGGTCGGCCAGGACATGAGAGGGTCAGAGGCAGTATTGGTGGTGTCGAGGAAGACAATCAGGGAGAAGGAGCATTGGTGGCTACAAGGTGTAGGATTTAGAAATTGTTTGTTGTACACTATTAGGATTCCCCATATTTATAGGGTAGAGTGAGAAGCCCTAATGGCAAAATATAAATGTAATAAAATTAGAGAATTACTGGAACACTAACTACTAACACTAATTGCTAACCACTAACATTATTACTATCAATCTAATTCAATTAGGCAAAAATATATTTATTTAAAAAATTAGATTTTGGCAAACATTTTATTTACTTAAAAACAATATTCATAATATATGTATATATTCAAGAAAATGAGCTGAAATTATTTATGATAAATCTCGCATATAATAGTTTTTCAAAACTAATACCCAGAATCATGAACTATACCTATAACACGTTACGTCTTCGAAAAATATACTTTATATTGAAACTCACGATTCAAAGACTTAGGAAAATTCAGAAAATTGGAAATAAATAAAAAATATTCGGTAAAAATTCAAAATTCAGTCATCGGAGGTTACAAATCTACCCTACTTAAAGAAATTTCGTCCTCGAAATTTAAGGTTGGCATAGGAGTCAGAACACGATAGAGAGTTTAGGTAATATCTTAGGCACGATCAAAGAACGACGACTTTGGCACGATCAAGATAATCAATTTCAAATCACTTAGGCACGACTAATGATTTTGGCATAATGGAATCGAAATATGGACACATTATATAGGCACGATTTTAGAAATGAATTATTTAAGTGCGAAGTCGCGACTAGGAGAATCAAAAATCGTTCAGTTATGATCAAGTTATAGTCAAATCTAAGTATAGAATTATCAATATGATCTAGGCTCGATAAGATTAGATTCAAGATTATATAGGCACATTTAAATACGAAAACGACGCGATTGGGCATCGTTATGAATAATAAAATGTTTGGCACGGTCAATGACTAAGGATCAAAACCACTTCATCACGAGTGAAATTAAGGCTCGGTCGTGCTTAAAAATTTTGGATGACTAGAATCACGGCACGTTTAGGATAAAGCTATGAAGAAGATCAAAACCTAGGCATGGTTAAGAATAAAATCTAAGCACGAGCGACTAGAGAATCGAAATTTAGGTACGACCAACATGAAGAATAGTGGATAAATCAAATCATGATTAGCACGGAACTAGTCATTATTAAGAATTTAAATCGAAGGTTTAGGCACGAGCGATAATAGCATTGAAATCCAAACACGATCAAATTTTTTACGATCAAGGATAAGGTCAATCCAATCTTAATCAAAAAAGTATTTAGATACGATGAAGAATATAGTCGTAGTCTAGGCATGAGAAGTAAAGGATTGAAATCCAGGTCATGATCGTTTTAAATCAATTGAGTATGATCAAGGATTAAGAATGTTGGCACGATAAAGGAGATTACCAAAGTCGATTGGTCACGATCAAAGGGGATTAAAATTTAGCGATATTGAAATTTAAGGAATGGTTTAAGGATAGGGAAACCAGTCTCCCTTACTATGATAGAAAGTTGAAAATAGAATTGCATAAGGAAGACGAGGTAATCATTTTACTATGCCAAGATTATCTGATCATCATTTTCCAATTACACCTTCCTCTCACAAGCCCAGATATATCACTACCAAATCACAATCTTTAATCATGAAAATCAAAACCCTAATATGACTACAACCAAAAATCAAAAGTTTCAGTCACGAAGATTGAAACCCTTATATAAATACTATAGGCTAGACCTTTATTCCAAAGGTACTACCCATGAAGCATACCCTTGTTAGAGCTCCTCAATCAATTTTTTTTAAACTCTTCTTGATTTTATAGTCCATTAACCACTTAGTCATCTTGAAGTCCAAATTCCTCCATCTTATCTTTAACTTAGATCGAAAATCCCTGAATCAAGGTTTATAAAATCCTTGAACTTGTTCAAATCACACCCTCATAATACTCAAATCTAATGCCACCCTACCATATAGATAAAAAATTATTCTCTATTATTTTAAATATCAACCTTCATATTTTCTTCAACTTTTATATTTTCAAATATTATCCTTCTTAAACTTAAGAATTTCTACAAGTCTCTAGATTTTCCTATAACTCAAAAATTTTGTGTTTTTTCTATTCCTAGTCATTCTCTTACCGATCTTTGTTCAATTTTATCTCATCGTCGCATGTAGTCATAAGCTTCCTTTCATGTATTTGGATTCCTAGTTTCAGTATCTAGTCTTAATTCTATAACGTAATATTTCGAGAATTGTAACAACACCAAAAATATCTAAATTCTCAAAAATCAAATTGCCCTTGAATATCCATCAGTTCTAAAAATACAACTACAAAAATATTGCGATTCTCACCATTAATGTGTATTCTACTATTCTTCTTACTCGGAATCCTCATACGTTCTTTCTAAAGTACTCCATACTCAAAATAATTCTCCAAGTGTAATCATTTCCAAGTTGACACTACCTGTCTCTTGAATTTGTTTCCATTTCTAGTCATATCCTTATCCCACTAATTCTATCTCAATGTCCAACATTCCATATTCCTACTAGGATTACCACTTGATAACAAATTTTGTCTATTCCGAGCTAGATGATTACGATACTTCCTCTGCCTTCCCCAACTAAAGAGATACGAGAATTCAATTTTTTTTTAAAAGTGTAGCTAACAGAATTAGATATGAGTTAGTTGATCGATGTAAAGAGGACAAAGTTAATTAAGATGATGGAATGATTATAAGATGAAGAAATGATGATAGTAATTTGTTCTTGCTCATCTGGACATAACAAAGTCGTTCTCTTCCTTTTTCTTGCACTTGTTCATATTCAATAAAAGGAAAAATTTTAACCTTCGAGGTATCCACCTTGTCTAAAATCAACTCTTCCTTACTAAATTCTCTCCGTGACTCCAGGTCACTAATTATCAACTACTGATAAACCTATGGTCTAATCTCCATAACTATGGTCCGTTATCTATATAAATTCTTCTAGACTTTCACGTCTAATTTTGTTAGGATCTTCTAATATCAAAAATTATCCATCACTCCTTTCATCCACAAATGTTAACTCCATGTCATTAAATTTTTTTAATAATGAGGTCATAGAATCTAGTCCCAAAATTTATCCTTCATCCTATTTAGCAATCTCAATTATTATCCATAGTCAAAATAACTTTGTTGGCAATCACGTAGAAATCATAATTCCTATATATGTAACCATTCTTAAAACTTCATGTGTCAGTAACTGATCCAAGTTGTACGACTCTTTGGCTTTGTCAAATCCTTTTAAGCAAGTTGTAAAGCCTAAGTATCCTTAGTCTAATTCTCAATCATCACTCTTGCAAATTTATTCTAATCCTTCTACTATTTCCGTCTCGGTAATTCCTTAAAAATTATGGAATTACATTCCTTATAGAATGATCGTATCTCGTGCCACCCTCTTGACTACTCAAACAAGAAGGACAATTTCAACATTTTCCTCTATAGCTTTTACTAGGGTAAAATTATATAAAACTCCTCCTTAATATTTTCCTTGTCGCAAGTCCATACAATTTTATCCTATAATCTTCAAAATTATAATCCTGTTTATGAATCATTCCTGGCCTGACTATATAATCCTCATTTCTCTAAATTTATTTGTTATATTCTGTTTATTTTTTAACCTATTTCATTAAACCCTCAAGTCCCAAAGTACTATCTTGGTCAAAATTCAAATTTCCTTGAATATGTCCTAAAATAACTCTCGATCTTCATAAACATAAGATTCTAATCATCTTCTCTTACCGACCCAAATGGTTATAAGTTCAACTTATACTCTTTGTCCTTTCTAGAGTCCATAAAACTCATCTTCATGCAAGAATAGGGTTCGACAACGGATAGGTGTTTCAAAAATCAGGATAAACAAAAGCGAATGAAAATAGAATCAATATAGTTCGAGGTAAGATTCTCAGGGGTCATCCCTGGAATCTATTAAGAGTTCCTAATATGTGATTGAGTACCAAAACTCCTAGATTATTCTATGATTTAATTCCAAATCCTAGTGCAGGCTTGCTGTAGTACGTATAAGCCTAAGTACTACCATGATTTCATATTAGTAGTGAAGGCTGATCGGCATGGGCTACCATAAAAATGTGTCACGACTTGCACCCGGATATTCGGGCACAAGTACGTGGGCTGTCACGACCCGCTCCCATTTTTCGGGATACGAGAACGTAGTCAAGTCCAGCCTACGCCGCAACATCGACGGTAGTACGCTGTATAGGTCTCAATGCCAATCTCAAATACAATAAAACAAATTTAATTTCTCATTCAAAATAATTATTTTATTTATAAATTCAATAATACAACAAAATGATGTTTGGGAACAAATCTTCTAAACAATAAAAGAAACTAACTAATCTATCCATAATCTACGGTTGGCCTCTGTGATCTTTATCTTCCCATATAGTCCATAGCACAAAAGTATGAATCACGACAAGTCACCAACAACGATCCAGTCAGGAAAGGAGCAAAGTACACTCCTATTGTATTTATGTAACTTAATACAAAATAAGCTAGACAGTAGAGATTTATTAGAAAATAAGAAAACATTTGTATGAACTGGAAACGATAAACATGTACAAGAAATGACTAGCAAAAACGAGTATGAACAAGACAATTGAATCATGAACATTGAAGACTAATAGATAGTGTGCGTTTGAAATAAATTTTGACATGTGAATAGCTGGGCTAATACGGCACATCATACGATGGCTATCCACATTTTTGATACGGCTAACCCATACGTGAGCTATATGACTTGCTATCCACATTAATATTCATTAGGGTTTGTTCACATACCTACTTAGTATTTCCCCTTCTGACTCACTAAAAAGTCAATAAATGAGCAATGATACAATTAAGCCTATCGTGTCACAATCGTGTCTCAACAGGATATTAAATGGAAACACAATGTTGTATAGCATTATAATGTAATGGAAACATAAAGCAATAGTGTACTTTCCTGAGTTAAGTTGCAGTTTATATGTGACTTGATCATGTTGGTACAGAATAGTCGTGGATGGCATAACTATACAAGACGATCTCAAATGATGGGACTGATCGTGCCATTGGGTTCGGAATGGTCCAATTAGCATAGGGTCGATATGAAATAGTTAGAAATGCAAGAAATAGGAACGTATCACTGGTTACGGTCAAGATTTGATAGTCGAAGAAAATTCGTTTAATAAAAAAATATTTAATAAGAAAAAATATATTTTTATATATAAAAATGTTTATAACTATTTTGAAAATATTTATTTCATACTTGAAACTATACATTTTATTTATCAAAATATTTTTAGGTAAATACTTGGAAATATATAAAATTATGATTTTACATAAAACTAGAATTTGATGGAAAATACTTTAATAATAGTTTTTAAGTCAAACCATATTTTTAAAAAATATTATAGATAAATATATTTAAGATTTTAGCCCAAGCTCTATACTATATAAATTTGGAAAATAATAATACATGATCCCTAAATTAATAATTGTAACAACAATGGTACAATGGTAGTAATACGGAATAATACGGAGTAATACTGATATACCTAAAATACTTATACTACCATACAATAATACATATGTACATGCATACAAATATATAAGGCTAAAAGTAATTAAAACAGCCTCCATGCTGGCCCAAACCATAAACCAAAAAGAATACTCAGTAACCCCATACCCAATAACCTAATAACCATTCCCTCCAAAAACTTTCTGTGACTTCGAAGAAAGAGAATAAGAAGTAAAAAAAGAATCAGAAGAAAGAGAGAGAGAGAGATAGTTCTGAACAATGGAGAACTCATCTAGGGGTCGAGAGAAGGCGCAGGGTTCGAGGGAACGACGGCTCTCGTCGTGGCTCACGACGGTTGGGCTCGGTTTCGGTTGCTTCGCGAAGAGGGCTGTTGCTTGCCGGAGACTTGGTCGTGCGCAAAAAGCCTCAAGGTGGCAATTCAAGGATAGCAGAGAGCGACACTCACAGAGGAGGGGTCAGATCTGGCCCAAGGCGGTGGCACAAGGTTCGACTACCGAGATCGATGGCCAGAGGGATGGTGGCTGATCCGTTTGCTTAGTCAGAGAAAGAGGCACGATCTAAGGTTCTAGGTGGCCAGGGATGCTGTACACAGCCATGGCAACGGTGGAATCCAGTGGCGCGGCTACCGACGGAGAAGGGTCGTATATAGATTCAGGCGGCCGGCGCTCGCTGGTGTTGGTGGTGTTCATTGGGAAGAAGTCAGGGACGTGGTCATGTAGCGGAGCTCGTCGATGATCGAGGGGCATAGCCGATAGTAATCTTGGCTCGGGGATCGACGGTCGGAAGAGGGAGACGGAGAGGAACTCACCGCGGCAACGAGGACAAGGCTCGACGAGACGGGTAAGAGGACGTATGTCGGGCTCGGCAAGGTGAGTGCCGTCTTTTTTACCCTCTTTTCTTTGTGATGGTGGTGTATGTGAGGGCGACCGATGACGGCCAGAGGTGTTCTGTATCATGGGTGGTCGGAGTGACCTGGGTGGTGGTCGTGGATTGTGGAGTTGGGGTTCTGGATGTGGGTGAGTAGAACGGTAGTGAACGACTAACTTGCAGGTGGTCCTGTGCAAGGAGGCGGGACAGCGCTGTCCTCGGACACAGGGCACAAAAGTTGGAAATTAGGGTTAGGGTTAGGGCTAGAATTAGAAATTAGGGTTAGAGATTAGGAATTGGGATTAAAATTAGAAATTTGGGATTTAGAGTTGTGTCGGGTTGGCGTATCCTGTGAAACATGGAGAGATTGTGTCCGGAGTTGTTGGACACGGAGCGGGTCAATGTATTTGTAACTAAAAAATAGTGGAAGGAAAAGATGGATACGGACACGGTGTACGGCACAATGGTATTGGGTTGATGATTGATTATTGGGTTTGTGGAGAAAATAAAGGGAGCCTCCCCTTTATATAGAAGATAGGAATTCCCTAATTAGGGAAGGAATAGGATTGACCAAATCTTTTCCATAGATTTAATTCAATCTATTAGATTGAATGAATCTAAATTCAAATAATAACTAATATTATCAAACAAAATTCAAAACAAAATTTTTATAAATTCAAATCATTTAAAATAAATGATAATAATAAATCAAATAATTATATTTTGTTAAGTATAAAAATCTCCTTAAAATAAATTTGGTAAAATTCTTTTCCTTTCAAAATATCTTTACTAGAATTTAAAAAAATAAGACTTATTTTCCAACTGGAAAAATATTTACACCAAAGAAAAAGAAAAGAAAAAAATGGGGAAGTGGGCTTATATGGGCCACGCTCATCCTACGTCGCAGTATCGACGGTAAAACACTGTCAAGTATCCAATAAAATATCTTAACAGTTCTATGATCCACTAAAGCACATGTACTCAAATCACATACAGCTAAGAAATATATGAAATAAAGACAACAATAGAATCTATAAAATGATCATACATATCCAGAAAATGTATCTGACACATATCCGATGGACGAGATATAAATCTAGATAAGAATATGGCCTAGAGCTCTCCAAAGGTCAACTCATGATCAAAGGTACATTGAGATATGTCATCATGAAGTCCAGGGTGTGGGGCATAACATTACCTAAAAAATAGTTATCCAGTCAGGATTGGAACGAAGTACATTTCTAACAACAGTTCCAATAAATGATATCGACTATGTAACAGTAAATAGAGAGAATGTACAAGAATGAGTAAAGTGTACATAAACATAGTAAGACATAAGTAAACTGTAAATGAGTGTAAGAGAAAGAGAACATAGTATATCATGTACAGGAATCAAGGATAATACTATCTATGTGAGCACTAGCTTCAACATGTGATCGGCTTAGGAACTTGTATGAGAATTTATGGCCTGTTAATCATACATGCGGTGTATGATCAACACTCACAAGAAACAAGACTTGCACAAGGAGGGTATGATCACATATCTACCCTAACACTCTTCGCCCCCAACTGGTATATTTGATCCAACCATGGTACGTTACGACATGGAATTCTAGGAGAAGGTAGCAAGTTTTCACGAGAATCAATGTCCATACAAGTACAAGAACAACAACAAGGTTTGCACAAGATACACCAAGATATACAAGAAATAACATCTCATGACCTGAATCCAGAAAATACCAATCCTTGTAACAAATGTGTCAAGAGCTCATGGATATCTACAAATATAGGAAACATAGAAAATACCATAAACAAGAAATTATCAGAGAATATACTCGTCTCAATTTAGCTGGAGTCAACGTGCACGACACGAACATATCGACACGAATTAGGTAATGATGCTATGCTCTACAAGATGGTCCCAAATGACGGCACAGACGATTCTATTGAGTCAATAATAGTCAAAATAGCCTAGTTTGGTTTATAGAAGCCCAAAATCAGAGTCTGACACGATAATCGAATCAAGAAATAGGAAATGACTATATATAGTCGTGGCTATGAATTTAAAGAAAAATATAACTAATATATATAAGAAATTTTGGAAATTATTTATAACGTCAAGAAACTATATTTTTTATTAATCGTAATATATTTAGATATATATCTTGAAAATATAGAAAATCGTTTTAGTACTAAATCTCCAATTTGTCAAATAGGATTTTTGGTCAAAACTTAATAATAATAAAATCTTAGAAAATTATTATATATTTATAAAACTCTCAAATAAATAATATTATTGATAATAATAATACTAGTAATAATGATAACAATATAAATGTATGTACATTTATCTTCAAATAGAATAATTGTACACAATACTCTAATATATGGTATGTAGAATATACGTATTCAAATATACATATATAAATGAAAAACCCTATTAAATTAATTAGCCAAAAATAATAATTTTTATAATTAAAATATACATATATACTTGTACTCGTACAAATATACATGTATACAAGCATAATACATATAGGCGTTTATTATATATATACCAGGAGATCAAACCATCACTATACAATAACCAAATAATTAGAACCCAATAATTGTCCTAACCCTGACATTATATTAACTCTCTAATTAACTCTATGCAATAACAGATAATAATTTACCACCTAACCCTAAATCTTTTTACTCCTAAGCCTATTATCTCTCAGACAACATCCTAATCTAACCAACCCCTAATCTTACTAGTGATTAACAAATATGATAATTAAATAAAAAACCTAATTCCCTAATTATATATAGGTAGAGAGGGGGTTTTACTTCACTGCTGGGGGCTCAACACTCATTCAGTTGAGTGTTCAAATACCAAACTTTTCCCCAAATAAACTGAAAGAAGGGGAGAGTCATCAGTTGATGTCCATAATTCATTCTTCTCGATCCTTAAAATAGAAAGAAATGAAGAAGGAAATGAGAGGGGTCTCAAGGACTCACAGGGAAGGGCTCTCGCCCAGGATAATGGTCGAAGCACAAAGAGGTGCAAAAGATCTGAGGTCCTGGAGGCGACGATGGCGCAAGCGGTGCTGGTGCTCTGGCCGCGGCTGAGCCAGTGGTGGCAGGCAGCGGGGTCACGATGTGTGGCGTCGAGGATGACGTGGTACGATGGCGGAGGTCACCGCCGGGCAGAGGTTAGGTACTATACTCTCCTCTCCTCTCTATGTGATATTGGTGGTGGTGATTCTGATGGTGATGGTATTGTTAGTAGTGGTTGGGGTGGGCCGATTATGGTCGAGATAGCCGGAGTTGGTCTCGGGGTGTTTTTGGGTGTTGAACGAAGAAGACATGGAGGTGGAATGTGTTGGGTCAAGATGGTGGTGTTGTATTAGTGGATGGCCGGAATAGGGATACAGGGTGCTGGTATTGGCTGAGTTGTGTGGTGATGGCAGGGGCAGTAGTGGAGAATCGGGGCCAAAGTTGGCTGTGGCCAGCAGTGGCGAATGGTACTGGTGATGTGTAACGCCCAGTCCCATAATACGTAGGACTATGAACGTAGACAAGCCAGCCGTATAATAAATATATGTAAGCTGTAAATACAGTAAAACCACAGCTAACTAATCTCATCCACAAAATAAAAGAATAAAGATATCATATAATAACCATGATTTGTCTTTATACAATATGTTGGGCAAAGACAAACCTACTACCAACTATTTAAAAGAAAAGTAAAACAAGAAAATGAAATAATTGTCGAGAATAGCAAGGAAGATCCAAGTCACGTCATCTTCGAAGGGATGGAGAAGATCATGACCTCGGCTAGAATACCTGCGAAAAGGTAAGAACACACACCTGGAGAGATCACCAGGTCCTCAGAGGAACGTAACAAGACACATAATGTCATGCCATAATACTGAATATAAACTGCTCAATAAATAAGTCAATTGGATTATAACATGGTCCAATACACACCATTAAATTAGCGTACCATCCCTCCAACCAAACAAGGACAGGAAATGGCACCCTAATTTATGATGACGTATGTTTCCATGCTACGAATCCAATATGGTATCTGGACCACAACAAGGTTCAGTACCTTCTCATCGTAGTAGTGAGCCACATCTACAATCAAACAAAGACAAGATATGGTAAACTAGTCCGCGACAAGTTACTGTTCCAAGCCACGGTCCGATACAATTACCCAAACCAAGAGGACTTATACCTAACGGATAAGGTAGCCTAACCAATCTAAGTAAATACAGTTTTTAAGAACATCCTCCAACACATGGGCCCTGGCTAAAATAGGATCGGCATGGTCCCCTCTTGGGGCACCACATGCCCAATCAGTAAGAGCATGACGTTTCGAAGAATGTCAATGGCCATCAGTAAAATATGGGTCATCTCACACCGTATATCCAGCGGAGCATCCGGATCACAAAAGGGAAGTGTATAGTAGCCCATACGCTAAGGAATTTTCCTTTCCTTCCCATGCCTACTATGTTGCATCCACTACACATATAGCCTCTATTAACCGCTAAGTCAACTAAGCATGCAACCTCTATTAGCGAATAATCCTATCGTACGACTTATACGTACTGGTGGCCAGCCAGTCACGTATGTCCGAGTTCTATATTGTTGACACAAAGTCACAGTCAACCAAATATTGACAATATTGACTAAATAATATCTGTAATAATTCAATACGACACACGACGTCTGCATTAAGCTCAAGACAGAAGACAGCTCAGCTTCCGTGTCTCAGTTGATCCGAGTCTGTATTTTACACTTTCTTTGAGTCTAGACTAATGTAATCTGAGTCATGCTGAGCTCTTGAAACTTAGACTATAGCCTACCCAAAAATCCCAAGCTCCACCAAACCAGAAATTCCCAAATGGTCCCCTTTGAACCACTCTGTGCTCTGGAGACAGAGTTCGGGCCGAACTCTGCCTCCACACAGAGTTCGGGCCGAACTCTGTCCCCTAGAAATTAGGAACCCTAATTTTAGGGTTAGCTGGTTGCTAGTTGTCCAACGGCCAAATATTTGAATTTTTCTACCCGAATTTTGGCCGAATTCTGCCTATAAAAATACTATAAATAGGGCATAAATTCTCTCATTCCAATCCATCCAATCTTCTCTTCTCTTCTCTCTTATAAGCTCAAATAAGCCATATCCTTCCCATCTACTAGCCACAAGCCTCCTAAGTCTTGAGTGCTCAGCATCTCTCTGTTAGGATTCTTGTGCAAGAGTCGAAGAAGTCGCTTGGACAATTCCAAGCAAATCGTCACTGCGATCCTCTGTTAGAAGTTGACGTGCTCTTCTGAAGTAAAGGCACGGGTTGTAAACTACTATTTCACAAATAGTGGATTTAATCCTGAGCTAGAGTTCTCAGGCCTGGACTAGTCCTCCACGAGGGAAACCAGGTTAAAATCGCTGTGTTTGCGTATGCTCTTTTGCTCTCTATTTATTTTCCGCACTTTACTCTGATTATTTATTATTGGTGAAAGAGTTATTTTTAATTGGCTATTTTTCTATATAAACTCTATTCACCCCCCTCTAGAGTTGCCAAACTGTTCTTCAATTGGTATCAGAGCTCCGTTCTCTTTACAAGGACTAACATCCTAAGAGCTGATCCATGGCAACCACACAATCCTTGATTTCCAATCATGGTGAAGGTCAGTCCACTCATAGGCCTCCCCTATTTGATGGGACTAACTACACATATTGGAAAACAAGGATGAGCTTCTATCTTAAGTCTCTAGACTTTGACCTGTGGACTGTCGTCACTGACGGTTACAAAAAGCCCGTCAGGATAGTTGTCGATGGTGACCTCATTGAGAAACCACACGACAAATATTCTGTCGAGGAGAAAAAATAGGCAAGTCTAGATGCTAGGGCTATTAATGTTTTATTCTGTGCTATAGACAGGAATGCGTTCAACATGGTCTCTACATGCACCACTGCTCATGAAGTATGGAGACTTCTAGAAGTGACGCATGAAGGAACCACACAGGTCAAGGAATCCAAAATAAGCCGTCTCACTCAAGAATACGAAGCCTTCAAGATGAAGCCAAATGAGACGATCACTCAAATGTTCACAAGATTCCTCGACATCATCAATCCTCTATCCTTGCTTGGAAAGCAGTACTCAAACCACGAGAAGATTCGTAAGTTGCTCAGAGGGTTACCAAAGATTTGGAACCCTAAGGTGACTGCCATCATAGAAGGAAACGATCTCACAACAATATCAATGGAGACCTTGATGGGTAAGCTCATGACTCACGAGCTTGACCTCAAGGACTTCGAAGAGCCTGCTCCGAAGACCAGGAAGATCGTACTCAAAGCTCATCAACGAAGGGCTAATCACGATGAGACCGAAGAAGATAACTCGGATGATGAAGACCAAGCTCTCATGGTTCGCAACTTCAGGAAATTCCTTCGCTTCAATCGAAGGAAGAAGGAATCACAAGAAGACGATGAAGAAGAACCAACTTGTTACGGTTGCAAGAAGACCGGACATGTCCGAAAAGACTGCCCATTCCTGAAGAAGAGCAACCGCTATGAGAAGCCATACAAAAAGAACTCATCAAAGAAATATGCCAACACAGGCATTTGGCATGAAAGTGAAGCGAGTGACTCCGAGGAAGAAAAGGACTCTCTTCAAGATACAGCAAATATGTGCCTAATGGCAACTTCCAACAAGGTATCTAACGAAACTCTAGATGACTTCTCTTTTGATGAACTTGGCGATGCTTTCACTGATTTACTCGATGATCACAAAAAGGTCATCGGTAATTACAAACATGCCAAGGACAAAATCAAAAGTCTTGAAGATGAGATACAAAGAATTTCTTTACTTCTTGATAATGTTAGAAACACGACACCCACTAATGACACTGATGAAGTATCCAAGCTTAAATTAGGCTTACATGATGCTGAAGCACGTATTGAGCAACAAACTCAAGAAATTACTACACTCAACACGTTGCTTGCTGAAGAAAAGAGTAGACACAAGATTTCTATGACTAAGATATATGGCTTAAATATTAAGGTTGATGAACTGCAAGCTGTTTCTAAAAGATTAGAAACCAAATTGGATAAACAGGTTGTTCAACCTCAAACCCAATCACATGAGCACAACACCACTCATTCTAGTCAACCACGTCATTCTCATGCAGCACATAACCATGCATTTATATACACAAACTTTCACAAACCACGTGCACGTAAGAATAATTCTCACTCAGTACACAATCATCATGCACAAAGACACAATCAACATCACTCCACACATAGGAATCATTATGCCATACCATATAGACAAGATCATCATGCAATACCATATAGACTAGATCATCATATGCCATATAGACAAAATCATCATGCCATGCTATATAGACAATATCAGCATGTCACACATCATAGACAATACCATCATGATATGCCTCATAGACACCATCACCATGCCACTCATTCTATGCATAATCATCATCACCATGCTAACTCTTCACATCATGTCCATCCTCATCCTGTTGCTTATAGATATTATTCTCATGCTCCTAGTATAAATAAGAATGCTATCTGTACTTACTGTGGATCACATGGACACATCTCACCACAGTACAAAGTTAGAAGACTTGTAGATAAAAAGATATATGCTTGGTTTCCAAAGACTAACTTTTTAGGACCCTCAAGAACTCGGATACCAAAGGTCACATCTACTCTTGATGTAGGTGGACCTTTTCTCCTCAACTGAAAGTAAGTGGATTCTCGATAGTGGATGCTCGCGACATATGACGGGAGACGCAAATCTTTTTGTATCACTATCGATGAAGAGAAAAGGATATGTATCCTTCGGTAACAATCTCAAAGGGCACATAATAGGTAATGGTATCATTGGTCATCCTCCTTCTCCTGTAATAAAGGATGTCTGCCTAGTGACCGAGTTAAAGCATAACCTGCTCAGCATTAGTCATCTTGCTGATCATGGATATGATATTAACTTTGGACAAAACAGTTGCTACATCTATGATAGGTCAACAGGAGACATTACTTTTGAAGGGAAAAAAGAGGACAACATATATATTTTCTATTTTTCTATAAATACTAACAATGCAGGTAGATGTCTATATGCCCACAAAGACGAACGACTACTTTGGCACCAGCGTCTTGGTCATGCCAACATGGATGCTATATCCAGGCTGTCTACCAAGAAGCTAGTGAGAGGATTGCCTGACATCACATTCAAAAAGGACACGATATGTGCCGAATGTGAACTAAACAAGGCAACTAAATCCTCATTTCATTCCATCAACTCTGTAAGTACTACTAGACCCTTGCAACTACTTCATATGGATTTATTTGGTCCTAGTAGAATAGCTAGCCTTGGTGGCAAACTTTATGCATTTGTTATTGTTGATAATTTTTCGAGATTTACTTGGATTTTCTTTCTCGCTAATAAGAGCGATGCTATTTCTGTTTTCAAAGTTTTTGTAAAGAAAGTTCAAAACGAAAAAGGCTACATGATTACTCGAATCCGAAGTGATCATGGAGACGAATTCGTAAATTATGATTTTGAAAATTTTTGTAATGCAAATAGTTTTGATCATGAATTTTCTTGTCCTAGAACTCCTCAACAAAATGGTGTTGTGGAACGGAAGAATAGAACTCTCGGCGATATGGCCAGAGTCATATTGAATAAATTTTTACTTCCGAAATACTTTTGGGCAGAAACTGTCAGTACAGCATGCCACATTTTGAATAGGGTGCTGATTCGTCCCATTACGAAGAAAACACCCTATGAGCTTTGGTTTGGGAGAACCCCCAATGTTTCTTATTTTAAAGTTTTTGGTTGTAGATGTTTTATCCTTAACACCAAAGACAACTTAGGCAAATTTGATGCCAAAGCTGACGATGGTATCTTTCTTGGTTATGCCGCCAAGAGTAAGGGATATAGAGTTTTTAATAAACGCTCACTTATTGTGAAAGAGTCAACAAATGTGACTTTTGATGAAGATAACAGTGCTGTAAGTACTCTTGATGATGACGTTGAGCCATCAACTTCTACTCCAATGAATACTTCAACCGAAACTGATTCTCTGGAGGGTTTGCCCAAGAAATTCTCTTTCAAACCTTCTCATCCAGAAAATTTAGTTATAGAAGAAGTTTCACGTGGAGTAACTACTAGATCATCACTAAGAGACTCCGTTGCTAGCACTGCCTTCATTTCACAAGTAGAGCCTAAAAATATTTCTGAAGCTTTTAATGATAAATTTTGGATTTCTGCTATGCAAGAAGAACTCAACCAATTCGAGAGAAGCCAAGTATGGGAACTCGTTCCTAAACCGGTTAATCACTCGATAATTGGTACTAAATGGGTTTTTAGAAACAAAGTAAATGAAGATGGTTCAGTCACACGTAACAAAGCTCGTCTAGTAGCTCAAGGATACAACCAAGAGGAAGGTATCGACTACGATGAGACGTATGCTCCTGTTGCTAGACTAGAATCCATTCGGATGCTTTGTGCTTTTGCTAATTTTCAAAACTTTAAATTATTTCAAATGGATGTGAAAAGTGCTTTCTTGAATGGTTTTATTAAGGAGGAATTTTATGTGAAACAACCTCCTGGCTTTGAAAATCACAAATTTTTCGACCACGTGTTCAAGCTAAAGAAAGCGCTTTATGGCCTCAAACAAGCCCCCAGAGCTTGGTAAGAAAGGCTAAGTAGCTTCTTACTTGAGAAAGGTTTTTCAAAAGGGAAAATTGACACTACACTGTTTATAAAATCTTTTAAAGATACTATTCTGTTGATTCAAATCTATGTTGATGATATCATTTTTGGCTCTACTGATGAAACCCTCTGTCAAGAATTTGCCAAGTATATGTAGACGGAATTTGGGATGAGCATGATGGGAGAGCTCAACTACTTTCTTGGCCTGCAAGTGAAACAAATGGCTAATAGAACTTTCATCTGTCAATCGAAGTATACCAAGGACATGCTGAAGAAGTTCGATCTTGACAACGTCAAACCAATCAGCACTCCAATGGCTACTTCAACCAAACTCGAACCAGATGAGAGCGGCAAACCTGTTGATCAACGTAAGTATCGAGGTATGATAGGCAGCTTACTTTATTTAACTGCTAGTCGTCCCGATATCATGTTTAGTGTTTGCCTATGTGCTAGATATCAAGCTAATCCTAAGGAATCACACATGACCGCGGTTAAGCATATCTTTCGATACCTTAAGGGTACGGTTACAGTGGGCCTATGGTATCCCAAGTCCACATCATTTGACCTTATTGGTTACTCTGATGCTGACTTCGCTGGATGCAAGGTCGACCGTAAAATTACGAGCGGCACGTGTCATTTATTAGGAAAGGCTTTAGTCTCCTGGTTTAGCAAGAAGCAGAACTCTATCGCACTATCCACAACAGAAGCTGAATACATAGCAGCTGGGCGTTGTTGTACACAAATTCTGTGGATGAAGCAAACCCTTGAAGACTATAAGTTATCTTTCATGCATATTCCTATATTCTGTGACAACACTAGTGCCATTAATTTGACTAAGAACCCTGTCTGCCACTCACGCACTAAACGCATTGAGATTAGACACCACTTTTTGCGTGATCATCAGCAAAACGGCACGATTAACTTAGAATTTATTGACACTGATCATCAGCTAGCAGAGTTCTTTACTAAGCTTTTATCCGAAGAGCGCTTCAATTTCCTTTGTCATGAACTTGGAATTTTAGATGAAGCGGTCATAAATTGAAACTCACCTGCATAAATATCGAGTATAGTATGATTCTTTTACGATGAATTTGGTATGGGTACAAGCCGAAAGGGTCCTTCTGACAACAAGGCGTAAAAGCCTAAGCGACATGGTGCACTAGTCCTCAGGACTACCGCTAGCTGGAATCCGGCCCCTGCAGCTAACCCATGGCAAATTCAAACTATTGAATTATATTATATTTCCTTGTTTATTATATGGTTTGTTTTGATTTATTATTGCCTATTTACTAATTTCTAAGTTCATTCTGATATTAGTCTACCTCTCTATCTATCTGATTGCTTTCATCAAGCTTTTATCCTCATTTCTAACTCTTTTTCACCACTTAACCATTCTCTCTAATTTTTGGCCTGACTTATGTTTTGGGACATGAACCCAGAACTCGGGCCGAACTCTGCCCCTATAAGAGTTCGGGCCGAGTTCGGTCCAATTGTTCCAGCGTCGGGGACAGCCTCCGCCGTTTGATCATTTTAGATTGTACGGTTCAGATTCCCTCCGACCAAAGAAAAACCTCTCTTTATTTTCGGGTTTTCATCTCTCTTCTTCATTCTTTCCTTCTTCTCCACATCTATTCCCGGGTTGCCGGTATTGACATTGCTTTCAATGATTCTGAGTTGGGGGATTTTCTTGATCTTCTTAATCTCGATGCTTGGGATAAACTTGTGGAAGCTCGTCAATTTCAATTTGTTGGCGATACTTCTCTTGAAGGTTTCAAGGAGGAATTATGTGCTCCTAACATAAGTCCTCGCAAACTTATGGCCAAGCACCTCAACCCATATTTCTATGAACTTCATCGAATCATTTTTAACACTATCTTGCCAAAAGTCGGCTCCACTGATGAAGTTACCTACTTTGAGATATCTTCTTTGTATTACCTTCATTATCGTATCCCCTTCAATCTTCCTAGGACAATGATGGACTGGATGATAAATTGTAGGAAGAAACCAAGAGCATTGGTTTATCTTTTATATCTTCCTATGGTTTTTCGTGCGTTCATTATTCCTATTCATGACTGTCAGTTCTTGCCTGCTCCTGTTTTCCTGTCTAAGGCACGACGTACTCAGGCAGTCGTCGCCTCTCCTGAGGCTTCTAAGCATTCTGATGATGAGGAGCCTGACTCCCCTCCACTCGGTCAGGATGCACCTCCTCCACCTACCACTCTTGAGTCTATTCAGACTATGCTCCGGGATCGTTTTGCTCTTGAGGACGATCGTTGGACACAGCTGGACTATCGTACTACTCTGCAGATGAGTGCCCTCGGCAACTCTCCGCATGATATACGGTATTCCCTGTCTCGTCATCTGCACATTCCCATGGAGCGGGATCCAGCACGTGCGGGCCATCGCATTGATGATCCGTGGGTCATGTGTTACATGGATCCAGATGATGCTTTTGTGGACCCCCGTCGCTCCTTCCCTGGTCACTCAGACACTCCTGGACCATCTCGTGCTCCGTGATGGAGATTGGCTACTATCTGTCGCTGCTGCTGATGATGATGCATTTTGATTTCTAGTTATTTAGTTTTTATGTACTTGGATGTTCTAAAACTCTGGTTATGTGTTTGACATTTGGTTATGCACTTTATGCTTATCGTAGTTTTATATGTTATGCTAGTGACTCATTTTGTTTATTTATATACTGTTTCTTCTCTGCTTGGTGTAGTTGCATTCCTATTATTGTCTACTGCGTTTCCATGTTCCTCTGCAGTCTATATTGTTAAATGCCAAAAGGGGGAGAACTATGTATATTCTGGCTGGATATATTTGGTATATATTTGGTATCATATCTTTCGCGTTCGTATTCTGTGTTTGTTTGTGCTTTTTGGAGATATTATACAGGTTCAATGTATTATTTACGGGGGAGCTATTTCTTCTAGTTCAGCATCGTTCACTGATCACGGGGGAGCTCTTATTTCTAGCTCGGTATCGATTATGGGGGAGCTATGTTGCTATGATCAACTGTGTCCAGGTATGAATGTTGAATATACATATATTATTTTGTCAATTATCAATATGGGGGAGATTGTTGACTCAAAGTCACAGTCAACCAAATATTGACAATATTGACTAAATAATATCTGTAATAATTCAATACGACACACGACGTCTGCATTAAGCTCAAGACAGAAGACAGCTCAGCTTTCGTGTCTCAGTTGATTCGAGTCTGTATTTTATACTTTCTTTGAGTCTAGACTAATGTAATCTGAGTCATGCTGAGCTCTTGAAACTTAGACTATAGCCTACCCAAAATCCCAAGCTCCACTAAACCAGAAATTCCCAAATGGTCCCCTTTGAACGACTCTGTGCTCTGGAGACAGAGTTCGGGCCGAACTTTGTCCCCTAGAAATCAGGAACCCTAATTTTAGGGTTAGCTGGTTGCTAGTTGTCCAACGGCCAAATATTTGAATTTTCCTACCCGAATTCTGGCCGAATTCTGCCTATAAAAATACTATAAATAGGGCATGAATTCTCTCATTCCAATCCATCCAATCTTCTCTTCTCTTCTTTCTTATAAGCTCAAATAAGCCATATCCTTCCTATCTACTAGCCACAAGCCTCCTAAGTCTCGAGTGCTCAGCATCTCTCAGTTAGGATTCTTGTGCAAGAGTCGAAGAAGTCGCTTAGACAATTCCAAGCAAATCGCCACTATGATCTTCTGTTAGAAGTTGACGTGCTCTTCTGAAGTAAAGGCACGGGTTGTAAACTACTATTTCACAAATAGTGGATTTAATCCTGAGCTAGAGTTCTCAGGCCTGGACTAGTCCTCCACGAGGGAAACCAGGTTAAAATCGCTGTGTTTGCGTATGCTCTTTTGCTCTCTATTTATTTTCCGCACTTTACTCTGATTATTTATTATTGGTGAAAGAGTTATTTTTAATTGGCTATTTTTCTATATAAACTCTATTCACCCCCCTCTAGAGTTGCCAAACTGTTCTTCATATATGCGATACACGACTTCGTGGCACAAATGTGTCAAGGCCAATGTATGCAACACAAACTGGGTGGTCCCTTAAATCTAGTGTTATTGTGCATAAAACTAATAAGTACAAGAAATAGTGCTACACAGTAAAATATATCAAATTATAATAGTATAGCACAGTTTATTTTGCAGAAAATAAATAATGAATAAATACATGAATATGAGGTAAAGTAAAATAAATAGCTAATGACAAGCTATCTTGCCTGGTGTTTCACCTGGTGTGGCGTGCTGATTTGCCAAGTCCTGTTTTGTCCAATGGCCAGAGTCGAGGTATAAGGGTCCAAAATTCACGAGAAAATATGGACGTGTGATTAGTCACAATCAATTGTGATACTCGAAGGGAATTTGTGGGGAAAGCACTCATACTATTTTTTAAAAAATATTTATAGTACTTTAAAATATATTTGAGTAGTTAAAATAGTTTTAGATAAAGTCGTTTTAGGCTAAAGACTAAGTCGTCAAAAATAGAAATTTTAGTGAAAGCAATATTTCACTTATTAAAATATTTTATACAAAAATAATACTAGAAAATTATTCTATAATTTGAAACTAAATTTTTCATGGGTCAAACTGTTTCTAAAATCTCAAAAAATATTTTAGGACACTAACCTTTATTCCATATATAAAGTTTTGAAAGATAATAATATATAATCCACAAGAATAGTAACTTTAATAGTAATAAGTAAAGAATAGAATACTAGTTTTAATCATATAGTGTATAAAAATACTGATAACTAAATAAATAAAAACCTTCTAAATTTTTTCCCATATGCAGTTCTCTTACAAAACAGTTGTCCCCTTCTTTTATCATAAAGAGAGAAGGAATGCTTTAGTACTTATGTGGAGAGAGAGAGAAGCAGCAAAGTAAAAATAACAGAAGGTCAAAGAAGAAGAAGGAAAAACGTGAAAAAGGGGAAGAACGGGAGAGAGAGGAGAGGGTTTCAGAAATGAGAGCGAGAGCTTACCAGCGAGGCGATTGGTTGCAGTACCGGGCGGAGCTCGCCGAAACGCGAGGTGGTGCGTGGACGGCGTCACTCAGCTCCTGGAGACGTGGAAGGGGCGGCGGCCGACCTTGACGAAGGGGACAGCGGTCTGGAAGAAGAGGGCGCCAGGGGGCTGGCGGTGCGTTCAGGCACGATGATGCGCGCTCAGGCGCTGCCGTGTGTCCAGGCGGAGGAGACGGACACACGGTGGTACGAAAGGGGGACGGCTTCAGACTCAGAGGAAGGAGGGGAGAGGAAGAGTGGAGCGGAGAGAGGTGAGAGGGGGTTACCGGAGGGCTGCTGTTGCCGCGACCAAGGGAGGCGGTAGAGCGCGAGGAGGGTTTGGTGGACGCGGCGCACTCAACTGCCGCCGCGAGCTTTCATGCGCGGCAGAGCGCGTTCCCCGGCGCTATCGCGACGTTGGGCCGGTAGGGCCAGGCGGTGGCGGCCCGACTGAGGGGCGCGGTGGCGGGAGCTTCTCGGCGCAATGGAGCTCGCCGACCACTGGGAGGTGAGTGATGGTGGAGGTGGTATGTGTGGTTTTCCTTGCTTATTGCTTTGATAGTGGTGGTTATGGACTGCCACGGCGGTGGCTGCGGTGGTGGTGATGTCTTTATTTGTTGTTATTTTAGGGATTTTGGTGGCGACGGTCGGCCACTCTGATCGTGGTGGCCGGAGGACGATGCTGTGCTGGTTTTGTTGTTGTTGTCTGGTGGTGATGACGGTGACGGTTGTGGTGGTGGTGGGTATCGTCGGGAGGCTGTGTGGATGTTGGTCGGAGAGTTGGGTAGTGGGTGGACGGGAATGGCCGGAGCCCAAGGAGGCTGGGTCGGGTTATGAGTTGCCTTCGATGTGGGTTGATGATGATGGTGACGATGGCGGTGGTCGAGAATTCTGGTAGCAAGGGTTCGGACAGGATGAACGGAGGAGTGCCGCGGTGTAGATGTAGTGGTGATATTGGTTTTGGGGTGGTCGTCTGGGCAAGACAGGTGGTTGCGGTCGGGTTTCGGGTTGTGTTTTGCTGGTATTTCGGCTAGGTCACGCCAGGAGGGGACGACGGTCAGGATGCATTGGAGATGGTGTCGGTTGTTGCCGGAGTGGCCAGAGGACAACAGGGAGGGGGAAGGTGCTGGTATGACGGCGGTGGCGGTAATGGGAGATGGCTGGCTGGGGATTAGGTCCAAGTGTCGGACACGGAGATTAGGTTTGAAAGAGTTTGGTGTACGTGTCCGGTATGTCGGACACAAAGAAGACGATGTATATGTAAAAATAAGGATAGTGGAAGACACTCGGGGTCGGACCCGAGGCCGTCACGGCTGACACAGAAAAGATTGGGCACCGACACGATGCACTCATGCTTGCGGTGGAAATTTGTGGAATAATTGTGGAGAAAAACAATAAGGAGGCTCCCTTATATATAGTGGGTGGAACTCCTAGTTGGATAAGGAGTAGTAAATTAAATCCCCAATAGATAATTCACTATTTAATTTAAATCAAATCCAAATTTGTCCAATCAAATCAAATCCATATTTAAATCCAATATAAATTTAGATAATTCAAATCCAAATTAATTATAGATAAATTTCATTTTTAAATTAACTATTTAATTTAAATCAATAAAATCTAATAATAATTTATATTACCACAACTACATTCAAAATATCTTTTTATAAATTGCAATAATAATTAAATTTCAAAAATTTACAATAATTATTTAAACATGAATATAATATAAATTCAAAAAATATCTTTTTATAATTTTTAAATAATATTTAAAATTTGAAAATATAGCTATATACATGAATTTAAATTCATGTACCACGTATGCAAAGAATATTTATGTAAAATATCGTTTTCAAAATTGCCACTTATATTCGTAGAATAAAACTAACTAGTCTTTATAATAATTGAAATAACGTTTTGGAAAATACGACGCGACGCATTTTATATCTTTATAAAAATAAACTTATTTATCACATATTATTTTTGAATATATACTGCTTTTGTATAAATAAAAATCTCTAATAAAGATATTTTATAAAAATATGTACTCGCACATATTCGCACCCGACGTGCAAATACGAAACGCGAACTCGCACGCGATGTACAATACGCAAATAAAAATCAAATAAAAAATGTAGTAAAAATTAGGGGGTTTACATCCTACCCAACTTCTAAGAATTTCGTCCTCGAAATTTAGAATAATTAGGGTGGTTGAGAAGGTACAAGGTTATATCGATAAGGAATTATGATCGAATTATTGGACGAGGCAAAGAAATGACGTTCAACACAAACATGCAACTAGAAAGTCGTGATTTAGATAAGTACGAAAATAATTTACGGATGTGGAATTGAACGAGGGTCGCTAGTAAAGGCAATAAAATCTTGATAACACGAATTAGAGAATAGTAAGGAATCTTGTAGATCAAAGAGAATAATTTAGGGACCTGGAAGATGTGGTTTATTGAGAGAATATAGTCGTCTAGGTTTAGGGTATGGTTAAGGAAATGATTTGACTCATTCTCGAGTTTCAAGAATAATTAGAAGGTCACGATAACGAATTGAGGGTCGAGAAAAATGGATGAGCAGCTCAAGACGAGGTTATAGTCATATTGGTTGGTCAGTGGCTAACTATCTTGGCAGTAGATGGTGGGGCAACTAAGGGGATATTAAGTACGAGCGTTTGTCTTTCTAAAATAGACAAATGATGAAAAGAGTTCGAAAAAGATATTATCGAATATGAGTAAGTGGTTCAAAGATGACTGAACGATTTTAAAAGGAATTGTCAAGGCAGTCGTGGATGAGATTCTAGAGACCAAGTTTAACTATATCTCTATCCACTTAGAATATTATATGAAAGTGAACCAAAGTGCACTATGTTGATCAGACCATCATGCACCGGTTTTGATTAGACAATAGGTTAGTGGGTGCGCACCCATTAAAACATGTCATGATCAAGCTCGATAAGGAAATAAGCTTGCAAAACTTAGGCTAATTTAGCAGCATAAGATTATCAAAATATAATTAGGAAATAATGATGAAAGAAAATAAATAGTCCAAGATCCTTAAAATCTAAGTCTCGCCCAAATTTTGGGCCTATGCAGTCATCCTAGTGTTTCCTTGTCTATGGCTTGGTTGGCTAGAGCCTCTATATTCTAGGTAAACTTATTAATATGGGTCACAAGAATGAAGGAATTATTAGGTCGTGAGGTATTATACCCAACTTACAAGAGTTAAACTAGTAGTGTGATGGGTCAATGGAACATATCTATCTAGTATGGTTATCTTCCTAACCACTATCAAGCACGAAAAAAGGAGAAGAATTTACGGTACAGGGAATCATGCAAGATGTAAATCAAGAAGTCAAACGAGAGTTCGAAAATAGATTCGAGGAAGGAGGTCAAGTATGTGGATGAGATCCTAGACTCTAATCCTATACACAGGCTTGCTTGGTACGGTAAAGTAACCAAACAATTTATTTTGACCTGCATGGACCACCACAAAAATATGTAACGCTCTAGTCCCAAAATACGTAGGACTAGGAACGTAGACATGCCAGCCGTATAATAAATATACGTAAGCTATAAATGCAGTAAAACCACAACTAACTAATCTCATCCACAAAATAAAAGAATAAAGAAATCATATAATAACCATGATTTGTCTTTATACAATATGTTGGGCAGAGACAAATCCACTACCAACTATTTAAAAGAAAAGTAATACATGGAAATGAAATGATTTGTCAAGAATGGCAAGGAAGATCCAAGTCGTGTCATCTTTGAAGGGATGGAGAAGATCACGACCTCGACTAGAATACCTACGGGAAGGCAAGAACACACACCTGGAGAGATCACCAGGTCCTCAGAGGGACGTTACAAGACACATAATATCATGCCATAATACTAAGTATAAACTACTCAATAAATAAGTCAATTGGATTATAACATGGTCCAACACACACCACTGAATTAGCGTACCATCTCCCTAACCAAACAAGGACAAAAAATGACACCCTAATTCAAGATGACGTATCTTTCCATGCTATGAATCCAATATGGTATTCGGACCACAACAAGGTTCAGTACATTCTCATTAGAGTAGTGAGCCACATCTACAACCAAACAAGGACAAGATGTGGTAAACTAGTCCATGATAAGTTACTGTTCCAAGCCACAATCAGATACAAGTACCCAAACCAAGAGTACTCATACCTAACAGATAAGGTAGCCTAACCAATCTAAGTGAATGCAGTTTTTAAGAACATCCTCCAACGCATGGGCCTTGGCTAAAATGGGATCGACATGGTCCCCTCTTGGGACACCAGAGGTTCAATCAGTAAGAGTATGATGTTTCGAAGAATGTCAGTGGCCTTCAGTAAACCGTATCTCCAACGGAGCATCCGGATCACAAAAGGGAAGTGTATAGTAGCCCATACGCTAAGGAATTATCCTTCCCGCCCCATGCCTACTATGTTGCATCCACAACACATATAACCTCTATTAACCGCTAAGTCAACTAAGCATGCAACCTCTATTAGCGATTAATCCTATCGCACGGCTTATATGTACTGGTAGCCAGCCAGTCATGCATGTCCGAGTTCTATATGGGACACACGACTTCATGGCACAAACATGTCAATGCCAATGTATGCAACACAAACTTGGTGGTCCCTTAAATCTAGGGTTATTGTGCATAAAATTAATAAGTACAAAAAATAGTGCTATATAGTAAAATCTATCAAATTATAACAGTATAGCATAGTTCATTTTGCAAAAACTAAATAATAAATAAATACATGAATATCAGCTAAAGTAAAATAAACAGCTAATGGCAAGGTATCTTGCCTGGTGTTTCGCCTGGTGTGGCGTGCTGATCTGCGAACTCCTGTTTTATCCAATAGCCGGAGTCGAGGTATAAGGGTCCAAAATTTACGAGGAAATAGGGACGTGTGATTAGTCACAATCAATTGTGATACTGGAAGGAAATTTGTGGGGAAAGCACTCAAATTATTTTTAGAAAAATATTTATAGTACTTTAAAAATATATTTGATTAGTTAAAATAGTTTTCGATAAAGTCATTTTAGGCTAAAGACTAAGTTGTCAAAAATAAAAATTTTAGTAAAAGCAATATTTCACTTATTAAAATATTTTATACAAAAATAATACAAAAAATTATTCTATAATTTGAAACTAAATTTTTCATGCGTCAAAATGTTTCAAATGAATATATAAAATAAAATCTTGAAAAATATGTAACACCCAATTTTCCAAATGAGGGTAATTTTAAAATTTTGTAATTATAATTATTATTTATTGATAATTATTTCATATTATGATTTTTGGTGATTTTTAATCATTTTTAAACTATGACTTGTGATTTTAACATTTTACTATTATTTGGTTTTAATTTCGAGGAATTTGTCACCCTCCAGTTTTCAGAAACAGGAGTATTTTATCATTTTATATTTTTAAATATTTTTAAAATTTATTTTATTATTTATGATATTGTTTTGGGGTTATTTGAGTCGGATTCGAATTTCAACTCAATCCAACTTGAAACGGGGACCCGAGGGTAGTTTGACTCTAGTGGGACCCACACACTAGTTAGGCATGGCCCATATGATATTAATTTTAGTCCACATGATAGAAATATTTTAGTTAGAGGTTAGACTAATTATTATGGATAAGGTTAGTGTGATTAAAGACTTTAGAATGACTAATTTAGCCCCAACCAATTAACCCTTTCCTAATACTCATAGAATAGGTTAGTGGGGGCATTTTGGACCTTACAATAATAGGACAAATAGCCCATATGGCCAGCCACTTTGGGAGAGGATAGGCTCAAGTTCATTTCATTATTCTCATCCACACTCTCTCTCTTGTTCTTCCCCAAATTCCTAGAGAGCAATCCCTAGTAATTTCTCCACCAAATCCTTCTATTTCACCACCAAATCTTCTTCTTTCCTTCTCTATTCTAGCCAAGGAGGAAGCTAGCCAAGTTTGGGAGGATTCGGAGCTCGTTCGTGTTCTTTTGGAATCTCTACGTGTCGGTGTCGCTCCGGGAAGGCTTTTCTTCGATTCGATCTACCGGGAGGTATAAATCCCCTCTCCTTTTCATTTTCTCATGCATATATGTCTATTTTGAACCCATAGGAATAACTCCCATGGTTGTATTTCCATTTGTGACCATTTCGTGTCCATTTGGAGGTCATAGGAGTGTCCTTTGTGTTGTGGTTGTGTCCATGTGGGAAAATCCCAAATTTGGACACACTATGTGTTGTTGTTATGTATGAATAAATTATTACATGTTTAATCTCATATTTTTGTATTGGAGATGTGTTCTATAGTGTCTCATATATATATATATATATTAGTGTAGAGAGTGAGTTCTTGATATATTATGTTATATACTTGTGTTCTTTTGTCTCAAACTACCCAAATCCGTCATGATTTTTATCCACGTTTTTAATTTCAGCCCTAACTTAGAAACGTCATAACTTCTAGCTCAAAGCTCGGTTTAATCTCCCGTTTTTTTTAAAAGAAGCGTATTGAAGTTAGCTTTCCAAAAACATGTATTAATAGGCATAATTCTTTTCGTAACTTTCTAGAGAATTATTTGAGTGTCAGCTGTACGAAAGACAAACACGTTTTCGGTGTTTTCGCGATTCCGAGAGTTTCCGGAAACGAAAACGCGATCCGTTTGAAGTTTCAGAAAGCTAACACATAGATCTATAACATACTTTAATCCAAGATTTTAATTCATGCTGAGATGGTACAGTATTGATTATTAGTAGGAGTTACTATTCGGCATATGCATTTTGTGCACCCTTGTGTGTAATATAATGTTCTATTTGATTTTAACCCATGTTAATGTATATACATTATGTAATTAAATAGAGAATGCAAGCATGAGTAAATGGTTAAATAAATGATGTATGAAGTGTAAGTATCCTATCTAATGTAAGCATGTATAAGTATGACTTGTAATGAATATGTAGGTTTCATAGTATGTAATACATGTAAGCAATGCATAAATGCATGAATGAAAGAATGATATACAATGCATGCATGAAAGTATATAATGAATGCTAGATATAAATGCAAGGTATATATGTAATGATAGATATGAATGCATAATGTATAAATATTGTAAATGCAATATCAGATTTTATATGTAGACATAGAACCAATGCATGAGCTGTATGCATATGGGATGTTGGCTTAATGGCAGATTTCAGATAACATGGTTCATTTTATGTGGTTAGTTACACCAGTTTATGGAATAGCTCACTTTAGTTTATATGTAAATGTGGAACTAAACTGAGAATGATCTTCACCCTCTGCACAAGGACACCCCACTCTATATCAACCACCATGCCATGTAACCCTTCTCTAAATGATTGCTATAATATATATAGATTTATATAAAGTATAGATGCATGTTAGTTATAACTTAAATAGTCTCTACTCTAATGTATATAGATGTATACTTGTAGCCATGCATGTTAAGTATAAATACATGTGTAATGAAGATGAGTTAGTTTTGTGCCATGTGTAGTGTAAACTCATAACTAGTAATGTTTTCTCTTTTATGTACACATCCATGTTCACACACACACATAGCTTACATGTTAGTTCCTTCCTCTCTTTTTATATATATATATATATATAATGTTGATGAATAACATATATGAATGTGCCTTGATGTGTGGCTTGTGTTTGACTTGTATAGCCTTGTGATTGGTGTGTGATTGCTAGACTAGGCTTGGTTAGGCCTAGTGAGACTTATTAGACTTGTTGGGCTAGGACTTGACCTAGTTGACCTAGTTTGACTAGTCTAGTTGACTAGAGTTGACCGAGAGTTGACTTTGGTCTAGTTTGACCTAGACAACATGCAGATGCATTGTACATTTCATATATCACCCTCTGTATACATCTTGACTTGTGTTGCTCTAACTAGGAGTCAGGTACCTCATCTCGGACAGTACATTTACTTCAGACATTCAGATACGAGGCGAGTACATTCTCTGACCATTTCATACTTGTCTGGATTTATATTCTTACTCTAGATTACTGTACTTGATGCTGACACGATCATTATCACGGATTGGTGCTATACGGATCTTCTTCTGAGATGTTATCTCCTTGTATTCACTAAATACATAATATGATGTGCGTTTCACTTACATATTATATTTATTGAATACCCTTATCATTGTACACTCATTGTGCATATTATACTCTCATTATCACATTGAGCCATTGTACAAGCCATTGTATAAGGTAACGTAATTGAATTGGATCCTTGTGTATTGATTGGGGAGGAAGAGTAGAAGTGGTTATGTGATCAATCCTATTGTATAAGAAATTGTATATGTCCATTGTACGCTCACGTACAAAGGAGTCCTATTTTATTGTACAACCTAACCCATTTACATAACCATATTGTACTCTAAATCACAGTAGGCTTACAGTTCTTACTTATCATATATAGATATTTTCCATTATCAAATCTCTGCTGTTTTCATATACATTCTTCTTTCAGCATTTCATGTACCTTACTCTATTGCATGCTTTATATTTCCTAACATGATATAAACTGAGTGAGATGTTTTGTGCTCGCTCCCGTCCTGACTGGACCTGTTGAAAATTTTACAGAGGATGATGAGGAACCCTGTACCCTTACTTGGAGTTGCCTAGTTGACACTCGCGACCTGGACCCCTGGGGAGGTTCAGGCAGCTGCTCAAGATGATACCTTGTATAGTGTAGATAGCTTAGACTGTTCCTTCTTTTCATGCTTAGCAGTTGTCTTTATATTCAGAGTTGTATATTTTAGAGTTGATGAGACTTGTATTTCTTTTCTGTTGTACCTCAGTTGAGGATTTCTTATCTATTTCATCGTGCTACATTCTACCTTAGATTGTGATTGAGTTGTACCTCTATGTTGGCCTCCTTATGGAGAGTATTCATATTATGCTAGTTATAGTTCATGACCTAGAACAGCGTTCTACCGCCGACACTGTGGCGTAGACTGGACGTTGTTACGTTCTCGTACCCTCACAGTGGGTGCGGGTCGTGACACGTTTTTAGTGGTGGCCCATGCAGGTCGAGTTTATGTAGTGGTATTCGAACTAGAGTATCACTACAGCCTGCAGTAGGATTAGGATATTTTTGGGGTACTCAATCACATTAGAAAAAACTCTTAATCAGATTCCTTTTATCCAATTGCTGCTTATTGATTTCCCTTGAATATAAACTGTCCTCCCTTGATTTTTTGCTTCATTCTCAGTAATTGCTTCTTATTTTGATCTGTCTTCATGATGGTTATGAAGACACGATCTCATCGCTTCGGTTCGGAGGTGTACCTCTATATGTACAAAGATTTTCTCTTGTCATTTCTGATTTCTCTCAGCAGCGGTGATTCATGCAGCATCAGTAGCAGACCAGGGAAAACTAGCAGGGCAAGCTATCGTCAGGACAGTCAAGGATGCGCAGACCATTGGAGATCTTGCTGCAAGTTCTGTTCTTCTCAATTCCATTCCCGCAATTGTCTTTTATAATTACCTTGAAATCGAATTCCATCTATTCCTTGTTGATTGATTAATTTTGTTATGTTACTCTTTTATTGTGTTTGTTTTTTTTTTCTTCTGAGAAAATCATATGGGCTAGGTCGCCTAAATCATGGGATCTAGAATCCTCGATAGTCGTATTAGTTGGCATAGTGAGGACATGTAGTCAAATTTTGGATGTATTCTCGGGTATGAGAATTTAAGGTTTTCGCCGTCGCATACGACAATGCGAAAATTTTAAATACCATAAACCTAAGGGTACGTACCTTAGTCAAGGACTCTGTGATTATCGTAGCCTTGCTCACTAGCATGGTGAAGACTCTGGACAACATGATCTAGGACAGACGCATATGATTAACAGGTTGTATCTTGAGAAGGTTTAAAAACATCATACCCTTTTGATTGTTATAAATGACTTAGGAGTAGGGATATTTAGTTTTGTAGAGCTTATTCATAGGTAGTTCCTTCATAGTATAATGGTATGATGACTTGTAGAGTGTCTGTACCCTAGAGGTGATAGTTAGCATTGGTGTTAGAATAGTAACCCATTGCAGATAATTCTTCTGTTATCTATAATACCAACCAGTTACACATAGGATGTTAGTATGCCTTACATCCTTGATAATTATTACTACTTTCCCTTAACTTTTCCAGTGAGGTACCCATGACCAGAGCCTGCCTTTGAGTATAGTTGTAGTTTCACCTAAGACCGAAAGGTCTATTTGCATAGATGGATTGCAGATGATATTGGCATATGGGATATAGGTTAGTTGGTATCTATATGCCATTGTTGTATAGGGTTATAATATGTTGTTTAGCCTATACTTGGTTCAGTTTTCCATTTTAGTTAAGTTCCCTTCGTGTTGAGTTCCTTTGTGTTGATCACCTTTATAGGCAGTGTGCAGACCCTTCACTAGATACCATGTCCCCTTGATTCAGACCATTCATCCTTAGCCTAGTTCTAAGCATTGTTTCAGACCCTTATAAGTTTAGTCTGCCTTAACCCTTGGTTGATCAGTCATGTATATATATAGATGATATACTTAGGATATATGTGATGGGTTGTTGTTCTTGAGCATATATATATGTGTGGTATTTGGTATTCATGTGCTCAGCTTGTAGGTATTTAGTTATAGGTGACTTGATAGGATTGGGAAGTTGAGAGCTAGTCTATTATAGAGTTTCTCTTTTGCTAAATTCTAGTTGCCAACACCTAAATAGCTAGCATAGGTAAAACCCTAAGAAGTTGACCAGTTGATGACCAAGTACTTGGATGTTGAGAAATTGACTAGTGATTGGCCCTTGACTATGTTTGACCTAGAAGGGGGTGCGATCATCTTAATTTCGAGGACGAAATTTTTATAAGGTGGGTAGGATTGTAACACCCAATTTTCCAAATAAGGGTAATTTAAAATTTTTGTAATTATAATTATTATTTATTGATAATTATTTCATATTATGATTTTTGGTGATTTTAATCATTTTTAAACTATGACTTGTGATTTTAATATTTTACTATTATTTGGTTTTAATTTCGAGGAATTTGTCACCCCCCAGTTTTCAGAAACAGGAGTATTTTGTCATTTTACATTTTTGAATATTTTTAAAATTTATTTTATTATTTATGATATTATTTTGGGGTTATTTGAGTCGGGTTCGAATTTCAACTCAATCCGACTTGAAACGGGGACCCGGGGGTAGTTTGACTCTAGTGGGACCCACACACTAGTTAGGCATGGCCCACATGATATTAATTTTAGTCCACATGATAGAGATATTTTAGTTAGAGGTTAGACTAATTATTATGGATAAGGTTAGTGTGATTAGAGACTTTAGAATGACTAATTTAGCCCCAACCAATTAGCCCTTTCCTAATACTTATAGAATAGGTTAGTGGGGGCATTTTGGACCTTACCATAATAGGACAAATAGCCCATATGGCCAGCCACTTTGGGAGAGGATAGGCTCAAGTTCATTTCATTATTCTCATCCACACTCTCTCTCTTGTTCTTCCCCAAATTCCTAGAGAGCAATCCCTAGCAATTTCTCCACCAAATCCTTCCATTTCACCACCAAATCTTCTTCTTTCCTTCTCCATTCTAGCCAAGGAGGAAGCTACCCAATTTTGGGAGGATTCGGAGCTCGTTCGTGTCCTTTTGGAATCTCTACGTGTCGGTGTCGCTCCGGAAAGGCTTTTCTTCGATTCGATCTACCGGGAGGTATAAATCCCCTCTCCTTTTCATTTTCTCATGCATATATGTCTATTTTGAACCCATAGGAATGACCCCTATGGTTGTATCTCCATTTGTGTCCATTTCGTGTCCATTTGGAGGTCATAGGAGTGTCCTTTGTGTTGTGGTTGTGTCCATGTGGGAAAATCCCAAATTTGGACACACTATGTGTTGTTGTTATGTATGAATGAATTATTACATGTTTAATCTCATATTTTTGTATTGGAGATGTATTCTATAGTGTCTCATATATATATATATTAGTGTAGAGAGTGAGTTCTTGATATATTATGTTATATACTTGTGTTCTTTTGTCTCAAACTACCCAAATCCGTCATGATTTTTATCCACGTTTTTAATTTCAGCCCTAACTTAGAAATGTC
This sequence comes from Iris pallida, assembly GCA_029216955.1. Classification (NCBI taxonomy): domain Eukaryota; kingdom Viridiplantae; phylum Streptophyta; class Magnoliopsida; order Asparagales; family Iridaceae; genus Iris; species Iris pallida. The sequence continues at coordinate 10,471,601 of JANAVB010039216.1, read as the reverse complement.
ATAACTTCTAGCTCAAAGCTCGGTTTAATCTCTCATTTTTTTTAAAAAGAAGCGTATTGAAGTTAGCTTTACAAAACATGTATTATTAGGCCTAATTCTTTCTGTAACTTTCTGGAGAATTATTTGAGTGTCAGCTGTACGAAAGACAAACGCGTTCTCGGTGTTTTCGCGATTCCGGGAGTTTTCGGAAACGAAAACGCGATCCGTTTAAAGTTTCGGAAAGCTAACACATAGATCTATAACATACTTTAATCCTAGATTTTAATTCATGCTGAGATGGTATAGTATTGATTATTAGTAGGAGTTACTATTCGGCATATGCATTTTGTGCACCCTTGTGTGTAATATAATGTTCTATTTGATTTTAACCCATGTTAATATATATATATTATGTAATTAAATAGAGAATACAAGCATGAGTAAATGGTTAAATAAATGATGTATGAGGTGTAAGTATCCTATCTAATATAAGTATGTATAAGTATGACTTGTAATGAATATGTAGGTTTCATAGTATATAATATATGTAAGCAATGCATAAATGCATGAATGAAAGAATGATATACAGTGCATGCATGAAAGTATATAATGAATGCTAGATATAAATGCAAGGTATATATGTAATGATAGATATGAATGCATAATGTATAAATATTGTAAATGTAATATCAGATTTTATATGTAGACATAGAACCAATGCATGAGCTGTATGCATATGGGATGTTGGCTTAATGGCAGATTTCAGATAACATGGTTCATTTTATGTGGTTAGTTACACCAGTTTATGGAATAGCTCACTTTAGTTTATATGTAAATGTGGAACTAAACTGAGAATGAACTTTACCCTCTGCACAAGGACACCCCACTCTATATCAACCACCATGCCATGTAACCCTTCTCTAAATGATTGCTATAATATATATAGATTTATGTAAAGTATAGATGCATGTTAGTTATAACTTAAATAGTCTCTACTCTAATGTATATAGATGTATACTTGTAGCCATGCATGTTAAGTATAAATACATGTGTAATGAAGATGAGTTAGTTTTGTGCCATGTGTAGTGTAAACTCATAACTAGTGATGTTTTCTCTTTTCATGTACACATCCATGTTCACACACACACATAGCTTAAATGTTAGTTCCTTCCTCTCTTTATATATATATATATATATATATATATATATATATATATATATATATATATATATAATGTTGATGAATAACATATATGAATGTGCCTTGATGTGTGGCTTGTGTTTGACTTGTATAGCCTTATGATTGGTGTGTGATTGCTAGACTAGGCTTGGTTAGGCCTAGTGAGACTTATTAGACTTGTTGGGCTAGGACTTGACCTAGTTGACCTAGTTTGACTAGTCTAGTTGACTAGAGTTGACCGAGAGTTGACTTTGGTCTAGTTTGACCTAGACAGCATGCAGATGCATTGTACATTTCATATATCACCCTCTGTATACATCTTGACTTGTGTTGCTCTAACTAGGAGTCAGGTACCTCATCTCGGACTGTACATTTACTTTAGACATTCAGATACGAGACGAGTACATTCTCTGACCGTTTCATACTTGTCTGGATTTATATTCTAGATTACTGTACTTGATGCTAACACGATCATTATCACGGATTGGTACTATACGGATCTTTTTCTGAGATGTTATCTCCTTGTATTCACTAAATACATAATGTGATGTGCGTTTCACTTACATATTGTATTTATTGAATACCCTTATTATTGTGCATATTGTACTCTCATTATCACATTGAGCCATTGTACAAGCCATTGTACAAGCCATTGTATAAGGTAACGTAGCACTCAAGTGCGGCCGTGAGCACTCAGGCACGGCGGAGTGCGTTTACGGGGCGATCGTGGTGCTGGACCGGTAGGGCCAGGCAGTGGCGGCCCGGCTAAGGGACACGGTGGCAGGGGCTTCTCGGCGCGGTGGAGCTCGCCGACCATAGGGAGGTGAGTGATGGTGGAGGTGGTGTGTGTGGTTTTCCATGCTTATTTCTTTGGTGGTGGTGGTTATGGACTGCCGCGACAGTAGCCGCAGTGGTGGTGATGTCTTTATTTGTTGTTGTTCTGGGGATTTTGGTAGCGACGGTCGGCCACTCCAGTCGTGGTGGCTGGAGGACGATGCTGTGCTGGTTTTGTTGTTATGGTGTGGTGGTGATGTCGGTGATGGTTGTGGTGGTGGCTGGTGTCGTAGGACGGCTGTGTGGATGTTGGTCGAAGAGTTGGGTAGTGGGTGGTCGGGGATGGCCGGAGCCCAAGGAGGCTGGGTCGAGTTATGAGTTGTCTCCGGTGTAGGGTGATGATGATGGTGATGATGGCGGTGGTCGAGAATTCTGGTGGCAAGGGTTCGGACAGGATGAACAGAGGGGTGCCACGGTGTAGATGGTAGTGGTGATATTGGTTTTGGGGTGGTCGTCTGTGTAAGACCAGTGGTTGCGGTCGGGTTTGGGGTTGTGCTGGTACCGGTGTTCCGGCTAGGTCACGCCAGGAGGGGACGACGGTCAGGATGCATTGGATGTTGGCCCATTGGTCATAGTCAAACCTAATTTTAATAATTGAACAAACTCTGTCTCGATATACGAATCAAATCAGATGTTTACTTACGACGTTTTGGACACTGATCGAAGATGGATATCTATTCAGTTGAAGACCGAAGCTGTTTGCCACTCAAGATTGTATTTCCTTAAAGCAATATAATTTTTTATTTTTATTGAGTCTAGAAATACATTGTACACCAAGTCGTACTGGCAAATAGGCTATCTGAAATTGTTTTTCAAAACAGACCTATCTTTCTAAAATGACCTATATTTTTGAAAAACATCTATTTTACAAAAAGCTTCTGAAGGATTTTCAAAAAGCCAAAAATTATTTTTCACAAAATCAACTGACCAAATCCTGACAGAACTCGATCAGAGTTCGGCCAGAGTTCGGCCAAGTTGAACGTTATGTGAACGTTTGATTTTGAACTTGGTCTCTCTTCAGTTGCGGTTTGTTACAAAGAGTTATGTCCGAATTCTGCCCAAATTCTGTCAGAGTTCTGCCTTTAGAAAAACTATAAATAGAGAAGGATTTCGATCATTTTAAACACACCAATTCACTTTCATCTCTTCTCTTCTAAAGCTTACATTTTCTTCCGAAGAGTTCTTAAAAGCTTCCATTTTCAAATCCCAAACCAGTTACAATCCTCTAGTCGATTTGCCAGTACGGTACGGTCTAGAAGTTTCAGAGCGATTATAATCAGAGGCTTGATTGAAGATTGACTCTTCACAATTGAAGTTGGTCGAGTTCTTCGTATCAAAGCTCGCGTCTGTAGAAGTTGCAAGGACTTCGTATGAAAACTTACAGGATTTTTCAATACTGGATTCAACTGGAAGCTAGAGTTCTTCCGACTGGACTAATCCTCACAAGAGGAAAACCAGTATAAATCTCTGTGTTTGCGTTTGCCTTCTGATCTCTCTTTTTCATTACAGTTATTTATTTTGTGATTATTATTATATCTGTGATCTAACTGCTAACGAGTTTTAATTAGCAATATTCCGTTGCATACTCTATTCATCTCCCTCTAGAGTATTCTGCTTTACGATTTCGTTCCTACAATTAATATCAGAGCGGGTTATACAGGTAAAGCAAGGTAAAATTGTAGCTATATTCAATTATTTTTTAATTATTATATAGATCACAGTATTACACATGGCAACTGTGAAATTCACAAGTGAATGCCAAGCCACAAACAGACCTCTACTGTTTGACGGCACAAACTACACTTATTGGAAAACATGTATGAGTTTCTTCTTAAAATCTTTTGATTTTGACTTATGGTCTGTAGTTATTGATTGCTACAAAAAGCCTTCTCGTATTAATGTTGATGGAGTTTTTGTTGAAAAACCCCATGATAAATATACAGAGGATGAAAAGAAAAAGGCCAGTCTTGACGTACGTGCTATTAACGCTTTATTTTGTGCTTTAGACATAACTGAGTTCAACAGGGTGTCTACTTGCACAATATCAAATGAAGTGTGGAAACTTTTCGAAGTAACCCACGAAGGAACAACACAAGTCAAGGAGTCAAAAATCAGCAGACTTACTCAGGAGTACGAGGCGTTCAAAATGAAGCCAAGTGAATCAGTCACTCAGATGTTTACGAAATTTTTGGATATTGTAAATCCTTTGTCTTCATTAGGCAAGGAATACAGTAACCATGAAAAAATTTGTAAACTTCTACGAGCTCTCACAAAGAACTGGATTCCACAGGCTACAACAATCATTGAAGGAAACGACCTCTCAACAATGTCTCTGGAAACACTCATGGGTAAGCTACTCATCACAAGTTAGAACTTCAAGACTTTGAAGATGCTACACCAAAGGAGAATTCAGAAAAGTAGATCGCTCTCAAAGCTCAACATAGAAGAACTGTAGAAGACGATTCTGATGACAGCGACTTTGACTCTGAAGATCAAGCTATTTTGGTAAGAAAATTCAAGAAGTTCATGAGATTTAACAGGAGAACAAAAGATAGCAACAGAAACAACAATGAGGAAGATCCTATTTGCTACGGATGCAAAAAGAAAGGACACATGAAGAAAGATTGTCCAACAACATCATCATCAACAAGAAAAAGCAGCAAATATGACAAAGGCTACCTGAAGAAGTCTACATCAAGGAAGTACGCTAACATAAGTATATGGCATAAAAGTGAAGCCAGCGATTTAGAAGACGAACATTCAGATGACGCGGCAAATGTATGCTTAATAGCTTGCGATCAGGTAATCACTAATCCTCTATTTGATCCCTATGATGATTTTACCTTTGAGCAACTAGGAGAGGCTTTCAGTGACCTGTTAAATGATTACAGGAAACTGCGTAGTAAATATAAAACCTCTAAGAAGGTACTCAAAGAGTACAATGGTAAAATAAAAAGACTTACCGACCAACTAGATCATGTTAGAAATAATGACTCTTTAATCGAGTCTGGTGAGCTTCCATCTATGAAGTTGTTGTTACACGAGACTATTAAGTTATCTGAAGAAAAAGACCAAACCATCATCCAGCTAAAGGAAGACCTATCTAAGGAGAAAAAGGGTCTCCAGTGTGCACAAGTCAGAATAGAAACACTTACATCTGACTACACTAGATTATATGACACTTCCAAAAAATTGGAAATTAGTTTAGGAAAACGGCCCGAAGTTGCTGCTTCCTATTCTAACATGTGTCAATTACCGAATCATCGGAACACGCCCAAACCAAACATTGTCAGACCAAACCATACCAAACCTATGCCCAAGAAGACTAATAGGCATGTATTCTTCTATACTAAAAAACCAAAACCTACCAATCATGCACCTCACACAACTTTCAACACTCAACATACAAAATATCATTATTGTGGCCTTATTGGTCATATATCCTCTGCATGTAGAATTAGAAAGGTAGTAGATTTAAATGTTTATGCATGGATACCAAAAACTAACCAGTCCGGGCCCTACAAGAAATGGGTACCAAGAGTTTCATCTGCAAATTATTTTGTAGGTGGAATGCCCTTCACATGCTAGGAGCAAATGGATCCTCGACAGCGGTTGCTCACGGCACATGACCGGTGATGCTTTATTATTCGCAACACTGTCGAAGAAGAATAAATAAGGATACGTCTCCTTCGGTAATAATTTAAGTAGGTACATAATCGGTATCGATGACATTGGTAAGGCTCTCTATCCTGTGATTAAAGATGTCTGTCTAGTTACCGAGTTAAAACATAATATGCTGAGCATAAGCCATTTAACTGATCACGGTTATGGCATTAACTTCGTCAAAGATAAGTGTACTATAGTTGATAGTTCAACTGGTAGTACTATCTTTGAAGGTATCAGGGAAGATAACATATATGTTTTCTATTTGTTAGAAGATGCTAACAAAGCAGGTAGATGTTTGATGGCCAAACATGGATACAATTTTAAGACTATCTACAAAGAAGTTGGTATGTGGCTTATCGAACATATCCTTCAAGAAGGATACGGTATGTAGTGAATGTGAAAAGAACAAAGCTACCCTATCCGTATTTAAATCTAAGAACGCTGTAAGTACCACTAGACCTTTACAACTGTTGCATATGGACTTATTTGGACCAAGTAGAATTGCTAGTCTAGGTGGTAAGTTATATGCATTTGTCATTGTAGATGATTTCTCTAGATATACATGGGTATATTTTCTTGCACGCAAGAATGATGTATTATCAGAATTCGTCACCTTTTGCAAGAAAGTACAGAATGAAAAAGGGTTCATGATTCCTCGCATTCGTAGTGATCATGGCGACGAATTTGAGAATGCAGAATTCAAGCAATTTTGTGACACACACGGTTATTTGCATGAATTCTCTTGCCCTAGGACTCCACAACAAAATGGAGTTGTGGAACGTAAGAACAAGACTCTATCTGAAATAGCTAGAGTAATGTTAAACCAGTTTAGTCTACCCAGATACTTTTGGGCTGAAGCTATCAATACAGCGTGCTATATTCTCAATAGGGTTCTAATTCGACCTATATCGAAGAAGACTCCCTATGAACTATGGTTTGATAGAATACCTACTATTTCCTATTTCAAGTTTTTTGGTTGTAAATGCTTTATTCTTAATACTAAAGACAATCTGATTAATTTGATAAAAAGGCCGATGAAGGTATATTTTTAGGTTATGCAGCAAAGAGCAAAGGATACAGAGTCTTTAACAAAAGAACCATGATCATCGAAGAATCAATCAATGTCAAGTTTGATGAGCTAAATCAACACTTAGACGGTGACGAAAATGAAGACATGATTACACCAAGTACAGCTACTGCAAAACCTTCACAGAAAGATGCAGAACTTTCAAGCAAAGAAGCCGGAACCAGCAATCCTGAGGATATGCCAAAAGAGATAAGATTTTTGGCAGATCATCCAAAGGACTTGGTAATTGGTAAGATTACCAAGGGTGTAAGTACTCATTCCTCTAATAAAGATATAGCTTCTTGTGTTGCTTTTATTTCACAGCTTGAACCCAAAAATATTGAAGAAGCATGCAGTGATAATTTTTGGTTAGATGCTATGCAAGAGAAATTAAACCAATTCGAACGAAATCAAGTCTGGAAACTTGTTCCCAAGCCCATTGATCTTCCGGTCATTGGCACCCGTTGGTTATTCCGAAACAAACTGAACGAGAATGGTTTAGTGACTCGTAATAAGGCTCGACTCGTAGCTCAAGGATACAATCAAGAAGAAGGTATCGACTACGATAAGACTTATGCCCCAGTTGCGAGATTAGAATCCATTCACATGTTATGTGCATTTGCATGTTTTTATGATTTCAATTTATTTCAAATAGATGTCAAAAGTGCATTTTTGAATGATTTTATAAAAGAAGAAGTTCATGTAGCTCAACCTCCCGGTTTTACTGATTTCAAATATCCTGATTATGTTTTCAAGTTGAAGAATGCCTTATACGGTTTGAAACAAGCCCCTCGTGCATGGTACGATCGTCTAAGCTCTTTTCTACTTGACAACAGTTTTTCAAAGGAAAAAGTTGACACTACATTATTTATAAAATCTTTGAATAATAACATTCTTTTGATTCAAGTCTATGTAAATAATATTATTTTTGGATCTACTAATGAATCTCTTTGTCAAGAATTTTCAAAGTGTATGCAGAATGAGTTTGAGATGATCATGATGGGAGAGCTAAAATTCTTTCTCGGACTGTAAATCAAACAAACCAACAATGGGACGTTCATAAATCAAGCAAAGTACACAAAGGATCTATTAAAGAAGTTCGACCTGGAAGCAGTAAAGCCACTTAGTACTCCAATGGCAACTTCAACCAAGCTTGATATTGATGAACAAGGCAAACCCGTCGACATATGTAAGTATCGAGGTATGATCGATAGCTTACTGTATTTAACTGCTAGTCGACCAGACATTATGTTTAGTGTTTGCTTGTGTGCACGTTTTCAAGTCAATCCTAAGGAATCACATCTGTGTGCAGTTAAGCGTATCTTCTGATACATTAAAGGCACTTCTTCTGTCGACTTATGGTATCCCAAAACCACGTCATTTGACCTAACCGGTTATTCTGATGCTGATTTTGCCGGATGCAAAGTAGATAGAAAAAGTACCAGCGATACATGTTATTTCCAAAGAAAAGCTCTAGTCTTTTGGTTTAGCAAAAAGCAAAATTTTGTCGTATTATCAACAACCGAAGCTGAATATATTGCTGTAGGACATTATTGTGCACAAACTTTGTAGATGAAGCAAACTTTAGAAGACTATGGATTGCATTTTACACACATACCCATTTTCTGTGATAACACTAGTTATATTATTTTGACTAAGAATCCAATATGTCACTCTCGTACCAAACATATCGAGATTCGACATCACTTTCTTAGAGATCATCAACCAAAAGGAGATATAGACCTTGTATACATAGACACGCAGAATCAATTAGCTGACATGCTCACAAAACCACTAGCAGAAGTTCGTTTCAATTATTTACGTCGAGCATTAGGAATTTTAGATATCAATAATATTAATTAATTTTATTTTATTAATTAATTTATTCAATACTCAATAACTATTTTCGAGATAAGCCTAAAAAGAGTCTGTCTGTCACCACGACTACGGTCGAAGCGAAGCGGTATTTAAGAGTTTCCCGGTGAACCTCCGTTAGCTTGGACAGTACTCCTACAGCTAATCTGAAACAGATGCTGAGTAAAGAATATTAATTTATAAAATAATATTAATTATATTATTTAAAATTTAAAATTACTAAACTTTGAATTAAATATTTGAAATGAATTGTTGAGAAAGCTGTGGCTCACAAACAATTTTTTTTTATAGCCAGGAGAACCCTTGGCGAATTCGGCCCGAGTTTGGTCCGAATTCGGCCAGAGTTCGGTTGGGTAAATGTATATATCAGTCAGAACCCGAGGCCTCCATCTTCTTCAACCCTTCCAAAACCCCATCAGCAGCAGCAGCAGCGCCCGAAAACCCTAGTTCTTCTCCACCTTCCTTCTTCTAATCGACGTAGAGATCTTCGTCCAAACTTTGGATTCGTGCAGAGAATTGCGTTCTCTTCAGCATACCTGATTCTCAGAAGGTATAATTCCTTCTCTCCTCCACTTTCAAATTATTAGGGTTTCTAGTTTTTGGGATAAATGCCTAAGGGATTCAATCCTTTCAAGATAAAGAAGACCCATGCCAGTGAAGAGACATCGTCTTCTGATCCACATATGGATTCCCTCTTTTCTCCGGTCCAATCGGATGACGGTGCATCGGATGAGTTTTATTTCAAAACTTCCGACCAAGCATTATTTTGGTATGCCGACTTTATTATGCGTACTATATGTACCGGATCTCCGATCAATTGGACTGTATTTCCTGACCACCGTCCTTACTTTGAGGCATTAAGGTTACATCACTTTTCTACTTTATAATTTCCTATAACTACTAATGCTATTAGACTATTTTACTGTAATTTTGTGTTAGACACTTTTACCGCGAGAACTCATGTCGGAGGGATATATATCGAGTTCAATGATGAATCGCTAGCAGAAATCCTTGGACTTCTAAACGAAGGTGCTCCGCTCGATGACATCACTGATTTCGATTTTTCCGATGGTACGACTCTTGTTAGTTTCAAAAATGAGCTTTGTGCGCCCGCACGTGCTCGTCCTGGAAAGTTTAAGGCCAATAACTTGAACTTGTTTAACTACGAATTACATCGCATCATCTATTCCACTCTACTTCTAAAATCAACTTCAAAAGATGATGTCACTGCACTCGAGCTTTCTGCTTTATATCATAATCTTAAGTGGATTCTTTTTTCTGCCCCTACGACTATCATTCAGATGATGGGTAGATGTCGCGGAAGAGACCGCAACCTCTCTTATGCGATGATCATCCCACACATCTGTCAGAGATTTGATATTGACTTATCCACTTGTGCTCTCGATGCTGCGCCCAAGTTTCTCAAGCTTTCTCATCGCAGCATTGCCACTGTTCCTCCACCTCCTGTACCTGCACCTACTGCACCTGCTCCTACAGCACCTGGTCCTCCTCAGTCTTACCCTATGACTTTTGAGGGTATTTACCAGCATCTATCAGATCTGCAGACATTCTTTGTTGACACCTCCAGGGAACATGAGTTTCGTGACGTGACTCGGTTCCAGGCTATTGCCAACTCCTTTGTCGATCTGAGATTTGTCCAGACGGGTCACTCTGCTAGCTCTCTTCCTCGAGATCCTTCTGTATCTGGCTACCGCATTGATGATGAGGCAGTCCACTCTCTGTTCCAGCCAGGGAACGCATACGATTGGTATCGTACTTCTGGTGTTACTCTACATACTTCTGGAGCTGGTCCATCTGGACATGCTGACACTACAGCCGATGATGATGAGGATGAGGATTATTTTTGAGATGTTACTTTTTGAGACTGATGACTTTGTCTTATGTTTACTTGGAAATGCTTCGACATTCCAAGATATTATCTACTCTTTTATTTTGGATATGATTTAAGACATTTGATAGACATGTTTTATGCCTCAGTTTGGCATCAGTTTAGTTTATTATTCAGCACTTTATTTGTTTCAGCTTTATTATAGCATTATCTTTCTTTATGCTTCCATATAAACTGCCTGTGACAAATGCCATGCCTGTGTTGTTTATATCATTTCTGTTTATTTTATAAATGTTTATACCATGCCTGTGATGAATGTTTTTTTAATATATTTTTATTGTGTTTCTTTACTGCTTGTTACTTATACATTTATTGCGGGGAAGATTTCTCTTTTGCAATTATTTTGCTAAGTGACAACGGGGGAGAAATAAGATCTAACATCTTCATGGATACAGGTTATGAATAATTTTTTTATTTTATCTCGATTCATTCAGTATTCTCTTGAATTGATCAAAACCAAGATGTTATATCGGCAAGGTGTCAATTATCAAAATGGAGGAGATTGTTGGCCCGTTGGTTATGGTCAAACCTGATTTTAATAATTGAACAAACTTTGTCTCGATATACGAATCAATTCAGATGTTTACTTACGACGTTTTGGACACTGATCAAAGATGGATATCTACTCAATTTAAGACCGAAGCTGTTTGCCACTTAAGATTGTATTTCCTTAAAGCAATGTAATTTTTCATTTTTATTGAGTCTAGGAATACATTGTACACCAAGTCGTACTGGAAAATAGGCTATCCGAAAATGTTTTTCAAAACAGACCTATCTTTCTAAAATGACCTATGTTTTTGAAAAACATATGTTTTACAAAAAGCTTCTGAAGTATTTTCAAAAAGCCAAAAATTATTTTTCACAAAATCAACTGACCAAATCCTGACAGAACTCGGCCAGAGTTCGGCCAAGTTGAACGTTATGTGAACGTTTGATTTTGAACTTGGCCTCCCTTCAGTTGCGGTTTGTTAAAGAGTTCTGTCCGAATTCTGCCCAAATTCTGTCAGAGTTCTGCCTTTGGAAAAACTATAAATAGAGAAGGTTTTCGATTATTTTAAACACACCAATTCACTTTCACCTCTTCTCTTCTAAAGCTTTCGGTTTGTTACAAAGATTTCGTTCCTAGATTGGAGATGGTGTCGGTTGTTGTCGGAGTGGCCAGAGGACAACAGGGAGGGGAAGGTGCTGGTGTGACGGTGGTGGCGGTGATGGGAGATGGCTGGCTAGGGATTAGGTCCAAGTGTCGGACACGGAGATTAGGTTGGAAAGAGTTTGGTGTACGTGTCCGGTATGTCGGACACAAAGAAGACGATGTATATGTAAAAATAAGGATAGTGGAAGACACCCGGGGTCGGACTCAAGGCCGTCACAGTTGACACGAAAAAGATTGGGCACCGACACGATGCACTCATGCTTGTGGTGAAAATTTAGAATAATTATGGAGGAAACAATATGGAGGCTCCCCTATATATAGGGGGTAGAACACCTAGTTGGATAAGTAGTAAATTAAATCCCCAATAGATAATTCTACTACACCAAAAGGGTGATTTGCCAACGACTATAAGCATTAGGAAAATTATTACTAACGATTTTTTACCGTTGGTAGCACGGCATGGGGAATATTTCCCAACGGTTTTTCATCGTTAGGAAAATGAATTTACTAACGGTAAACAACCGTTGGGAAACGCACTTTCCTAACGTTGTTCTACCGTTAGGAAAAGAAACGTCCCAACGGTCAAAAACCGTTGCTAAAGTAAGCTTCCTAACAGTGAAACATTATTGGAAAATTTACTTTCCTAACAGTAGAAAACCGTTAGAAATATAAACTTTCTCATGATAAAGCCCTGTTAGGAATTAAAAGTGCTAACGGTGAAAAACCGTTAGAAAAAAAATTTTCTACAATACAAAATTGCTACAGGGAGATTTGTTTATATTGCAAAAAACCTGTAATTCATTCCAGATTACCAACCATATTATATACATCATCAAATAAGAACAATTTCAATTAACCACTATATTTATCACAAAAAATTTAAGCTCAATATATATCTTGATGAAAGTACTTAAACATTAAGCAAATCTAAATAACATAAAGTTCAATAAAGTTTAGAACAACTAGATCAAAAGTAAAAACAAAAGGCTACATATTTCGTGTGCGATACTTTGGCCAAATCACAAAGCCTCCATCAGCTATATCACAAAGTTTGTAATTGCCATTTTATGGACCATCAAAAATCAGTGCTTCTGGATCTATTACCTCCGTCACCCAAACAACATTCTCCACATCTTGTAAGACCTCCCTCTGATGACACATGGCACGTGTTGCGAGATATCCCTTCGCCACCTCTTCCTTCAAATCTCGTGAAAGTAACATCACATACTCTTTTCCTTTGGAAGACGATCCAACATTGTTGGACGGAACGACAGGGCTAACAACATTGACATCATGGGTTTCAGGACCAACTGGAGTGTGCTCTGTGTTGGAAGCAACTTCAGTCCTTGGTGTGCCATTGCCTTCGAATTGGTTCTGTTGCATATTCGTATTCTGCATCATATTCTGTTGCTGCATATTCTTAAAGACAGAAGCAATATTTTCAGTCACTTTGTTTTGTAATTCTATTTTACAAAAACGAAGGTCTTCGAAGTCTTTTTGTTTGGTTATTACTCTCGTAACTTGTGTCATTTTTACTTGCTTTACAGACGAGGTAGAGCTTATTGCATGACAATAACTCTTCTTCTTCTCAGATCCATAAACTTCAACAATAGGATCACTTTCAAAGTCTTCTAAGCTTGCGATGCCATCGCTACCATTAAGACTTGCTTGTAATTTTTGCCTCTCTTCTGCTGCTTCAATTAGAGCCTGCATTTCCATTATTACAAAGCAACATTCAATCCAAATTATATATTACATGCTAAATAATATATAAAAAAATGTTATACCAATAGGAAAATAGTTGTTGTCTACAAATCATAAACCAACTTCAAAAGCTTACTGTCCAAGTGGTACTGGATGTATTCTAAATTGACAACATATTTCAAGTTAACTCTTTCTTGGCCACTTGATGGTACTGGATGTATTCTAAAGTCCCTATCAGAAGTTCTATAGAGAAGCAATACTGCACCTTCAAAGGCTAGGTCAATAAATATATTAAGGCTAACATAATTTACTGTCAACTGTATACATCTCAGAGAAGGACTGCACCTTCTAATTTTTACTTACAAAATGTTACTCTACATCATCTTTTCTGAGAGGTGATGAATTTATCAAATCAAATCAAATATATGCAAAGCAATAAAAACTAAAATCTTTGCAAACAGGACACCCATTTTTTCCCCAAAAAAATTGCCAAAGTCTCATTGAAGTTCCAGGTTATATATTCAACACTGGAAGTATATATTCTAGGTTCCAGTGAATGAATGAACAGGTTCCAGGTTAACCCAAAAAACATTGCCAAAGTCTCATTTTTTCTAGGTTCCTGGTTAACCCAAAAAATATTGCCAAAGTCTCATTGAGGTTCCAGGTTATATATTCAACACTGGAAGTATATATTCTAGGTTCCAGTGAATGAATGAACAGGTTCCAGGTTAACCCAAAAAACATTGCAAAAGTCTTATTTTTTCTAGGTTCCAGGTTAACCCAAAAAACATTGCCAAAGTCTCATTGAGGTTCTAGGTTATATATTCAACACTGGAAGTATATATTCTAGGTTCCAGTGAATGAATGAACAGGTTCCAGGTTAACCCAAAAAACATTGCCAAAGTCTCATTGAGGTTCCAGGTTATATATTCAAGGTTATATATTCAACACTAGAAGTATATATTCTAGGTTGCATTCATATGAATGAACAGGTTCCAGGTTAACCCAAAAAACATTGCCAAAGTCTCATTTTTTCCAGGTTCTAGGTTAACCCAAAAAAAATTGCCAAAGTCTCATTGGGGTTCCATGTTATATATTCAACACTGGAAGTATATATTCTAGGTTCCAGTGAATGAATAAACATGTTCCAGGTTAACCCAAAAAACATTGCCAAAGTCTCATTTTTTCCAGGTTCCAGGTTAACCCAAAAAATATTGTCAAAGTCTCACTGAGGTTCCAGGTTATATATTCAACACTGGAAGTATATATTCTAGGTTCCAATGAATGAATGAACAGGTTCCAGGTTAACCCAAAAAATATTGCTAAAGTCCCATTTTTTCCAGGCTCCAGGTTAACCCAAAAAACATTGCCAAAGTCTCATTGAGGTTCCAGGTTATATATTCAACACTGGAAGTATATATTCTAGGTTCCATTCATATGAATGAACAGAATATGACCTAAGTTGATTGGATCGTCTTATTGGCAATTTTTTACTAAGTTGATTGGTCCGTCTTATTTGACAAAGTATATATAGTAAATTAACAGAATATATACTAGGTTCCAGGTTCCAAAAGAACATGACAACCAACGATTTCAACACCATATAGTAAATTAACAGAATTTCAAAAGAACATGACAACCAACGATTTCAACATGACAACCTCTCTTACAACAGTATATATACTAGGTTCCAGGTTCCAAACAAGACACCATACTAGGTAAATTAACAAAATTTCAAAAGAACATGACAACCAACGATTTATTCAGAGGTAATAAAAACTCTTCAATACCGAAGCACTTACATATTTTTCCTTTGCACATGGAAGCACCTCCCCAGTTTTTCTTTTCGTGTGTGCCCTTTTCCAAGCCTCTACCCGTGAAAGCTTTTCTGTTGGATTTCCTTTGCCTACATGCACAATCATGATTAATGAGATATAATGAACTCAATACTTAATTATTATTTGTGAAAAAACAAGCTACACACTATTTCTTCGTACACTCTACTATAAGGTTTCCGTCCCAAAGTGTGAGTGATAGAATTTTTGGCCTTATTTCCAGCATTCTTCTTGCATTGCTCATTCTTTTTATCACTATATTCAATGTCTACAAATCTTCCACCAAATTTTATCAATATCATCGAGACGGTTATCAAGGGCAACACATTTGGGTATATATTGTCCATTAATTTTAAGATATCTTGTACGCAACGTGGACTTTATTGTTCTAAAATTCTGCAAATTTTTTTCCAGTATAGCTCGAGAAATCTTGGGGTCCATATTCAACTCAAACTCTTTCTGTCAGAACAATACAACAAAATAAAAATATAAAATAAGGGTCAAAAACATTTTAAAAAAGTTCAAATGTATAAAACAAGTTGAATGTGTAACATACCATGAGCCCATTCCATAGATTATCCTTGTAGAAGTCATCTACTTTCCTCCCCTCTTCTTACCCAACTGGGATTAGAGCACGAATTAGGGCACCACAACGAGAACTCCATTTACCTGCATCTTTACCCTTAGCACCCTCTAAATCAATAATTATTGAGTATTTTTTGCCATTTGGTGGGGGTGGAGCATCTGTCTCTTGTGTGTTTTTTGTACCTACGGATTCACTAGCACTAGGATTGGATGACATTTCAACAAAGAATTGCACAAAACATCAAGAATGGTCACAAAGATGGAGTACACTGATGCATATATCCAAATTTTGGGACTCAAGAACCATGTGAGTACAGAATAAAGTGGACTACAGAATAAAGTGGATATAACAAACCACAAGCATGTCTATTGCATCCTTGTTAATGGACACAAGCTCCTTCTTACACCAGTAAATTCAGCAATGTAAATCAAAATGAATGAATGCTTTTCTTGGAGATATATACTAGGTTCCAGGTTCCAGTATATATAGTAAATTAAAATTAGGTTCCAGTATAATGGACACAAGCTAGGTTCCAGGTTCAAAATGATTTATATAACAGAAAGAGCAATATAATTCAAAATGAAAATTTACAATATACATGAAAATCAAAATCAAAATCAAAATGATTTACATATACTAGGTTCCAGGTTCCAGTATATATAGTAAATTAAAATTTACTTAACAGAAGGAGCAATGTAAATCAAAATGAATGAATGTAAATTAAAATGAATTAATACTAGGTTCCAGGTTCCAGGTTCCAGTATATGTAGTAAATTAACAGAATAAAAGATTTTTGAGTTGCACCTTTATCTACCTGGCACTTCCATCTTTGCTAACTTGATTTTGATCAGGATCTATTAATGTCCTTCTGCCTGTATACTTGAGCTCGATCAACTTGCCAGATCTTTATGTGCTTAGTTGTGCTACTGAATTTGAACAAAACTTTCAAGCTTGAGCTTGGCTTGACAATTTTTGATCATATGGGTTAAACTTGTGCCAAGAAGGGCCAAGCACATTTATGTGTGTCAAGTGATTGTGTACATAGTGTCCTAGTAGTGGAGGGATTCAAATGAGTAGAGAGAAAGAAGGAAAACCTATGTGCAGTTTTGTGTAGTAACGTGTGGGTTGGGTTCCTCGGTAGACACTGCTATGGGTTAAACTTGTGCAAACCAGAAAGCCATAGTAGCAGTAGCCTGGAACAACTCCTGTTGCTCTTTGCAGTAGGTTGGTAGTCAAGCAGCAGCATAGGAAAGAAGGGGAGCCTGTGCACATGTGTGCACAGGGCAGGTAGGCAACAGCAACAACAGAGCTGCCTGTACAACAAGGAATGTGCAAACAACATGTTTAGTGGCAGGTAGCAGGGCTTATTACCTGTAGCATGTTTGTGGTGTAGGGGATTCCCTGCAAGTAGTAATTAGAGTAGCAGGTTTCTAGTGTAGGGGAAAAATAGGGAGTTAGATAGATAGCAACAGGGGATACACTTTCAGGCCTGTGTAGGCAGTTTGTACAATAGGTTACAGCACCATGAGGAATAATAAGAGGTAGCAGTAGCAGCAAGCCTGTGTTTTGGCCTATTTTTGAATTTTTCTTCCTATTAGTCTGAACATGCCATTACAAATAGTTTAATCAGTTGTTTTGAAACTACATGGCCAGAACATTAGTACACACACAGATTGAACATAAAACTACAAATAAACAGATTGAACAACATGGCCAGAACATTAGTTTAATCAGTTGTTTTGAAACTACATGGCTAGAACATAAAACTGCAAATGAACAGATTGAACAACATGGTAGTTCTGCAAATGAAACACCAACATATCTGTAAGCAGGTGTAAGAAACACCAGCACTGAAAATAGCAAAAGATACATAAATAAGAAACAAACCCCAAAATGGTGTACACACAGGTTAATTAAAATAGCAGTAAGCAGCAGTGGAAGTTGCAGTAAGCAGCAATAGAAGCAACAAAAATATTTGTTCAAACATGAGCCCTACCTACATGCTCCACAGAGTTGAGATACCCACAAATCTGAGTATTTCCAATAAATTAAGCATCCCTTCTAATGCTTTAAGATGGCAACTTTGAAAATTTAGCCTTCACAAAAAAATTCATCATTAAATAAAAATAAGTAACATAACAACAACCATTTTTTTTTTTCAAAATATTGAATCTATTTGGGTTCAATACATTTTAATAGTGGTGCCAAGTTCGGTTGCTCTTTCAAAATGGATTGGAAGCTTGTTGGTATAGCGTAATCATCGATATCATCAGTCATACGCTTTGGGGAATGTAGAACAGTAGACAAATCAGAATTTTGTGCATCTCTTACAAAAAAAACTTGACTCGCTTCGGATGAAAGAATGGCGGGCTCATCATATTCCCCATCAGCACTCTTGATTTTCTTTAAATTTACCATCAACAAGTTAGAGTCTGGACAAATCTTACAACTATTGCTCTTGTCACCGATATTGACCCAATCACAATGGAACACTACGTGTTGGAATTCATAGTAATCAACCTCTATAATCTCTTTGATGATACCATACAAAGTAATGTCATCATCCGTAGGGTTCATATCTTTTGCACTTGCGACAAATGTGGTGATTGCATCCAACAAATACCGCTATCTTATGTCGAAAGAGTGTCATCATAGTGCTGGGGAGAGAATACATAACCATTCACCCTAAACTTGATATGAGTTTTGGCTTTCCACTTTGGTTCACTAACATACCACCACAATAATGAATCCATGCATTTTTCTTCTAGCAGCTGTTAATACAAGCCACACGCAAATACATTAATCAATGTCACATTAAAATAACTAAAATTATGCTTTAGAATTAAAGATTACACACCTTTTTATGTAACCAATCAATAAATTCAGATTGTACTACCCCTTCTGTCTTTGTGGTAGCTCTTCTTTTACCACGATGACCATCTTCCAAGGATGAGCGATACACACTACAAATTCAAAATCCTTATTGTATAAACAGAAAAAAATATATACATATTATGTAGTTTAAAATTAATAGAATATCACACCTGTAATATTCATCTCGTTCTGGTATATTTATCCTAAAGAGTATCCATCTTCGAATTTGTATGCGTTGTACACCAGATAACTTGATAGTTTTACCCTCAAGAATGGAGCGTTCGTACATATCATCACCATTCTCATCTAAAAAGAGTGCTTGACTAGAGATATGATTACCATCACGTAGATTTGGCATATATTCCATAGCATATCTAACAGATTCTGAAACAAGATATGCCTCAGAGATTGATCCTTTTACGTAACATTTGTTGCTTGGTATATTTTTGCACTCCTTCATAGACCTTATATCAACATAAAATGCACACTTGTTAAAACAAAAAAATTATAGTGTTAATAAATTAGCAAAGAAACAATAATATATAAGATGAATATCTCACCTTTCAAATGGATACATCCATATATATATCTCGTAGGTCCACAAAGTAGAGCTTGGTCAGCTAGATGTACCGTTAGGTGGATACTTATATCGAAGAAGTGCGATGGAAAATAATGTGCCAACACACATAATGCCTCAGCAATCATATCATTGGCAGCTTGGACATGCTCTCGAACTAAGACCTTCGAGCACAGTATATTAAAGTACAAGCTTACTTGCAAAATGGCTCATTTCAAGTCACGAAACTTTATATATGCATGTTGAACCATAACGGGAAGAAAATATTGGATAATGACATGATAGTCATATGACTTCTTAATATGCAAACTTGGTGGTTGGATACTTACAAGACTGCTCAAATTAGTTGCAAGGCATGACGGGAGCTTTACGTGTGTTAAAACTTGACAAAATTATATTTTTTGAGACTTATCCAATGCATCCTTAGAAGATTGCTTTTCCCTGTCAAACATCAAATTAATAAGATGTTCTGCCATATTTTTTCAGTATGCATCACATCAATAGTATGTCGTACTTTATGACTACCCCAGTACTCTAAATAAAAAAGAATCGACTTCTTGTACCACGCCGGTCTTCCTTCGTTGTCATCCTCATCTGTAATACAATGTTCACTATCATCCACCTCAACTGCCATTCGCTTCTTGCTAGTAGCTTTCACTAATTTATCTGGTACATATTGGATACGATCAAGCCTTTCCAAAAGGGATGGTCCTGTCAATCGTATTGGAGGTTCTTTGTGCTCTACATCATTATACCATCCATGTTTCACTGCCCTATATGGATGACTATCCTTCAAAAATCTCCTATACTTTGTGTAAATATTCTTATTACCAATGCGCTCAGACTCGGTCTCAATAGCACAAATAGGGCATGCTTTATAACCATGAGTCACACAACCAGATAAGTTACCATATGCCAGAAAATCATGGATTCCCTATAATAGCATTGCTCTCAAAGTGAAGAGTTCCCCCTTGTCCATGTCAAATGCAGATACTCCTTCCGCCCAAAGTTGCTTCAACTCATCTACAAGAGGTTCCAAGTATACATCAATGTCTTGCCTCTGTGCTTTTAGCCCCGAAATTAACAAACACATCATTTGGAATTGTGATTTCATGCATAACGAGGGAGAAAGGTTATAAGGAATCATGTATACGGGCCAACAACTGTATCCACTAGATAGCACTCCATGTGGATTGAATCCATCGGTAGCAATGCCAAGCCAAATGTTACGCCCCACTCTAGCAAACTCTGGCCACTTACTTTTAGGCGATCTCCATTCAGCCGAATCAATAGGATGATGCATGGAATTCCAAGAAGATTTTGCTTTCTTGTGCCACTGCATTTGGCATGCTATCCATGGTATAGTGTACAATCTAGTTAATCTTGGGGTTAGAGGAAAGTGTCTTAAAACTTTTCATGATTGTTTTGTGACTTTTTCTACTTTCCCAGACTTGGTCTCCTTAACTTTAAACCTGGGAGTCTGACAACGAGGCCATTCTACTGCATCTACATATTCCTTCCAATACAACATGCAATCATTCTCACATGCATGAATGCACTTGGCCTTCATTCCCAAATCTTTTAGCATTTGCTTCATTGTATGGTACTTGTCAGGTAGTGTATTTCCCTTTGGAAGCCACCTTCTCAATCGCTTCAACAACTCAGTCACGCTATTTTCTGACCAATTGAACTCCTTCTTTAAGTTACGAAGCTCAATAATTGCACATAAAGTTGTAAGCCCATCTTCCTGAGCGCCCTCTTGCATTCCCTCCATGTTCTTCTTGGATTTGATCTTGGATCGGATCCTCTTCTATAACATGTGGTGTAGGATCAACCACTATGTTCGCGATATTCCTCTCTCCATGAAAGCACCACTCATCGTACGTTGATTCCATACCAAACATGAACAAGTGTTTCTCAACTGTTTCAAAAATATACCTTTTAGAATTTTTGCACTTCACACAAGGGCTTGGGCATGTGCTGATCCCGGGTGGTGAGTGGTTCTTCACAAAGTTCATGAAATATCGAACACCTTCTAGGTATTTGAAATTATTTCTGTGTAGGATTTTAATCCACTCTCTCGAACGTCTTGACATAATAACAAGGACGTTTACCCTTTTCTCAACTGTGAACCTAATAAATAAGCAAGATAAAGATAAATTAGATCACGAAGACAAGTTGATAGTTATTTTGCCAATAAAAAGAAATAGGACAATGATATGCCGATATTACAAATGATCTACTAAATTTCTACAATTATCTCTATATTTCTCAAGATATAACAGATATATCTATAACTCTCTATATTTCTCATTCCCGACATGGAAATAGTTTATCGTTATAGGTCTATGACCTGGGTATAGTTCATATGTCTCCATCTCTAACTAGATAAACAAGCATGCTTTATGTAGAGTTCATATGTCTCCATCTCTAACCTGAAGACTTGGAATATGACATGGGTAAGATAGGAACAGCAAGAACAGTTCCAATCATTGGTTTTATTTTCTATTTTACTTGTCTTGACACAACAAAATTATGTTTGCGGACACAAATTTCATTTGAAATTTCTAGTGTTTACAATATCTCGTACATAAGGAAATGCTAATTAACCGTATCTTGAACTAGTTGAATAAGTTTGGTTGGATGTTGTCTTTGCTACAGTATCAGCATTATCGCGTGTGTCTGACACTAGTGCTATCATAATCTTAATTTACCATTTACTTGTATATACATTATATACAGGTTGGGGAGAGAGGGGTTCAGATGTCTGAAGGTCAGAAGCAAAGGATATCCATTACAAGGGCCATAATCAAGTCCCCAAAAATCCTTCTGCTCGACGAGGCCACCAGCACGCTGGACTCGGAGTCCGAACGGATTGTGCAAGAAGCGCTCGACCTGGCATCTGTGGGCCATACCACCATCGTGATCGTGCACCGCCTGTCCACGATCCGGAATGCTGATCTCATAGTAGTAGTTCAGGCTGGTCAGGTCGTGGAGACGGGCTCCCACGATGAGCTGATACGCGACGAGGAAGGCCTCTACTCGTCCCTCGTCCGCCTACAGCAGACGAGAATTGCAAAGGAAGAGCACGGTACAGGATCATTTTTATGTGTCAGTTCTGGATAAATCCCATGTTTATATATGGGAATTGAGCATCATTTTGACTATGCATAGCAAAGCAGCATAATTGCATCGGGTAATACCTTTATCAGCCAATAGCAAAATAGAGTACACAACTAATCTTCCAGTCAGGAATAAAAGAAAATATCCTTCGTTGGGGTATCAAATCATAATAATTCAGCTATTATGGCTAATTTCAGCAGATGAAACCATTAGATTTGCCCTAAAATTAGATTTGGGTATCAAATCATAATTTTTTATGCAACCAAAACTATTGTATACAGCCATAACGTATGCAAACAAAATCTGAACAAAACTATTGTATACAAATTTACCTCACAATCTACTAAATAAAATAGCAATTTGTCTTAACAAAAGAACAGGTGAGGTATCCCGAAAGGTTAGAAAAACTAAAGAAGCATAACAATAGTTCACTGTCACAAAAAAGATGATATATGATTTTTGGACCCCAGAAATGGTATTTCTTTAGCTATATCTTGAAATTCTAAAGGAGTGTGTCAGTCTGAAGGTAACTTATATTATTGTGTATCATTGTTATTGGGAGTAGTACAGCCTTGTAATCTCCAAGGAAACATAGTTTACATGTCATCTATTTATAGATTAGTGATAACCAAATATATCGTTTATCCTCACTTCATATCATATCAACAATCTCTACTTCACCTATCACACAACATAATATGCCATTTAATAAAGCCTCAATGTATTAGCATAATAAAACAGAGTTAAGTGGTTCACTCCCAAGTAGTGATCAAATATGATATTTCGTACTACTGAAAGTGATTTTCTGAACTATATTACAGAACTCATTGACGACAAATAGTCATCCATATTGGATGCCTTTAAGCTAGGGTGTATGCTGAATGAATGATGCTGGTAGCAATTACTTTATAGATTGGGGAACCCAACTAGCTAATACTTTTTTTTGGTAGGATAGGGGTGGGGGTGTCTGGTGATGCTGTATTACACTCTGCTTCTTCCTACATGCATCAAACAAAAATCTGAACCAAATTGGTAAATTTTATCAAACAAAAATCTGAACAAAATTGGTAGGTTTTTCGTACGAGAAAAACAACAATAGCTAGGGCTTCAACCTGTTGATTGACGTCAAAATTGGTAGGTTAACGTCGATGATGGAATCTCACGGACGAATGAAACCTGTTGATTTTCACTCAAGTTAGATTTGCCCTAAAATTAAATTTGCCCTAAATTTCTTATGAGGAGAAGAGGGAGAGAGATTTACCAGCTTGGAGAGTCTTCGTAGAAGAGAAGAGCGCTCGGAGAATAGAGAGTCTTTGTGGAAGAGGAGATCGATATGGTCTTTGAAGGAGATCGATCTGTTCTTTGAAGGAGAGAAGAGAAAAAGAGATCGATATGGTCTTTGAAGGAGAGAAGAGCAGTCGCTCGATTTTTCGTTTGGGATGAAAATTGAGGGAAACGAAAAGTGTTTCCCCCCAATAACACATTCCTAACACATTTGTGTCACGTGAAAGGCACAAGTTCCAAATTTTTTTTCCTATTTAACTTTTAATTAAAATGCTAACGGTTCTGACTTGTTACAAATAAATAAAAAGTGTTATTTCTATTAAATTTTATTTTCTCCCTATTTATACTAATGGTTTTTTGCATTACTAACGGTGTTTAACCGTTGGTAAATACTAACTGTAAAAAATCGTTAGTAATTGAAAATATATGGTGTTAGCAAATCACCCTTTTGGTGTAGTGTTCACTATTTAATTTAAATCAAATCCAAATTTATCCAATCAAATCAAATCCATATTTAAATCCAATATAAATTTAGATAATCCAAATCCAAATTAATTATAGTTAAATTTCATTTTTAAATTAACTATTTAATTGTAATCAATAAAATCTAATAACAATTTATATTACCACAACTACATTCAAAATATCTTTTTATAAATTACAATAATAATTAAATTTCAAACATTCACAATAATTATTTAAACATGAATATAATATAAATTCAAAAATATCTTTTTATAATTTTAAAATAATATTTAAATTTTGAAAATACAGATATATACATGAATTTAAATTCATGTACCACGTATGCAAAGAATATTTATGTAAAATATCATTTTCAAAATTAACATTCATATTCGTACAATAAAACTAACTAGTCTTTATAATAATTAAAATAATGTTTTAGAAAATCCGACGTGACGAATTTTATATCTTCATAAAAATAAACTTATTTATCACATATTATTTTTGAATATATAATGTTTTTGTATAAATAAAAATCTTTAATAAAGATATTTTATAAAAATATGTACCTCGCACATATTCGCACCCGACGAGCAAATACGAAACGCGAACTCGCACGCGACGTACAATACGCAAATAAAAATCAATTAAAAATATAGTAAAAATTAGGGGGTTTAAATGATGGCTGCCATTAGTGGATGGTGGTCGGAATGGCAGGGGATCAGTCAGGACATAGGAGGGTCAGAGGCAGTATTGGTGGTGTCGAAGGAGACATTCAGGGGGCGGGTGCACTAACGGGTACAAGGTATAGGGTTTAGGAATTGTTTGTTGTAAACTATTGGGAGTTCCCATATTTATAGGGTAGAGTGAGAAATCCTAATGGCAAAATATAAATATAATATAAGTAGAAAATTAGTGGAATACTAGCTGCTAACACTAATTACTAACCAATAACATTATTGCTATCCATCTAATTCAATTAGTCAAAATATATTTATTTACAAAATTATATTTTGGCAAACATTTTATGTACTTAAAAACAATATTCATAATATATGTATATATTCCAGAAAATGAGCTGAAATCATTTATGGTAAATCTCGCATATAATAGTTTTTCAAAACTAATGCCCCAGAATCATGAACTATACCTATAGCACATTACGTCTTCAAAAAATATACTTTATATTGAAACTCATGATTCAAAGACTTAGGAAAATTCAAAAAATAGGAAATAAATAAAAGATATTCGATAAAAATTCAAAATTCGATCATCGGTGTGTATATATATATATATATATATATATATATATATATATATATATATATATATATATATATATATATATATATATATATATATTGCATATTTACTGCATACATTAGCTTAATTGGGCTTTCAAGCCCTACATTATTTGTGTTATATTTCAAACGACTATTAGCACAACATTGCTAGATAAATAATCAAAGTGGGTTTTTAAGCCCTAAAGTTCTAGTTGATGGACTTTTAGCCTATAATATAATATTATTCTTTCCAAAAAGTGCTACGAGCCCAACATTATTTAAGGGATATTTCACTTGGGCCTTTAGCCCTAAAAGTACATTTTTATTGGGCTATGAGCCCTAAATAAGAGTTTTAATTTTATTTACAGACATTGATCCTAAATAGTCAATTGGTCAAATTAAATGTTCTAAAGACTATTAACTATTATTTTAATTAAGTAATTATGGGCTTGCATTATAAGTTAATGCCTAGACCTTAACCTTGAGAATAATATTGAAATATTATAAATACTTTCTAAATATTTTGGCTATATATTTTACTAAGTACCTTAATTCAATTTTCCTTTTTAGCCTATTTAACCAAAACTGCGATTATGACTAATCAAATCATTTTTTTCCTCGATCATCGTGCCGACTTCCAAATATGTACTTCTATATATTAATTTGGACTATTTGGACTATTCTGCACTTCATGGAAATGTCTGTTTCGTCATCTAGGATCATTTATTGGGATATAGCTTCTGAATCATCCGTGTCGAAATGTTCATGTCGTTTACGTCGACAACAACTATTTGAGGCAAGTAATCTACATTATGTTATCCATTTCTTAAATATTGCTATAAATGCTTGTGTAGTTAGCATAACATGATTTTGTGACACTTGTAGTTTACACATAGTACTCTTTATTCAAATACCATGATTTTGTGATTTTATGATCATTATGATCGTACTTTATGATTTATGATCATGACTTGTGACTTTATGATCATTTTGTGTCGAGACTTATTTATGAGTACTAATTAGATGGGAGAAATACTATAGTATACATGTGGGCTACCTAGAACTATCACACTAGTCTTACTTGTCGAATAGCAGGCATACATCACACGTGCGTCAGGCCAGATCTTACCCCATAGTCGCCCACATGTGGAACATGGTATTTCAAACAGTTAGAATAAAAATTTCTTTCAAATTCATGCCATGTTAGTCCTGCTTATCATGATTAGCCATACATTGTTAGCCATTTATTTAATGACATAGTCATTATTCTTATCTTTGCTTAATGTTTCTTTGACTACTTGCATGCTCCTTTACATGGTTTCATTTCATGACTATTACATGTATTCATAGTTAATATTTGGTTATTGTTAATATATTTGTAAGTGGTACTTTCTCTAATCCTGACTGAATAACTATTTTTAGGCGTTATCTCCCTATGGACCTTGGACCGCTTGGTGAACCGTAAGCTCTGAAGCTATTCTTGAAGGATTCGACAAAATTTTGTTCCAGTTGTTTTCTGTCATATCCTAATCTTACCTTTCATTTTATTACCATATTTGTCTCCGGTAACTCTTGCTATTATTGTACTAAATTGTGATCAAACACTTGGAACCTCTGTCATTTGTTATAATAAAATTCTGTCTTTTCATATTAGTCTACTTAGTTTCTGTGAATGAGTTACTATATTAAATCATGTTATCTTGAGGTATAGACAGCGCACTACCGTCGATGCTGCGATGTAGGCTGGGCATGCCTCGCAACCCATACCCGAAACATGTGTGCGTGGGTCTTGACAAATTTTCTATCATAACTCGCCCAAAGTCAAGTAAATCAAAATAAACAAAAAAATCGACCAAATCGCCAAATGGTTTGGCGACTTCAATGCAACGATTTTTTTTCCTTTTAGGAAGTAAATGAGAAAATATCTAAGTGGAGTGCAAGCACTCAAGTCGCCATTCCTTTTGGCGACTCGTAATTTTTTTAAAATTTCCCAAACTTATACAGAAAATTTTCTAATATTTTATCGTTTAAACAATGGACTAAAGACGGGTTTGCATAGTAGTTATGTTTCATTTCATTTACTCAAATATCTATTTTGAAACGTTTGTTGGACTATTGTTTAGGAAACACCCATTTGATTTCTAAAATAAAACACATTTGAGAAAACATCAATATTGAATATGGAACTTGTTTGACTGGCACCTTGCATTTGTTACCAAATGGAGTTTTAGATGAAATGTGATTACAACGCAAACTAATCCTAAGTCAAGCGACGTCATTGTTATGCATCCAGAGAATGTATTTGCAATACCAGTCACAAGCAATGAATACTACATAAAGAAATGTTGCATGGTATTTCTTATATCCTATTACAAAGCATAGAAAAGTTAAATCATTTAGTGAGTGTTGTATTTTGCAAAATGTTTCAATCCATTTCTCTCTACGTATTTATGGAACCAGGTAAAGGGAAAAGTAAATCTTTAGATGGTGTCTAGCTTTTTTACGTTTATCGTACCGTCGAAGGAGGGAATCCAACTTGGCCTCAATATGAAAAGATTGCAACCGCCGACCAAACAATATTGGCGCCATCACCGTTGTGCAGGGTGTCGTGCCTCGATATCAATAATCAAGTTATTGGAGACATGATGTCGTACAAACATAAATTGACTTGTACAAGACAAGAAAAATCAATGCATCTATCATTTTCAATAACAACTAAAAGGATTTTACGTTGATATCAATTAAGCAATGTTATCCAAGCTACTGAAACAATAAAGTCATGAATGAGTCTCAATGATTACTGGATTACAAGCTTACGTTCTGAATATTACATCAAATATAATACCCTCCAAATTAATGTTACAGCTATCACCTCAAGCTTCGGTCTGTCTTTCATACCTAAAATGCAAAACTCAGTACATTTGGTATGTGCTTCACCTAAAAACAAATACAGTTTTTATGTGAGTAAAAAATTATCGTATAGGTGATCTTTTTATTCATTCTCTATCTCCTTTTCATGCAAATTTCTTAAATAAACATTCCATGAAAACCAATCGGTCTATTGTAAGAAAACATGCTTAAAATATTTCTTTCTACTCTATTACCGTTGCTCAAAGCAACACTACCAAAATATGTCACATTAACGACGTCAGAAGACGTTGTTACACATAAAAAAATGTCGCTAAAGTAATCTGCGATGAACTTAGCGACGTTTGGACAATGTCGCGTAAAACATGGTCGCTAACAGGAAGAACGTCGCCTTTCGTCGCGATAGCGACGTATTTTTGCGACGTTAAATGTCACTAGGTTTTCTCACAAGTAGCAACGTTTACGACATAACGTTGCTAATCTGCGACGAAATAATTTGTTGCTACTAGTCGCTGACTTTCAACAGTTAGCGACATTGTTTGCAAAGTTTAGCGACGTTTAGCGACTCGATATCTGGCAATTTTGTTTTGCCATGTCACCATTTTAGCGACGTTTGGCGACAACCAACGACGTTACGATACTTGCATAGCGACGTGTTGATACGAACTTAGTGATGTGGACTGGCAAAATTTATTGACCTGTAATGTTGGCTACGTCAGCATGTTGGCGACGTTCTGATACACGTTAGCGACGTTGTCTTGCATCGCAAAGCGTCTCTAAATGTCGCTAAGTACAAAAAAAATGAAAAATAGAATGTTGTATGCTTTTTATATAAATGACAGTTACATTATAAAGCATTGTACTTGCATTTAGTGTGATAGTTTGCATATAATAGACCCAGAGCAACCCTCCATAGAATTCCTTGGGTTCGTCGACCCCTTCGGTGGAACACTCAACACCGGTAAACCAATATAGAGACAAATGATAAAAAAGAACTACCAATAATCAAATAAATAGAATCTAACGATCAGAAAGACATGCAATAGCCGGGTGGATACAAATCCACTACCAAACGGCTATAAAAGTGTGTCTGATAATATTCAACATAACATAACACAAATTGTAAGTGTATAAAATAAATACATAAAGACCCAACAATAGGTCACCAACACAACAAATGAATAAGTCCACTAAAGGATTACTACGCCTGGTCAGGATGAGAAAAAGGAGGAAGAGTAGGCCGTCCCGATATCTGGGACATCATGAACCTATACTATACCAGGGTCAGCATCACCGATGACGACTCATCAGTAGAAACAAGAGGAGACAGTGGAACCACTACAGTCGGTGTGGATGCCGACGCACGACCAGAAAGTGTCTGCTCAATGGCTAGCAGTCCGGAGTTGGTGGAATCCATAATAGCCGCCAGCCTCGAAACCTGCTCGCCAATGGCCATCTGCGACCCGTGCAATATGTGAACGGCAAGGTCCGCCCTCTCCTGTACCGCCTGAATGGCATGATCCATCATTTTGCCTGTCTTTCTAATAGTGCACTCGAACATATCAAATCATGTGGTGAGGGGCCTCATCGTCCGTCTGCAGCTGAGAGGGCTTCTCCGCAATCCTCCACAACAGCTCGTCACGGAGCTCAGTAAGCTGGCAACAGAGTTCCTCTACTCGAAACAACTCCTGTGAGGGGTGTGAGGAATGTACACTACAGAGGAGGTCCTGGATGACCACCAACGGCGGTTATCCAGAGCTCGTCCAACGTTCGAGACAGAGGAGGCTGCGAGGAAGTACCAGCCCCTCCCTCCGTAGATGCACTAGACATCTCACGCTCTAGCCTACAATACTCTTCCTAGAAAAGTGCATATCTCGATAAGCATAATATTTACTACTATCCTTGTTTCACATTTATGGATATATATTACAGATTTCTTAAGTTATACTAAATTTAGTGACACGTAAAGTAATGCTTACATAGCTCTGTGTGGTCCGATCATCGATGAGCTTTCCATCCTTCCGATGGGTGGCCAGGTAGACGGTCACCATGTTGGGGTTCTCACCCCTCTTTATCTGTTTTAATAATATGTTTTTTATTAAAATTTTATTCCTATGTTTATTAAAATAATATATTACAGTAAAACACATACCAGGCGAGGGAAATGTTTCGTCATAGGAATCGAGCCACCACACCACTTTTCTGCCTTCGTTCTAGCCGCCTTCATCTTCTCCGACCGTTCTTTGTACCTAGGAGCGTCGAATCTAGCATCCATGGCAGTCCACTACTTGGGCGTGATCCAACCTTGGATCAATTTTTTGGAGCGGTCTCGAGCCTTCTGGTCGTCGATCGCATCCCGGATCAACTTGGCGGCAACGACAGGGAATTGCTTCTCGATCGTCTCAGCCCGGTGTGGTGGATAAAAATATGTTTTCTACAAGAATTAAATTAGGTAGTTATATAATATTCATAAAAGATGATTTATACTAAAAGTAATATATTTTAGTTACCTTGAAGTGGGTAAACCAGAATGTCTTCCTCTCGTCTGAGGTATCCGAGTAGTTGATCCAAGGGCTCCCGTAGTTGGACCTCAGAAATAGCCCTAATGCCCTCTGAACTAATGGGGGACGATATCTACAAAACGATAATTAAATTCATGAATATATAAATATAAGTATATATAAATGTTAACTAATTAACTTACTTTGTAGGCCAGTCGGACCAAATCTCCATCCTCGTCTCGTCCGGAGGGGCGCATGGGGGATCGCTTGGATCATATGGAGACGACGTAGGTGCGGTCTCCTCCACCCGCTCCTCTGTCTCCATAGTGTCATCCATAGGAGGGACACTACTGGACGAGATAGTATCTGGCCTGGAACTGTCCGTCCCACGAGTACCGCCACGTATTGTCGATACAGACTGAGTTCTGAGTGGCTGGTACACTAGAATACTAGGAGACGAGGGACCGACACCGTCATCCACTAACGGAGCACTACTCCGATGTCCACTGGTGGAACCTCTACCTCTACGTGATACTCTACCGCCACGGGGGTTCGATCCTCTGCGTCCTACTATACCTGATAGAAATATATATCTACAAGATAATAAACATGCATTCAACATATCATAGTTTATAAAAATATACCCGGAGCAACCCTCCGTTAAATTTTTAGATAATAACCATGCATTTAACATATCATAATTTATAAAAATAGACCTGGAGCAACCCTCTGTTGAATTTTTAGATAATAACCAAGTCTAGATAATAACATCCAAAAATATCCAAGTCTAGATAATAACCATGTTTAGAAAATAAGAAACATCAAAAGTGGTAAAAACATCCAAGTCTAACCCAGAAATAAGTCTATCGGAAACAAATCCGGTCAAAAGTCATATCATACTGCTCTACCCTCTACGCAGGTGCAGAGAGATCTACCTCCTCAGCTACTGCGCATAAGTAGGATCCACGCCAGCAAGATCAGTATCTAAAGGAGCTGGATGACTGGAACTTTTGGTACAACTGCCTTCTGGTGCCACATCCTCCTTCACAGCTATCTCGACTTTAGGAATTACTTCCTCCTTAATAGTACGAGAAAGTTCTTCTTTGACCTTCATCTCTGTCTTAGGTATCACTATCTCCTCAGCAGCAGGAGGAAGCACTACATCCTCGGCAGCAGGAGGTACCACTACCTCCTCAGCAGCCATCTGTGCCTCTCTCAAGCGACGTGCTCGGATCATAGGTGCCATATGGTAAGATTGATGGAAACATAGAGATTAATTAGGGATTAAACAAAATAATAGTATTAGACGTATAATATGGAAGACCCATTGTTGTATGGAAATTAATTAGTGGTTAAACATATTTTACATTTTATTTTATTTTTAATCATCTTCTGAAAATTCATCTTCTTCGTCTTCCGCGTTCTCATCTTCCTCCTCCTCATCTTAGCTTTCATCTACTTCATTTTTCTTTTCAGATACTTTTACCTCTTTTATATCATTAGATGTGTAATATGGAACTTTCGTTGTGTCCACGTCAACTGTATTTGTTATAAGAGGTAGCTCGTCCTCCTGATAAGATATTTCATCAACATCGTAGGTATTTTTGGCTTTAGTCTTGCATACTGTCCACCAATCCAACCTAGTTGTTCCCCGTCTAGGATAAGTAGTGAAGTAAATTAGTTGAGCTTGACTTGCTAGGACAAATGGTTCGTATCCTGGATATCGACGCCGGTAGTTAATATCCACAAGACTATGCTTGTCAATTTTTCAACCTTTATCTTGGATCGGATCGAACCAATCACACTTGAACAACACGATCCTAGTGCGCTATGTCGTAGTTATATGTCAACTCAACAATCTTCCGTAAGATGCCATATAAATCATTGCCCGGATCGACATCTTTATAGTTTGTAGATCGAATAGACAAACTATTTTTGGTTGAATCAAGATCTGGAAAGTTCTCTCTGATTGGTGCATTTTTTGACTTGAACCTAAACCCATTCACACAATAGCTTGGCTAGATTTTGACGAAATAAATGGGCCCCTTGACTGGAGTTCTAATAGACTCATTCTCTAGTATTGCGTCTGGACGATTGACCTAAATACCACAAGATAAGAAATTAATTCAGCATTCCATTAATTACTGTGCAAAGTACATATACGAAAAGTAATTACTGATCATCTTACATATGCACTCAACCATGAAGGAAAATGATGTCTCATTTTCTGTTCCAGTTCTTCATCCGTTATGTACTGTCTACTCGACCTCACCTCATCATTAAATATGCTGGAAATAACAACACATCGACCAATTAGTGTAATAATAATATTGGATACTATATTTCATGCATAGACATATTAGTTACTTATCCCTCAAGCTTTTCCATTTCTTCTTTGTCGCAGTTGAGTAATATATATATATATATATATATATAACTGAGTAGCCCTTAGTTCCTCGTCATTCAGATATCTTTTCTTTAATTTCCCCGAAGGCTTTTGGAAAGCATTGAAAACTTTCAGTATTGCATCATTAGATTCAAGATATCCATCGTCGTTTCTCGGAGCTCTTATTATATTAGTTGCAACATGTGGCTTAAAATACATCGAGCAGAAGTTTATAATCTCCTTGAGAACATAGGCTTCACAAATAGAACCCTCGATCCGAGCCTTATTTTTTACCTTTCTCTTTAGGTGGTTCAAATGCCGCTCAAACGGGTATATCCACCGATAATCGACAGGCCCACCAACACGTGCCTCATAGGAAAGATGAATTGGCAAATGCTCCTTGGAGTCAAAGAACCCAGGAGGGAACACCCTCTCAAGCTTGCACAGTGTTACTGTAATGTCCTTCTCTTGCTTTTCTAGACGATCGACAAGCAACTTAGTAGAACAAAGATCTCTAAAGAATATGCTCAGCTCTGTCAATGGATCCCAAATGACTGACAATAATAATTTTTGAAATACAATCAGAATTAACCTCTCCATAAATATGTGACAGTCGTGGCTCTTCATACCCGTCAGTTTATTCTTCTTCGGGTCGACGCATCTTCTTAAATTCGATACGTATCCGATAGAAAATTTTAGGCCCTGAATTCACCTACAAAGTCTCCCTTTGTCCTCCATGTCTAGTAAAAAAATTGTCTTAGGCTGCTTATACTTTCTATTTGCCTTCCTTTATCAAATGCAATGCAGGATGTCTGCATATATCTTCCAAGTCCAACCTGGCCTTGGGATTGTCTTTCGTCTTTCCCTTTACGTCCATCACAGTATTAATTATGATGTCAAACATATTCTTCTCGATATGTATGATATCAAGGTTTTGTCTGATCAGATTGGTGCTCCAATATGGCAGGTCCCATAATATACTTTTTTTCGTCCAATTATGAGTGCGGCCAAATTCATCACATATGTATCCCTTTGTAGGCTCTTTGATAGCACTTGGAAAATCTTTGACCTTCTCCCATATCATGTCTCTGGTCCACCTTGGTTGTGTGGCCTTCTCCACAACATCGGCACGAAAAGCATTTCTGTTCCTCCGGAATGGATGGTCCTTCGATAAGAACTTTCGATGACAATCGAAGAAGCACGATTTTCCTTCATGTTTCAAACAAAAAGCCATCGTACGGTCCATGCAATACGAACATGAGATACGACCATGAGTGCTTTATCCAGATAAAATTCCATAGGCCGAAAAGTCATTGATGGTCCATATCAGTGCGGACCTCATCTAAAAATTTTACTTTCTAGAAACATCGTAGGTGTTGGCACCAACTTCCTACAGCTGATTCAACTCATCTATCAATGGCTGTAAATACACACCGATGTTCCTCTTCGGATTGTTCAGACCTAGGATAATAATGGTGAAAAACATATACGGAGTCCTCATACACATCCAAGACGGTAGATTGTACGGAGTGACGATCACAAGCCAATACGAATACTGGGACCCCGAAAGCTCGAATGGGATAAAACCGTCGGAGGAGAGACCCAATCTGACATTACGCGGATCCGAAGCAAAATTTGGATACTCTCGATCAAAGTGTTTCCATGCTTCTCCATTAGATGGGTGATCCAACACTCATTTGATTTGTTTCCGTCTGTGCCAACTCATGTTTTCTGCAGTCTCCTTCACTATAAACAACCTCTGCAACCACGGCATCAATGGCAAGTAGTACATCGAGTTGGTAGGCTTTCTTGTACCGGGAGTCCTACTTGAACTTGTTGCCTTGTAACGATTAGCACCACAAAATCTGCATGCGTCTTCATCCTTGTCGTCTTTGTAGGACAACATGCATCCGTTGCGACATGCATCAATTTTTTCGTATCCCATCCAGAGAGATCTTCCATCCTCTTAGACCGGTAGAAGTCTGTAGGTAACTTTGCACCTTTCGGCAATATCTCTATAATCAACTCGATGATTCGGTTGTTACATTCTGGCGACATATTAAAATTGGACTTGATGCTCAACAGTCTTGTAACCACCTCCAATGGTGAACGATCCTCACAACCAGGATACAAAGGAGTCCTTACATTCTCCAACAACTCCATGAACTTTGTAGCATCGGCATTCGGTGCCTCCTCAGCCGTATCATGATTGTCCGGATCGAAACTAGGCCCCGCAGCATCAAAAACCAAGTTAACCCACCCTTTATCGTAACCAGCGTGGTCATGGACATCATATACAAAAAATTAAGCTCCAACTCCGATACTAAAGGTACGATTCTTCGTGTGAGGTCTATTGATAGTAATTTGGCATGAAATCTCTCGAGTACAAATGATATGTCACTTCCACTTCTGGATGTTATTTCTTGTTGCGACATCTCACACATAGACCCTTAATTTTGGTACGGTCTATGTACTGAGGGAACGCCTTAGCGAACTGCAGGAACTGCTAAATTCATCCCGTACACCGTATATGTCATCAGGATAACGATTATACATCTACGAACGATGCCGCAGATAGTAATTCATATCCATTAATTTTCAATAATTCTGCAAAGATAGATACACATTATCCATGAGATCCATGATACCGATTTCGATACCAATACCGATACTGTGAACCTTGGTTAATATTAATATTTTCATACATTTCTAGCTAGGTTGAGGTAGATATCATATATATGATGCGTAATAGTCGGCTGAATGAGCCGAATGAGAAGAAAGGAAGAAGGGAGGCTCACTCTATACACTCTAGGATACTCACTCTATACACTCTAGGACACTACGATATACTACTAGTATACTCACTCTATACACTCTTACTTATGCAATACATATATAGGATACTATACTATATATGGGATACACTACTATTAAGACATTTATACTCTCATATGGATATACAGTCCCCAACTCTAACCTATACTAGTCCACATCACCGCCTTCACTGAACTTCATATATATATATATATATATATATATATATATATATATATATATATATTTTATATATATATATATTATATATATATATTTTTATATATATATATATATATATATTTTATATATATATATATATATATATATATATATATATATATATATATAAGGGAGATAGGGTTTTGTCGTGTCAGCGTGTGTGTGTGTCTGCGTGTCTGTGTCGTGTGTGTGTCAAAGTGTGTCTGTGTCAGTATGTGTATGTGTTTCATATGTGCGTGTGTGCCGTGTCAGTGTGTGCGTGTGTGTCGTGTCAGCGTATATGTGTGTGTCTATGTGTATCGGGTCAGCGTGTGTGCGTGTCATGTCTGGAAAAGGGAGATAGGGTTAGGGTTATACCTTACTTGGTCGGGTCGGGGTCGCCGGGAAGAAGGGGTGGGGAGAATGTCGTCGGCGGGGAGGATGTCGACGGCGCACAGAGTAAGAGGGGGCCGCTGTAAGAGGAGGCCGTTGGGGAGAGGGGGTCGCCGAGAAGAGGGGGTAGCCAGAGGGAGGGGTCGCCGGAGGGAGGGGGTCGTCGGAGAGGAGAGGGAAAGTGGGAGAGAAGTTTGGGTTACGGAAGATGGAAAATTTTGGGTGAAAGAAAATAAAAAATCGATCGGCTGGAACCCTATATGAAACATTTTAGCGACGTCCGTAATAAACATCGCTAAACGTCGTTGTTCAATAAAAAACTAGCGACGTACCTAATGTGGAGTCGCAAAACGTCGCTGAGTTAAATAAAATAACGACGTTCTGTAACTAGATCGCGACATCAGCTTTCTAAACCATAATATATGTCGCTAACGGTCGCTAAACATCGCTGATAGTGAGGTTCAGCGACGTCTTTATAAAACGTCGTTAAATACATAAAAATTACCGACGTATATAACTGGCGTCGCTAAATTCGTCGCCAATATGACTTATTTTGGTAGTACAAGATTTGCGATCTGCTCCTAAGAACCAGAAACCTCAAAAGAACTTCTAGAACGCTCGCTATCAACTCCTTTTATGAACTCCAATGGCAGCGATAGCACAACACTCTGTCTTTTATTTTTTTAGCGTCAGTCCTTAATGAAGGCACGAAGAGAGTATCTATAGAGAAGGGCCGAAACCCTAATCCTAGTTCTGGCTGTAACTGATTGCGAAAAGATAGGAGTGAATAATGGAAAGATATGAATGAATTAAATTCAAATCCCGCAAAAATTAGAACTGATCAATTAACTCAATCTTTCCATAACCGCTCAAATCTTCCAATCAGCCGCATCATTAGTCGCCTGCACCCTTTAGCCTACTTAGCCCGTCAGCCTGCGTGCATAGCTACGAAGCAGCACAGCCGTGCAGTAGCGTAAGCGCGTAGAGCACAGTAGCGTAGCAGCGTTATAGCACCTGTGCGCCCCTATGTAGCTACTGCGTACAGGCGTACAGTAGCTCCTGCGTGCCCCTGTGCAGCCTCTGTGTGCCACATGTGCTCCCTTGTGTAGCTACTGTGCGCCACTGTACAGCATATGCGCATGTGACTCGTGCAGAGACGAGCGCATCAGCTACAAACAAGGCGTCTTGTACCGATGCTGACGTGCTAAGTACAAAGTGCGCCAACAAAGTGCCACTTTTTGCCCGAACCCAAGTCCGAGTCGTTAAGCCCCTTCGGGGCTTAGCTCCATAAGAAAATTATCCCATGAGCATGATAAAAAGAATTAATACTTCTTTGTTGGTTTAGCCTTCTTTCCACTAGAAAAATTCCTCCACATGGCACCATGTGCTTCTCCACACTTCATGTGATCTCTCACCATAAGCAAAGCTTTATATAGAGATACCATCCATTTGGTTTTTCCAATATGGGACTATCTTTCTAGTTTCTAAAGCAAAACACCAACAACAACAAGCAAAAACAACAACAATCTCCTACATATCTCTATATATGGATTGAGCGTTCTCCATAGTGACTGTCCATCATGCATTAGGATAGATGTTGCTACGACTTGAATGTTCCCGCATGGGTTAAATGAAAGCTTGATATAAGAATAGACTAAGCCATTAATTCTACACCATAACTATAATTCTTCCCACTTACATAATGATATCAACTGTGCTTCTGGCTGTACATTAAAGACCTTGTGCCAGCCTAATTTTGGTGTATGTATCTTGGGTGTCTACAAGATTTCTCTCAAGAGACGGCCTACATCTCTATCCATACACTTTAGGTGAGTTCTTTTAAAGAGTCTTTGGCATGAAGCCTTTTGCTTTCTTGTGGTGCTACACCGCTATGACATGGCCCAAAGCTGAGGTACTGCCTCCTGTGGTGTCATACCACATGTAGCATGAGGCCCAGCCTCTTTGTAGTGCCAAACTACCCAGCATGAAGCCTTTTGCTTCCTTGCGGTGTTATGCACCCGTGACATAGCTTGCAAAGCCGAGGCACTGCCTCATGTGGTGTCACCCACTGTAACATGAGGCCCAGCCTTTTTGTAGTGCTGTCTATCTCTCTTTATCGTACAACATTAGGCCCTCTTGCTTATGTGCGATGCTACACCACTGTGACTTGGCCCGAAGCTGAGGCTTTATCCTCACTAAGTACCTTATGTGGTGTCACCCCACTATAGCATAGAGTACTACGCTCATTTGTAGTACTGTGCTACCCATGCTTCCTGTAAGCACGCCAGACATCCCAGATGTCCTAGAACTCATTAAGGCTTCCAAGCCATCCACTATCAAAATAAGTCAATTTAGCGACGTCATTTAGCGACGTCTAATTGTAACATCGCGAAATATTGAAATTAGCGACGTACAAGAAAATACGTCACCGTACGTCGGTAATCAGCGACGACGTGCGACGTCTTTTGTTACACGTAGCAAATATGAAATTAGCGACAATTAGCGACGTAGGTAAGACTATGTCGCTTAATAGCGACGATCAGCGACGTATTTCTAAGACGTCGCTAATTTTTTTACATACCGATTCAGAAATTTTATTTTTCCCCATTCTTGATCTATCCTCCCAAATTGTCGAGGCCTCCTCTGCCCGTGGCCTACTCCTCCACCCAACGCCCCCTCCTCCGTCGTCGAGAGCCGCCGTTCGTCGAGCCCCTCCCCCAGGTAATTCCTATCCCTAACCCTAGCTCTAAACACGGACACATACACAGGGACACGATGAGTTCGAGCCCCCTCCTTCCCTAACACAATGAGTTCACGGATACATTCCTAACCCTAAATCTAGACGGATGCCTACGAGAATGGACACAAGCATAATTTCTCCGCCGATAGAGCGCCTCCTTACCAGTCCCATCCGACCATACCCAAAGACCCACTATAGGGAGGGGTTTATGCACAGGGGACTGTGTTGTGCACAGTCCCTGTGTGTGTGTATGTGTGTGTGTGTGTGTGTGTGTGTGTGTGTGTGTGTGTGTGTGTATGTGTGTGAATTTCAAGTTAGATGTTAAAGTGTGTTAGATTATTAGCAAGTATTAGAGAAAGAAATATTGTAATTGCCAATTGTAGGTAAGGATTGGGTATCTCAAGATACTAAGTTATAAGGTAAATATAGCTACACATATATGTGTGTATGTGTGTGTGTGTGTGTGTGTGTGTGTGTGTGTGTGTGTAGAGTTGAGAGTAATTGATTATTGTGTGATACTAAATGTATATAGGGATATAGATATTAGTGTGTGTATGCATTAGCTATAGGTTTGTGTAGTGTTTAAGAGTGTGTAATATCAAGGTATATATATATATATATATATATATATATATATATATATATATATATATATATATATATATATATATATATAATAAGGTAATAATTATTTGTGTCTATGTGAGTATAGTAGAGTGATGTGTGAGTGTGTAGTATAGGCTTGAGTGTGTGTCCAGAGGGTGTTCAGTCGAGTGTCAGCCAATCTAGTATACTATTTATTTACCTCTATATCATACTAGGAGACTTATTTAGTACTAGTTGTGGTTGTAATTAGTTGATATTCAATTCTTGTCAATAATGTCTTTGACTTTATCATGGGGTCTTAGATATCGGTTGTAGGTGATATTATATATATGGTCATTCCAAATATACTATTTACCTTCATCTCGATGGCCATTCCATAAAAGAAAAAACACGAGTCAAATTGATGTTAAGACAATTTTGAACTTAACCCTGGCGATATCGAAACGAATCTAGTGTGTCTGAATGAGATTGGCATCAGTAAGAATCGATAGCATATGTGTACACGTTGGATGCACAAGAACTTATGTGCGATATAGCATGGTTATTAGTAACTGTCTGCTACAAATGTGTATCCTATAATAAGATATAATATACGAATTTGTGCCTATTGGATAATGTGTGTCCATCATTGCAGAATTATTTCCAAATGGATATGAATTACTACTTGCGGAATCGTTTATGGATGTACAATCGTCGTCCTGATGATATGTGTGGTGTACGGAATGAATATATAGCGGGTGTAGAGCAGTTTCTGCAGTTTGCTAAGGCGTTCCCTCAGTACATGGACGACACCAAAATTAAGTGTCCGTGTGTGAAATGTCATAACATGAAATATTATCCAGAAGTGGAAGTGACATATCATTTGTACTCAAGGGGTTTCACGCCTAATTACTATCAGTGGACCACACACGAAAAACTTGTGTCTTTAGCATCAGAGCCTGAGCCTTATGTTGAGCCGTATATGCATGCGGGACCTAATTTTATTTCAGATAATCATGCATATGACGACGGGTGCGTGAACATAGTTTTCGACACTGCGGGGCCTAGTTTCGTTCATGATGCAGTTGAGGAGGCATCGAATGTCGATGCTGTAAAGTTCATGGAGTTGTTGGAGAATGCAAGG
This sequence comes from Iris pallida, assembly GCA_029216955.1. Taxonomy (NCBI): domain Eukaryota; kingdom Viridiplantae; phylum Streptophyta; class Magnoliopsida; order Asparagales; family Iridaceae; genus Iris; species Iris pallida. Next base: position 10,430,576 of record JANAVB010039216.1, on the reverse strand, counting down.
AATCCATTGGAGGTGGTTACAAGACTGTTGAGCATTAAGTCAGATTTTAACATGTCGCAAGAATGCTACAATCGAGTGTTGGAGTTGATTATAGAGATCTTGCCGGCGAGTGCTAAGTTACCTAAAGACTTCTACCGGTTTAAGAGGATGGTGAGATCGCTCTGGATAGGATACGAGAAAATTGATTCTTGTCGTAATAGGTACATGCTGTACTACAAAGACGACAAGGACACAGATGTGTACAGATTTTGTGGTGTTGATCGCTATAAGACAACTAGTACAGGAAGGTCTACTGGTGTAAGAAGACCGACCGATTTAATGCACTACTTGCCTTTAACGTCGCGGTTGCAAAGATAATTTATGGTAAAAGAGACGGCCAAAAATATGAGTTGGCACATGCGAGAACAGATTAAAGGAGTGTTGGATCACCCATTCGATGGAGAAGCGTGGAAGCACTTTGATCAAGCGTATCCTAATTTTGCTTCAAATTCACGTAATGTTAGGTTGGGGCTATCTTCTGACGGTTTTACTCCTTTTGGTCTTTCAGGATCCCACTATTCGTGCTGGCCTGTGATTGTCACTCCGTATAACCTACCGCCTTGGATGTGCATGAAGACTCAGTACATATTTCTAACCATTATAGTTCCTGGTCTGAATAATTTCAAGAGGAACATTGATGTGTAATTACAGCCTTTGATAGATGAGTTGAATCAGTTATGGAAAGTAGGCACTAACACGTACGATGTTTCTAGAAAACAGAATTTCAGATGAAGGCAACCCTTATGTGGACCATCAATGACTTTTCGGCCTATGGAATGTTATCTGGATGGAGCACTCATGGCCGTCTCTCATGTCCGTATTGCATGGACCGTACTAAGGCTTTTCGCTTGAAACATGGAGAAAAATCGTGCTCCTTTGATTATCATCGACAATTTTTGCCAAAAGATCATCCGTTCAGAAGGAACATGAATGCATTCCGTGCCGGCATTGTAGAGAAGGGTGATCCACCGCCAAGGTGGCACGGAGCCACGATATGGGAGGAGGTTAGAGATTTTCCAAGTGCTATCGAAGATCCTACAACTGGATACAAGTGTAATGGATTTGGTAGAGATCATAACTGGACAAAGAGGAGCATACTCTGGGATCTTCCATATTGGAGTACCAATCTGACCAAACATAATCTTGATGTCATGTATATTGAGAAGAATGTGTTTGATAACATAATTAATACTATGATGAACGTAAAGAAAAAATGAAAGACAATTCCAAGGCCAGCTTGGACTTAGAAGAAATATGCAAACGCCTTGCGTTGTATTTGATAGAGGAGAATGGAAAACAGTTCCTACCGAAGTCAATTTTCTCACTGGATAAGGAGGATAAAGTGAGACTTTGTCGGTGGTTCCAGGCCAAAAATTTCTAGACGGATATGTTTCAAAAGAAGTAGAATTATCTGAAGAGGAAGATGTAGATGAAAGTGAAGATGTAGAGGAAGAAGAAGAAGAAGAATAAGATCTAAACGAACAAGATAAATTTTCAGAAGAGGATTAAATCTGTACGTTTGTTTTATCATCATATTTGACACTTTAGTGACACTTTTGTGACTATAAATTTTTAAAAAAAATGTGATGTCTATCATATAAATATGTATATTTATTTTATTGTCATATGTTATTATCAGGTATGACTAGACCAGGAGGACGACGCAGAGGATAATATGTTAGACAGTCCCGTTTGTATCAGGTTGGGGAGGCAGATTCCGTACCCTCATCCTCATCTTCGAGTACGCCAGTGTACCGTTCTGTTTTCGATCCATTACCAGGACAGGGCAGTTCCAGCAGTTTGGCAACTCCTCCTTCGCCGTCCAGCATTTCTTCCTCGTCCAGCATTCCTCCGTATCTAGCATTCCTCCTGCCGATGGCTCCATGGGGAGAGCCGACGCCGAGCATATGGAGGACGGCAATCAGACTGGTCCTGGTCAGGCATGAGGTGAGAGCGACCCTCTATGCGCTCCACCGGACGAGACGCGTATGGAGATTTGGACGAACGGGCCTACGAAGTAAGTTAATTAGTTAATATATATTTCTCAAATGATTATATGTACATATATATTCATGAAATTTATTATTGTATAGATATCGGCCTCCTGCAGTACAGCGACAGCTGAGGTTATTTCTGAGGCAGAACTATGGTGGGCTTTGGATTAACTACTCAGATGCTTCCGCAGATAGGAAGGCCTTTTGGTTGGCCCATTTTAAGATAAAAAATTTGTTTATTTTTAAATTTTAATAATTATTTGTGTATATTATACAACTCTTTCTATTTTACTTCTTATAGAGGACCTATTTCTATCCACCACATCGGGCGGCGAAGATCGAGGTCCAATTTTCTGCCGTTGCAGGCAAGCTCATCCATGATGCAATCCATGACCAGAAGTCTCCTGATCGCTTCGGAAAGTCGATCCATGGTTAGATCACGCCAGAGCAGTGGACTGCGATGAAGTCTAGATTCGGCGAGGCCAGGTACCATGAGCGGTCTGACAAGGCCAAGGTGGCACGGTCGAGCGCCAGTAAGTGGTGTGGTGGCTCCATTCCTATGACGGAGCATTTTCGTCGTCTGGTACGTTTACTTTACCGGACATCATTTTATATATAGTTGGATAGGATGTTTAATACTAATAATAGATAATATATTTTAACAGGTAAAAAAGGGTGAGGACCCCAACATGGTGACCGTCTTCCTGGTCACCCATCGGAGGACTGGAGAGTTTATTGACGAGAGGGCGACGCAAGCATATGTACGTTCTATTCTTTATATTAATTTACTATAATTTAGAAAACAGAAAAATAGATATCAATATAGACTTTAGTAAACATTTACACGTTAGCAAACAATGTTCTAGGACGAGTTTCTTCGGCTACAAGAGGAGGCGCTGCTGCTGCTAGTGCGCCAACAGAGGGAGGGGCTGGTACTTTCTTCCAGCCGTCTACAGTTCTATTGCCAGACGACCTCTCGATGACCATCGTTGGTGGTCTTCAGAAGGGTACGTACTATGGTACGGGATCCTACGACGCCTATTTGGCTTCGGAGTCGTCCTGGGCCCCCTTTGTCAGTGCGCAGTCTCCATCTTCGCAGGCGTCATCACGAGCTCAGGATATTGGTCGTCAGATCGACGAGCTGTGTCGCGAGTTGCAGCAGCAAATTTTTGATCACCATACCGCAGAGCGACGATCCGATGATCACCGGACGATTTGATGTGGTCGAGCGTAGTATACAGGAGCTGATGAGTCTACAGCAGGCTACAGCTGCCAACTTGCACACGCTCACTGAGTCTACGAAGCGCACAGAGCGTAGACAGGTCGAGCTAGAGGGATCACAGTGGACCATGTCTGCCTCACTCACTCAGATACATACTTTGATTGAGGAGAGTTCTCAGAGGATGGTACGTACCCTTGCTGTGCATGTTGAGCGACTGCGAGAGCTGGAGCAGATACGTCCTCCCGGTCCATCGACGGCGCCGACTCTAGATGTTGTACTGCCTCCTACTGCCCCTGTGGTGCATCTCACACAGGAGCAGTATGAGTTCATGCTATCTCAGATGCGCACCAGGGGTCCTCAGTGATTTTATTAGTTTTTTTATGAGTTGTATGTATTGGCCCTATGGGCAAATTGTTTATTGGCATTTGTTTATACACTTGGTGGGAGACTTTTTATCATCTTCCATTTTTATTTGACTCTATTGGATGTTTGTGATGATGCAGTATTTGACACTATTTGACTCTATTTCAAATGTGCAGTTTATAACTAGTCAATTAGGTGCAGTGATTATTGGTGTTCAGAAATTTGCAATGCAATATAGTTTCCAGATTAGTGTTTACAGTGTATATGAAAACAGCATTATATTTTTTTAATTTTCCAGCATATTAGCGGCGGTTTGCGACGTTTTGCGACGCAAAAATACGTCGCAAAGATGTATCGATACGTCGCTAAGTTTAATCGAAGACGTCGCTAACTGTATCGACACGTCGCTAAATGTTGCTAAACGTGCTAACGTGGCAAACCTTGCCATGTCACTACATGCGACGACTAGACGTCGCTAAATATGTCGCTAAGTTGGCGACGTACTATAAATGTCGTCGAACGTCGCTAAGTTTGTGACGTTTTAGCGTCGTAGATAATTCGTCGCAACAGCGACGATAGGCGACGAACTTTTGTTTTGCGACTAGCTGTTCGGCGACCTACTTTTTTCGTCGCTAATTACGTCGCTAAATATATTTAGCGACGTATTTTTACTTATTAGCAACGTTTTTGGACGTCGCTAATTCAGCCTATTCTGGTAGTAATCCTTCTACAGGACTTTGTTCTTTGAAAAGTACACAAGTAGACAATAGTGATTCTGGGCTTTTAACCCCGCAACTTCTAAAGAATTGCCCACTACTCCTGATATCGTTCCAGTCAATGGTCTTCCTTTGAACTAAAAGCTAGATGCCTAGTGGATTTCTTCTTGAACTAATAGCATAAAACTTTAGAGTAGAATTACAAAGACACAATATCAGAGTGTCCTCAAGCATATTTTACCTGTTGTGTCCTCGACCAGCTGGCGCTTGAGACCTTTTGTGAACGGATCTGCCAGATTCTCCTGGCTCCGAACATCAACTATGGCAATGACTCCTCTTTTAATAAGATCATGTACCGTTCTGTGATTTAGACGCACAATCCTCTTCTTTTTATTGAAGAGGTCATTCGATGCCACCGCTGCAGTCGCCTGGTGTCACCACCACTTTTCTAAATTGGGGTATTTTAGTAATTGTGTGATAATTTAAATTTTTGATTATTTTATTATTAATTGATTGATGTTTTAGTTTTGAGTAATGTTTTTGGTAGTAGCAGATGGTTTAACCATAGATAACCTTGATTAGAGACTAACCATGTGATTAGAATCCTATTTAGCTAATTAGATTTCAATTTAGAGCATCAGTCATTTTTAGAAAACAAATTTAATTTATTTTAGGCTATTTTAGCATGTAGCTTTTTGGCCTTTTTGCTAATGGACTTCTTGTTTAGTTTTAGAAGAGTTGTGGCCCATCACCAACCCTAACCTAACCCTAGAAATCCCCTGGCTGGCATGTCACACCCCAGTCCCAACCCTCCAATAGCCAAGGTCGATGCGACATGGTCCGAATTCGCAAGAAAAGATGAATTTGGAATTAGTAATGATCACTGGGGATATCAAGGTGGGAGTTTTGTGGAGAATACATACTTATACTATTTTAGAAATCATCAATATTATTTTCAAATTAAATTCTTCTATATATATAAAATCTCAAATAAAAGGTTTTACAAAATATGTACCTCGCACATATTCGCACTCGTCGAGCAATTTCGAAAAATAATATTTCGTGCGCGACGTACAATACGACTATGCGATGTACAATATAAATTTTAAATTAGTACCAAAATTAAATAATAAAAAATAGTAGAAATTTAGGGGTCTTACATGGCCATAACAGTAGCCCCCCTTTTTGGTGTTATATCTTAGTAGCCACCTAGTTTGCAAAACCCAAGAAATTGCCCTTCTCTTCCAAAAGCCTATTTTCCTTAATTCTCATCCAAATCCATCCAAACGAAGTGTATTGTGATCCTTGGGAGGAGAGGAACTTTCTGAAGACTTGCTAGCAAGGAATCGGAGGCGTTGGACCGGAGGAAATCGGCGTCGACACGTTTGGAGGCTCGTTTCATTGAGATATTGACTCTCAATAGGTAAACCTCTATAACCACCTGTAAATTCCAATTTTTCTTCGAGATGCATCCATCTAGGTCCCCCGAAGCTGTACATGTAGTTTGGTAGGATTTCGTATCCGTTTGATAGGTGTATCGGACACGTGTCGGTGTATTGGAACACGTGTTCGACGAAATGCCTCTTAGAATCGAAAGTTTGTATTTTTTGATTCCATTTTCATGAATTTGTTGCTGTGTATATTTGAAACAACTTTTATGGAGACGGATCTCGATTTGACATATTTTTGGTGTCCAAATCGGACACGGACACGCGTGCACGGGATCCCCGTGCGTGTCCTGCTGCTCGAGTGTCATAACTCGATGCACAGGGCACGGTTTTGTGTGAAATTTTATGGACACATGGAGGCAACCTCTACCCACATGCTCCTAAAATTTCATAATGTTTTGTAGAGCATAGACAGAGAAATCGAAGCCGTACTGGTTCGTCTGAACCGTGCACGTGTACAAAAATTGTCGCTGATACGGCCTTCGTTTGCGGACATGACGCAATGGGGAATCGAACCAGAAGCATGAACATGAAGCCCTAGACCTAGGATACCCAGGGACTCAGCCATGTGGCACGACGTGGGTCGTGTTATGAGCTACAGACGTTGACACGCGTCCACGAGGCTGCACGTGCGCGCGAGCAGCCGCATGGATATGCGTGTCCTAGGATGCGTGGACATGACGTGGTGACGTATCATTGTGGTGTACACCTAGACCTATACCTGGGCTACCCGTAGACACAACCATGAGACATGTGGACGTGTGTGTCATGTCCGGGATAGGCAGACACCTCCCCACGAGGCCGCCTATACACGTGCACGAGCCCCTTTCCGATATGCACAGTTTTGACACGATTGTGACACGATTTTGGTACTGTATTGACACGAGCATGACACACACGTGTACCCCTTCCTATTTGCCAAGTTTCACATATTATAGTTGTGTTTTTAGGTTTTTAGATGTTGTGTTGGGTTCATGTGTTCGAGTTGAACTTGAAACTCAGTTTCCTGAGTTTGATACTTAGTTTTTCTGATGCTCGGTTGAACCCAATTTTTTGGTTTTGTTTAGATTGGTGGGATAATATGTATTGAGAGTTCCAGTTTTGGTTATGATTGTATTTGGAGTTTTGTGTTTTGATTTAGGTTTACTTGTTGGATATTGAGTATAGGTTGAGCTGAGTTAGGGCTTATGTTCAGTTTCTATTTTCTGGATTTGATTTCCAGATTTCAATTTCAGTTTTAGAATGTGGATTTGATCTATGTATTTCCAGTTTTGGCTGAGGTTATAACTAAGTTTCAGTTTTGATCATGGTATAGTTTATGAGTTTCATTTTGATTTATATATATGAGTTGTTTGGGTAATTGGGATATTAAGATTTAGTTGATTTGGGTAATAGGTTAGAAGTTGATATATTGCATATTAGGATTTGAAGTTTGAATTTCAGAATTGTATGATAGGGTATTTGTAATAGGTTAGTTGGATAAGTTGATATTAGGATCTGAATTTAAGTTGAATGCTAGATTCTAGATTAGGTATTAGCATATTGTTAAGGTAGACTGAGTTAAACTCAGATTTCTATGTTGAAGTGTGTGTGTGAGATGTTAGAGAGGGTAAGAAGAGAAGGGAAGAGTAGCAGCAGCAGCAGCTATAGCAGTAGCTTAGGTAGCAGCTGTAGCCTATGGTTAGCCTTGGTACCTTGGATTGGTTTACTGAGGTTGTATGTGTCTCTATGTGTTTCTATGTGTGTGTGTGTGTGTATATATATATATTTTTTTTGTGTGTGTATATATATATATATATATATATATATATATATATATATATATATATATATATATATATATTTGTTGTTGGTATAAGATATAGTCTATGGTTTAGTGAGTGGGTTTAGAATTGACCTGTAGGCCTAGTTAGGCAAGATTGACTAGTTAGTTGAGCAAGTTGACCAAAGTCAACTTTGGGTCAAACTTGACCTAAACTTGACCCAAATGGACTTAAAATGACTTGATAACTCAAGTTTGACCTAAATTTGGGATAATGGACTAGTTGACTTAGGGTTGACCTAGTTTGACCAGAATGGTTGACCAAAGTTGACCAAGATTTGACTTTGACCTAGAATGACCTAGAAGCATGTAATTTGCATTATAAACTTCATTTATTCTATCTTGAATACATTATAACCTGTAATGCTCTAAATAGGACATTGTGACTCCGGTTCGAACATCTGTATTCATCAGTCACTCAGGGTATCAGACGATTACATTCTCTGATAGTTCTTTCATTTACTTGTCGATTTTTATATTTCAGTTCCAGTCAGTTCTATTTAATTCTCTGTTACAAACACGGATTGATATTTCTAGAATTCATGTATACAACACACATACCTTACTTGTCTAGCCTCTATTACAAGAACCACGCCAAGAATCACCTATAAGCACCTTCATGTTCTGGCTAGATTTATTCTCGATTTACGTGTCGTGTTATGGATTCACTCGTATTAGTTGGGCGGAAAAATACTTGAGTAGACATGTAAACATTTCCAAATACTCGAACCATCTCCTTGTGAATTATACAAGAACGATAGCCATCCCACACTTGGCCAGTGTGTGATGTGCCGGATTACCTCTAATCATTTACATGTCGATCTCAGTATTTAAAATACACCTTTGGTTATTATCTAGAATCATTACTAGAATCACCACAAGAATCTTTACTAGAATCATCACAAGGATCATTACAAGAATCACCCTACTTGAATCATTAATAGGAATCGCACTTGACCTACAGTGTACCACCTGGACTCATATTACATTATTCTAGTTCAGCTAGCTTTTATTTACAGTCTTCATTGACATGAATTTCTGTTTCACAGCATTTACTTTTCTTATTTTTAACTGTTTTTTTACATCTTAAACTGTCTAAAACTCCCATGTTTCATCAATATAACTGTCTATAATTGTTTTAAAGTCTTTGTCATTTACTTGAATTTTCTTGATGAGATGTATTCGTTCCTGTCCTGACTGGACATGTTGAAAATATTACAGATGATAGCCCTGAGGATACATGCCCTACTTGCTACGGATCTGGAGAGAGATTAGCTACCTTTGGCCCGACTCTCAGGAGTGATCGGGAGACTAGTCTAGTAGACTTGCTATAGAATTCATGTTTAGAATTTGAATTGTAATAATCTGAGTCTTGACTTGTTTTGAGTTGTTTTGAGATATTATCATTTAGTAGTTTTTATTTGTTTTATTTTAGTTATAGAATTCTGTGTTATTCTATCGTGCTTAGACTGTGATTGAGTTATATTATTTCTATACTTGTCCTCCGTTTGGAGTTGAGATTTAAGACAAGTACAATATATAATTGCGTGAGTTATTTTAGATAGTAACCTAGAACAGCGTTCTACAGTCGATTTCGCAGCGTAGGCTGAGCGTTGTTACGCACTTGTACCCTTACACTGGGTGCGGGTCATGACACATTTTTAGTGGTGGCCCATGCAGGTCGAGATTCACATTAGTGCGATATCGTGATAGTACAGCGACTTAGTTGTACTACTACGAGCCTGCGATAGGTATTAAGAAATAAGCTTTAGTGGAGGGGTGTAGAAGCATGGAAAATATCAGAATGATGATCTATGCGGCTCAGAGCAGGAGAACCCCATGCGGCTCATGCAGGAGCAGTCCCATGTGGTTCAGAGAGACTCTTAGTCTCATGCGGCTCGGACAGGAGAGTCCATGCGGCTTGCATAAAGACAGTCCTGTGGTTCAAAGAGTCCACCAGCCACATGTGGTTCAAATATACATGCGGCTCACAGGGATATGCGGCTCAATGCCACGTGTACCCACGAAGACCCCTTTACACAGCTGGCCATCGAGTAGTCTACCTATTTAATGCTCTGTCTTAATTTGACAGCTGACGGCTCTGACATAAAGCATCATAATGGCCCTGCCATAATGACAGACTCTTGGGAAATAGGAGAAAATTTCTGACGCGATTCGAGATTGACACGTGGCTACTCCCATACGGCTCCAGTGAAGAACAGCTTCATGCGGTTGGCAAGGATCGTCTTCCTGCGGCTCACCAAAAAGCCATTCCATGCGGCTCGCAGTTACTACCCTTATACGGTTCACCAAGGAACCATCTCATGCGGCTCGTAAATACTATACCTATGCGGTTCGCCGAGACGCTGTCTCATGCGGTTCATGGATGTCATACGGCTCTGGCAGAGTCTATCATCAAGACACGTGGCAGAGATTCAATGACAGCTGGCAGCAAAGATGATTATGAGATGTAAAGATCCCAATGACCACATCCTCATAATTAATGGGATCAGGTCATATCATTCCTAATCGAACCAATGGGACACGTGGTGGGAGATCCAAGCTACACAATCAATCATGAAGATTTAAAGCAATCAGCATTAATGATTCGAAAGATTCAGTTCTACCCCCATTTATGGCCCAGATCCTTCACGCCCAGAACGAATGGTCTAGATTGATTAAACATCAGGCCGCCGCCACTTTGAGAATGGGTAATCAGCCAAACCCTAATGATGCCTCCCCACTATTATAAATAGCAGGGTGCCATTCCCTTGAAAAATAGACACGGTCAGAGAGGAGACATACAGAGAGAGACCCCCCAATAATCAGAGAGAAAATACACAGAGAGAGAGAAGCCAGAAGAGCAACAGAGGAGCGAGAGGAGCATTCCTTCATCAACGCCAACCATCTCTTCACCAGAGCCAAGGCTGTATACCGATCATCCAAGGAGTAAGACAGGGCTGCCGTCGCCTTCCCGAGCCTCTATCGTCCCCTCCAGAATCTAAAATAAACAATTGTACTTAGACTGCTGTACCTAGGTTTTCGTCCCTAGGCTTTCTTTGTACAAGCGAGTTTGTATTGTGAGTCTAAAGTTCAGTCCTCCCATAAAACTGTTCTGTACTTTTACGATCAATGGCAAACATGATGGCGACTCTGCTGGGGACAAACTTCTCTACGGCTGAGGATTTGGTGACGCAGTCAGATGCAGCCAAACTTGGCTCCACGCAATAAAAGATGGTCGTCCGTTTCGACCAACAAGCGTTTGAAGAGATGCTCTCCGAAGGAAGCGCTGGCCCGGTCCAGAAGCGTACCCACACAACGAAGGCTCACAGAGAGTGGAGGCCAAAATCATTTGCTCCTCTCCAAGCCCCTGACGGAATACCCTCTGTTGCTCAAGACGGCGAGAAGGACTCTTCTGCGGCCCCACTTCAAACCGTAGACAACTCTGCTGTCCCCAAGTCCGGCAGAAGAAAACACTATAATGCTGGACTTGCAGAGGCAAAGAGGAACTCTACGCGAACTGAGCCGCATAGGGGTGCTAGCCGCGTGAAAAAAGCTCATGCGGCCACATCCGCTAGCCGCATGGAAAAAGCTCATGCGGCCACATCCGCTAGCCGCATGAAGAAAAATCATGCGGTCACTTCTGTCAGCCACATGGTTTATGCAGCTACAGTCGCCAATCATATGGATGAAACACATGAGGCTACAGGAGTCAATCGCTTACAGAAAACCCATACGGCCATAATCACCAACCGCATGCGGCCAGCCTGCACGATCGTGACTCCTAGTCGCTCAAAAACAACTCATTCAACAGCAGAAGACAACCGCATGCAGACAGCATGCACGGTACCCAACTCTAGCCGCACAGCGTCCGTTCCACGCTTCTCTCGATCAGTCTTCGACCGTCTCTCATACGGTCCTGACCTTGACAGTTCTCTGGATGATAAGCCAGACTCTGTGGCATTCAACTTGGACTCCTCCTATTGCGCACCCGCAAGTGCTAAAAGGAGGAAGCCTAGGGCAGCGCGGGCTCATCAAGCCCAGTCAGCTGTCCCAACCTCTGACTATCGGGGCGTCCCGCTGACTATCACACGGACCTCGGATAGAAAGTTGTATACCACCGCTCGAGTCTAGCCCCCGGTGACAAACGAACAGAGTGGTTCTTCCGACTTGCGAGAGACGATCCTCCATAAACGCAAGGAAAGAGGAGGAGTGTCGGCATGCAAAGAGCCCCCGCTTGGACATCGCTGCACCCAAATCATCGTCAACTGCTGTTGCAACAACGCAGCGATGACGGAAGATCGGCCATCCATCTTCCAAAGACTACAGCATCCGAGTTCAGAAGATGAGGCACCTCCGGTAGTCTCCTGTAATTCCGCTCAGAAGGTCCCCACCGAAAGGAGAGGGAAAAAGACAAGCGTCTCCAGTCCCAAGATATCAACCACTACAGCTAAGAAACTATCGTCTAAACGGTTGTCTTCTACCGGTGTATTCCAGCACACCCGTTCAAAGACGAAATTTTCCACGATGGGAAATTCATCTTCCACATCGCTGGGGGTTGAGGGAACTGGGGGTAGCACTCCTCCGAATATCCACAACAATCCGATGTTTCAAGGGGCCGAGCCCGGACAAACAACTCTTCCATCAGGGGCAACAAACGCCGATGTCCCCGAGGACATTCATAACTCTCAAGACGAAGCAAGCTCTGAGGCTGGGGGTACGGCTCCCTCCGAGTCTGAACCAGAAGACAATATTCCCACATATCCCGACGACTTCTCGGTACACGGGTACGACTCGGAGGGCACATCCTCCACCGTCCCTTCCGTCACTCCTCACGTAAGGACGATGTTCATGACGGACAGTAATCAAGGAGGTTCCAATGATCGCCAGCGCATTGACAGTCTCGAAGCCATATTACTTGCTTTGGTCAAATCTGTAGACGAGATTAAAGCGGCCCTGTCCACTCTACAAGAAGGAACGCCTGGCCAAACAAGCACGGGCCCCGCGGTCAATATAGATTCAAACTCAGCGAAACCAAACCCGGGCAATAATCCTCCCGAAGTAACAGCCCCTACCGCGACAGATGAGACCTGAGAAGTAAGAAGAGAGGTCCAGGAGCTCCAGCCATGTTCCATGCCCGAGAAAACGCTCAAGATCTCAGAATACGGCAACCATACCCTGCTGAATGGAGGGATGTTCCATTCCCACCAAGATATAAGCCGTTCAATATCAACCCGTATGATGGCAAATCCTCAGCAAGTCGGTACATCACTTACTTTGAGGTCACCACCGACCATCTGCCCCATGATGATGCGATCCTCACACGGTTATTCATCGGGGCATTGGAAGGAGTCGCCTTCGATTGGTACCGTAATCTACCGGACAACTGCATCCACTCCTTCACCGGCTTCAAGCGCCTGTTCTTGGAGCGATTCTATGAAGTAGGACAAGACGTCACTATGTCCACTCTCATGGACGTCGTCCAAGGGGAGAAGGAGTTGACAAGGAACTACATCGAGCGGTTCTGCCAGACCGCCATAAAGCTGCCTTCCAGAAATCCAGATTCCTCCTTGATTGAAATTTGCCAAAAGAGACTGCTTCCAACGATCAGTCTCTGGATGGGCGAAAGTCAATTCAAAGATTGGAAGGCATTCATCATCAGCGCCACAAGCACCGAAGAACGACTGAAGAAGGCTCGCCAACTGGGGTTGCACATCTCAGAAGGAGAAAACAAGGACAAGCGTCCCAACAACGATAATGGAGGTAACCCCTCCAACAATCGGGACAGCAAGGGAAAACAGGCTATGGTGGCCGACACGGCCCAGAAGCCCGAGTCACAACCAGCAGACAAACAATGGCCTCAGATCACTTACTCTTTCGAAGACGGCCACGTCAAGCCTATCTTGGACATGCTCATACAAGGAGGTAGAATTCAGCTTCCTCCACCAAGGCGGGAGCCTCGGCCGGCTGATTTGGAGAACCCAAAGTTCTGCCATTACCACCGTTATGTATACCACGCTACATATGACTGCTACCAACTAAAACGGTACATCCAAAGCCTCATCGATTCGAACGCTCTGGCCATCGACTTCGAAGAGGTAACCGTAGCAGCCAATATGGTGTCCGTACAATTCGGCAACTTCCCTCCAACGGAGACTCAAGACGGGGTAATCCCCGTCCCTTTCGCGACAATGGAGATTACCAATCTTCCTCCTCCCCGGGAACAGGCTGCTGGTCTAGTACCTCTCACCACCTCACGAGGAGAGGTCATGTGGGTCCATCCAGACTTGGTGTCAGAAGTAACTCAGCCCATACCATCTCCTACTAACAAAAAGAGTAGAAAAATCAGGACATGCCACACAATCTCAGCAGACAACGAGGAAGCTACAGCCGTCGTCACGCGGTCCGGAGTGCAATCCTAACCTGTGGTTGACAGCCCAGCTGAAAATCATCAACCTACTGCAACTGATGCTCCGGGACCGGCTCAGCCTTCGACGACCGACAAGCCTAGGCTGAAGGAGACTCGCTTCGACAAATCTCTCCGAAAAGATGCAGCCCAAGGGCTAGAGAGCCCTACAACTTTGACATCTTAGCGCAATTGGCTAACACTCCGGCCAAATTGTCACTGTACGAACTCCTAAGGCTCTCCAAGGACGTTCGTATTGCATTGAGCGAAGCACTTCAAAATGCTGATGCCTATCTGGCTCAATCCAACCTCACCAGGGAGGACTCACCCGTGGATCTCCAAGACAGTGCCTGCACGGGAGCAATGCCCAACATCGTCTTCACTCCGCAGGACATGCTCATCAAAACCAACCTACATGATCGCCCGCTATACTACACGGGATACATCGGCGATGTGAAGGTGGATCGGATGCACATTGATCCCGGCTCTTCCATAAGCATCATCCCGAAGGGTCTGCTACATCATCTCCGCATCCCAATGCATCGCCTAACACCTACAAGCACCGCCATCAGCAGTTTCAATTCGGGCAGGAGCTACCCTATTGGGAAGATTCGTCTGGAGTGTCAAATTGGCGACCTCCAATCCGAAGTCACCTGCTACGTCATAGATGCAGACACTTCTTACAACATCCTCTTGGGGCACCCATGGATACACGATTATATGATCGTGCCTTCCACGCTACACCAGTGCTTCAAATACGTCGACAAACACGGCTTCGTGAAGACAGAGTTTGCTGTTATCGATCCCTTCAAAGGGTCGAATCTTACTACTTGGACTCCTGCTTATACGAAAAGTCGAAGAGGCACCTTGATGAAGGAGACGCACAAACTCATACCGAGACAGCCACGGGATCAGAATGACCCCTGACGATCCACCTCCAAGCTCGCAAATCGGGCAAATCCGCACCCCTCACCGCCACTCTGCGGAAGGACGCGATCAGCCTCTCGGCGCAAGAGGAGCAGATGATAATCCGGCTGCCAAGGTTCGGCCAAGTGCCGAGACCCACAACGGGGCCACTGACAATCCGACTGCCGAGAGTCAGTCAACCACAAGCAGGGAAGCTCAACCCCTCGGACAGGCCGCTGACAATACGCCTTCCCAAGAAAGGCTGTCACCTCGATGCAACATCTGACACTTCCAGCGAACCAGCCACTCCTCGCCTCACATCAAATGCCAAACTGGGGGTCGCCAGTCTGCCAACAACTCCACGCTCTGCTCCATCAACTGAACCACTGACAATCAAGCTTCCTAGGTCGTCCTTTCAGTCTTCGTTCACACAGGGGATAGCCGAAGAGGAACCAGAGCTAGCCAAGTATGTGGCTGCCCACACTGATGTCCCCTCCGCTGATGATGTAATCCCCCTAGAAAAGATACCTTACTTCATCAATAAAGGGTTATCTTTGAACTACACCGAGCTCAATAAGCTATGTACAATGTATGCTATGGAACACGGTATAGGCGCTCATCTACACACACCGGTAACAAATGTGTACACTGCGATCCAACTTACTCCAGTAGAAGACGCTTACCGAATATTCGAGGGAGAAGATCATCCAATCATCTTCGGCCGGACGAATAACCCGCATCCCCTCACCATAGAAGAAGTCGACCTCGGGTCAGATGTCGGGAGACAGCCTCTGTATCTCTATAGCCCTCAATCCAAATATCTCATGCAGAAACAGGGGTATGATCTGGAGACGACGCCAGGGTTGAAATACGGCACTGGGCGACGATTACCTTTGAAGCCGCCAGTCCCGGCGGGCAAACCACGGAATTACTATAACAAAACTCGATGCGGGTTAGGGTATGTAACGCCTATTACGACCCCTGAAAGTTCATATGAAGAATGCGACTGGCAGTCACATTCAACCGGATCACCAACTTCCGACTCAGATACCAGCATCGGAGATGTATTCAGACAAGTCATGTCAGTCAACATGGCATTCGTCGACGCTTACGAGGAAGACGAAGATATCCCCAAAATCCTCGAGCTAGAGCCATGGGCCCAACAATTGGACGCACAATGGGAAAAGCGGTTCGAACTGAGAGAACCTCCTACTGAAGATGAGGTCATACAAGTGGATCTCGACAGCGAATCTTCTTCAAAACTGATTTTCATCAGTAAAAGCCTAACTGACGAAGAACGAGAATTGCTGTTAGAACTTGTCAGAGAGTACATTGATGTGTTCGCCTGGAGCTATGAAGACATGCCCGGGTTAAATCCTGACATCGCTTTTCACAAACTCAACATCCCACCAGATGTGAAGCCGGTCAAGCAACAACAGCGACACTTCCGTCCAGGCATCATGGACGCGATCGAAGCTGAAGTCAACAAACTGATAGCCAACGGTTTTATTCGTGAGGAGCAACATCCCGATTGGGTCGCCAATATAGTACCCGTCCTCAAGAAGAATGGAAAGATTCGAATCTGCATCGACTTCCGCAACCTGAACGAGGCATGCCCCAAAGATGAATTCCCCCTTCCTATCACAGACATCATGATCGACAATACATGCGGCTTCGAACGCATGTCATTCATGGATGGCTTCTCGGGGTACAACCAAATCAAAATGTCTCCTGACGACGAAAAGCATACATCATTCCGAACACCGATTGGCACGTACTGCTACACAGTCATGCCTTTCGGTTTAAAGAATGCTGGTGCCACATATCAAAGAGCCATGAGCATCATCTTCAGAGACCACTTACGCAAGACGGTGGAGTGCTATGTCGACGATATAGCCGTCAAGAGCCGTAGTAAGGAAGACCATCTGCAGGATCTAAGGACGGTATTCGACCTAATGCGAACGCACAATTTGAAAATGAACCCTACGAAGTCCTTCCTGGGCGTATCCAGCGGGAAGTTCTTAGGCTTCATCATCCCTGCAAAGGGTATCCATGTAGACCCTGAGAAGACAAAAGCAATCATGGAGATGGGTCCCCCGAGAAATCTTCGCGAACTCAGAGGCCTTCAAGGAAGGCTAGCTTACATCAGAAGGTTCATTTCCAACCTCTCCGGGCGATGTCGACCATTTACGCACCTCATGAAGAAAGGAGTCTCATTCGTATGGGACGAGGAATACCAGCGTGCTTTCGACAGCATCAAAGAATATTTGTCAAATCCTCCAGTTCTGGTAGCCCCGGTTCCTGGAAAACCGTTCCTGCTCTATGTTTGAGCAATGGAACACTCCCTCGGGGCTCTGCTGGCACAGAACAACGATGCAGGCCATGAACAGGCCATATATTACCTCAGCCGAATGATGATTGGGCCAGAGCACCGATACACCGCTGTGGAGAAGAAATGCTTCGCCCTGGTGTTCGCCATTCAAAAAATGCGACACTATGTCACCGGACAAACGATACATGTGATCTCACGAGTCAACCCTCTAAGGGTCCTCATGACCAAACCAGGGGCACTCAGCTCTCGCCTCGCTACATGGGCAATATTGCTGTCCCCTTATCATATGATCTTCGTCCCACAAAAGGCAATCAAAGGTCAAGCCCTGGCAGACTTCTTAGCAGCCCACCCGGGCTCGGAGTCCTCCAGGATATACGAAGAGATCCCAGATGAGGTCGCCGACTCGCATGCAACCTCTCACGAAAATATATGACGAATGTTCTTCGACGGCGCTTCGAGGACCGGACCTAAAGGCAATATAGTCGTCGGAGTCAGGGTAGTGCTAATCTCTCCTTCCGGATTGGTGATTAACCACGCTTACTCTCTCACCGAGCCCTGCTCTAACAATATGGCCGAGTACAATGCTCTGGTCATTGGCCTCCAACTTGCAAGAGAGCTGGGGGTAGAATACCTTGAAGCATATGGCGATTCCCAGCTTATCGTCAATCAGATCCGGGGCTCATACGAAGTCCGCCACGAAGACATGATCCCTTATCACCAAATAGCGATTGACATCATCTCGTCGTTCAAAGGGTTCTTCATCGAACATGTCCCCAGACTCTGAAATATCGAAGCAGATGCCTTAGCCGGTCTTGCCGCTTCCCTAGCAGTTCCGAATTATGATCGCCAATCAGTAGATGTGATAGGCCACGAACTGGTCTGTTCCAAAAACAATGTGCAATTCGTGGCGAGTTATTCCGCATAGACGATCGATGACGCCCCAGATTGGAGACAACCATTCATCGACTTCGTCGTCTACGATATTCTGTCCGAGAACCCAAAGGAAGCCACTTCCATCAGAAGGTATTCTTTCAGATTCTTCTATGATACAGAGACGAAAATGCTGTATCGCCGTTCCTACGACGGATTATTGCTTCGGTGTCTGTCAAACGCAGAAGCCAAAGAAGCCGTACGAGAAGCCCATGACGGTGTCTGCGGGACCCACCAGCCCGGCCTGAAACTGCAAGACCGCCTTCACCGAATGGGCTACTATTGGCCCACAATGGTGGCAGATGCGATAGATTATGCTAGAAAGTGCAAAGCCTGCCAAGTCTACGCGGACTTCATTCACCAACCATCCAAATTTTCACATCCGACGGTGGCGTCCTGGCCATTCGAAGCATGGGGAATGGACATCATTGGTCCAATCACCCCACCTTTCTCCCGAGGACATCGCTTCATACTTGCGATCACGGATTACTTCTCCAAATGGGCGAAAGCTGTCCCACTCGCAGAAGTCAAGACTTCAAACGTGATCAGCTTCCTTAAGCATTACGTCATCTACCGCTTTGGACAGCCCCGAAGGATCATCCATGATAATGGTCCGCATTTTGCAAGCCACACATTCTATCGGTTTTGCGATAAACACCGTATTCAGAATATCGCTTCGACGCCGTACAACCCGACAGCAAACAGGTTGGCAGAGGCATTCAATAAAACAATCATCAAACTCCTCAAGAAGTTTGTCTCCTCCAACAAACGTGACTGGAACGAGAAGCTCGACGAATGCTTATGGGCTTATCGCACCACGGTCCGAACAGCCACCGGGAATACACCATTCTCCCAGGTATACGGGAGTGAGGCAGTCCTCCCCTTGGAGACCCAGATCCCCTCACTACGTGTCGCCCTCACACATCAATTGACGATCGATGATAACTACCGACGTCGACTGCAAGAGTTAGAGGCTTTAGATGAAAAGCGCCTCCTAGCTCAGCAAAGGATCGAGCTATACCAAGCACGCATCTCAGGAGCCTTCAACAAGAAGGTCAAAATCAGAAATTCCAGGTAGGCGATCTCGTCTTGGCAGTCCGGAGGCCAATGCTCATGACTCACAAGACCGCCGGCAAATTCCAGCCAAAGTGGGAGGGCCCATTTATCATTGAGACGGTATTCTCCAACGGTGCTTACCGTCTTGCAAAGCAAAACGGAGACTTGCTTATGTTGCCCGTTAACGGCAAGTTCCTGAAGAAATATTATGTCTAAACGACATTCGCTACAAGATCTTCGAGTCATGTACCCGCTGGTACCACTGAACTCACATCCACAAACATTTCAGATTATCGAGTCATGTACCGGCTGGTGCCCCTGAACTCACCCCCATATTCCCTTCGGATTATCGAGTCATGTACCCGCTGGTGCCGCTGGACTCCTACTTTCTCAATATTTTAAATTACCGAGTTATGTACCCGCTGGTGCCTCTGAACTCACATTCCGGTCACTCTTCCAGATAGTAAGTCATGTGCGATTATACCTCTGAACTTTCTTCCTGGAAGAGATCCTCCCTCATGATCCACTATCCGCACTCCCAGTGCACAAAAAAGGGTAATCGATCCATAAATTTCCGAAAAACGGCCATGTCTTCATTACGTCTGAGTCGTTTTCACTCCCACCAAAAACAAACCGCCCCCTCACATAGAACTTCTATGTTCTCCTACCTCTGAGTCGTTCTATGTACCCCCTCTTCATTGAGCCCACTCCTGCCATGTCATCATTACCTCTGAGTGGGAAGGCTCCGTTGAAGAAACCTTCATGCTTGCCATGTCCATATTACCTCTGAGCAAGTATGTCGGTCTCCTTTCAACCTATTATCTGTACCCACAACCGGAGTACGACAAGGATAATAGGACCACAAATGTCCGCTGTTGACCGCAAATATCTTTCGTGAAACCTCCCCTGCCATGTCCTCATTACCTCTGAGCAGGAAGATTCCACGGTAAAACCCTCATGCTTGCCATGTCCTCATAACCTCTGAGCAAATATGTTGGTTTTCCTTTCACCCCATTATCCGTATCCCGAACCAGGGTACGCCAAGGATAATAGGTCCACAAATATTCCTTCGCTAAGCTTCTTAGCATAAATCCACCACCCCACCATGCCCCGGGAGCCCAGCTGCTCTACGACATTCTTTTTTCCTAACACCGAGAACATCCATGACCACTTTGCCACGGCTGTTCCGGACATCCTGTCCAAACTTGTTATCCGTACCTAAAACTAAGGTACGCCTAGGATAACAGGTCCACAAATAAATCCCCCAGCAAGTCCAATTCCACAGACGCCACAAGTACAAGAAAGAGATGATGAATTGAAACATGCTCATTTATTCAAAAAAATTCAACGTACTACTTTATTTGGGATCACATCCCTTACAAAAAAAGAAGAGATCAAAGAAAACAGACAGCTGATCACTGCTCTGGGGCACATAATGCCCTGAGACGGTCCATCAGCAAAACAACCGACCGCTCAAACCTCTGGGAGGCTCGACGTTCCGCCTCGTGGGTCAGCACCGCCTCGTCCTCCAGATGAGCGTGAGCCTGCCAGTTGTCCTCAAATTTCTTAAAGGCCTGCTCCAGGTTAGCAGAAGATCGGGAAACCTTCTCGGCCTCCCGAACGATTGACTCCTGCTCCGCCTGAGCAGCCTCCTGCTCTGACTCTAAGAAGGCCAATTCCCTCTGGAGTCCAAGAATCCGCTCCTTCGTATCAGCGATTCCACGAGAAGCAGACTCTTTCCGAGCACGGCAAGCCTGACTCCTATGACCCAGCTGGTCATACGAAGCGGAGAACTTATCAAGGTCTCCCCGTACAACTGGCCCAGCAGTATCTCGGGCTAGCTTAATCCTATCCCGAGCAGCAATGAGAAAGCCCCGCTCCCGCTCAATCGCAGCAGACAAGCCCGCCTGTCGTATCGCCAGTAGTTGGGTCACAAGCTGATCGGCTTCGGTCAGCTTAGGTTCTAGCAGTGCAGCCAATCCCACCCCGTCAGGAAGGGACTTCAAGGTTGCAATCTGGCCCCGAGCATACTGGAGAGATAGAGAAAATAGGGTCCCCCGTTCTATGGCAGCATCTACGCCCCTTTTTAAATGGCGATAGAAGCTGTCGACCACGTCCTGCGTCACCTCGTCCAGAGTCTCCGTGGAGGCCGATGTCAACGAAAGTGTGGCTGGCAGCACCGAAGAAGATGCAACAGAATCTGCCGCTCCTGTTACAAGAGAAACCAGCTCCGCACGGAAGGACGCTTGAACAGCGGCCAACTCCTCTTCGGCAGCCTGCAAAATTTGAATACTCGGTAGGGTCGAGAGGTCAGTCTCCGGAGCCGTATAATCTGCGAAGGATGAGGCGGAGACCATCGCCAACCCCATTACCGTCGGCCTGGAGCTGGCAGGAGGCCCCTCGACATGGGATGGCAAAGAAGAGGGAACGCTCCTTTCTCCCATATCACGGCAGGCCAAGCCTTCCCCAAGAACATCCACGGTGGGAAGTAAAGGGTCAGGACCTGCAGGGCCAAGGCAACCATGAATCGATTTGACCCGGAGAATATGTTGATAGAGTAAATAAGCCCCCTCACTAGTCAATATCTGGCTTATCTTACCAGTAGAGGAGCGTGAAGGCCGAGGTTCGCCTGCAGCCACCACAGCCCCTTCACCAACAATCTCCGAGTCAGGTATAATAGACTCCTCCGCCCTTGCATCCTCGGGAGGGGGCGCACCGAGATCGGCGTCGCCTTGCTGAAGATCAGCGATCTCGGAGACGGGCCCAAGGAAACCTTCGTCACCCCGGGCCGAGGTTTCAGCAACCTGGGAGCTTCCAGCCACCGCTGAGAGAGCCCCCGCAGAAAAGACCGTGGCACACACGCCGCTAATCACAGCAGCAAGGGCCGGATCAACTCCAGGGGCAATAGACGGTTCAGGAAAGGACGATTCATCAGACACCTACAAAGAAAAGTAATTAAGTCATATCTCCGGAAGAGAAGAAAACTACAACAAAGAGAAGGCTCCGACTTATCTCTGGAATATCGTCTACATCCTCACCCTTCTCCGTAATAAGCAGCCTACGGGGACCGACCGTCGCTCTCTTTACAGAAAAAGCTACTCCTTCGCCAGTGGACTCACGCCTGCTTCGCTTACGTGAGGGACCAGGCATGACAGGCGATAGTTCTACCCGCACTACCTCCGACAGAGATGGCAACTGGTCCACCGCTTCATCGAATACAACCGACGGTTGATCCGTCATCATCTCACCTGCCATGACGGGAGGCTGACCCGCCATTGTCTCATCACCCGAAGAAAGGGAGTCCTCGTCGTCCCGCTCGTTGTCTTCCTCAATTGTGTCGAAGGACTCGGAATCGGGTGAAGGAACTCTATTCGTCCCTTTCTTCTTCGCCCTCGACGTCGTAGCCTTCTCCGCCAGATGAGTGCCCACAATGAAGCTAGTCCTCGAGTCAAAATCGAGGGGAGGAGGATTCGCCGTAACATGATATAGGGCCGCCATATGCAGGATTTCCACTATCACGTTTGCGGCAGGGACCAAGAAGCTAGTCCGAGTATGACAGGTGTCATAGTAGCTCCATGCCCTAATACCGTCAAGAATGCTACCTTCAAATCCCAGGTAGGAACTGGGGCGCCCGAGGAATAGCTGACTGTACCCAAATTGATGGGCAAACCTACTAGGCAAGTAGGGCTCCAAGTACATAGTGTTGCGATTCCGGTAAACTAGATGCACCGGGCGAATGTTGCGCAGCCAGAAACACATCTTTTCAGGCAAGAAATAAGGAGGTTCAACACCATCAACATGAACACTCCTCACCTATTGATCAGTGAAACGAGGAACGGACACAAAGAAATTATACCCGTCCACCCTCGCCAGCATCCTCCGACACGCCGGCATGATACTACATTCCCAAGGCTGATGGTGATACTTGAAAAGAAAAGCGTCGTCATCTGTAACGCCATCTCCCGTCCCAGGTCTCATCAAAGACTGATAATGCAGCAACAGCCATCCCAGCAAGTAATGGTAAGGCAATTCTATATGTTCAAAGTCCATTGCCATGTCATGAGCAATGACCTTGGACGAGAAGGCGCAGAGACCATGCTGAATACTGCACACCATGGCAGGAAGAAGAGCCAGCCTGACCCCAAAGGCCAACTTTACGACAGGAAGAATGAAGTGGCGACTGATCCTCTCGATAGAACCTGCCCCTCCTGAGACCACGCAGTTGCGCAGCCGTACCATTAGAAACCCGGCCAAGAGTGCCTTCTCTGACAGCCGCCGGGTACCATAACAAAAGTAGCTAAAGGAGTCAATCTGGCTCCCAAACCTGTCATTTTTAAACTTTGACCTCCTAGCGGTCGACACCAAGTCCTCTACTTCCCTAGGAGTTAGACGATCTCGGAAAGTAACCCGGCCAGCCGCACTGAATTTAAAAAGGTACGAGACCCAAGATTTAGTATGGGGAGAGTCCCCTTCCGAGCTGTCATTTTTTTGGATAGCCGTTCGGTGACAGGTGCTATGATGGCACAATAGTTCTTGATACACGGCGATGAAACCGGGGAATCGTTGATCCAAATCTTGGAGCTCCTCATTCGTCGGAGTGTACACTTCGAAGGGTTCATCCCCCCAGGGGAGTTTGGAGACAGCATACATCTCGTGAAGAGCGAGCCCCAATTCTCCAACAGGGGTGAAGAAAGTCCCAGTCTGATGATTGTACATCTCCAGAAGGGCCGTGAACAGTGGCTTATTAACGGGCAACCCGTGGCTAGTACCCCGGATAGCGTCATAAAGGTTGACTCCCCGCAAAAATTCTTCATATTTTCGTAGAATTCATGAGGTCAGATTAGCCCACGGGGGAATGGGGTGTAACCAGCTCGGCAGTACCAACCTGCCAACAGGATAGGACCCTTTGCGAGCAAGCTGGCTCAGGAAGGTATCAGCCTGGGAGAATGAAAAGTTAGGACCGGGGGTGTTGATGAAGGTACCCGGAACTAACCCCATCACGGACCGACTGGCCGGATCTTTGACTGCGCGTACTGACCCAGTGGCTTTGTTGTAACGGATGTTACCAACAAACATCCCCGGTCGGGTTGGAGTGAGGGTGTCCGGCATCTGCCTATCCAGAACGATCATATTGAACCACGTAAAAGGGAAATGGCGCTTCATGATAGGGATGTGAATCGGCATCCCGTCCAGGTCAAAATCCCAACTCTCGGAAACATCCAGCACTCGGGAGTTTTCTACGACCAACGCATCCCCAAAGAGGAAGACCGGTTTCAGATACTTCCCATCAGACTTCCCGGAGCTTATCATGTCGCCAAGGAATTGAAAAGATTGAACCCGAATAGCATTTAGTCGCTCCAAAGGTTCATCAACGAGTAGCTGTTCGGACACTTGACGAACTAAGTCATCCTGATGCACGCCCGAGGCAAACTGACGCGAGCCTACCATAAGTTCCCCACAGGATTTACTGGCAGATTCACTGAAGAAAAAGCAAAAAAGAAACAAGTCAAAAAAGATAGCTGAAACACAAAACTACATGATGCTTATGCGGCTCGGTATAGCCTCATGCGGCTCGGTTTAAAAAGGTTCATACAGGTCAATCCAAATGAGCTTATGCGGCTCAGTTTGAAAGAGCCCATGCGGTCCAGTTCGAATAAGCTTATGCGGTTCCGCTTGAAAGGAATTCATGCGGCTCAGTACGGATGAGCTTATGCGGTTCGAAAGGAGCATATGCGAATATGGTCCGATCCGAATAAGCTTATGCGGCCCTACGAGGATGAGCTTATGCGGTCTCGTTCAAATAATCTTATGCGGTTCAATTCGGAATATGCTTATGCGGCTCGGTTTGAAAGAGCTCATACGGCCCTGATGATGAAGCAGTTATGCAAACAACTTTCACGCGGCTCAGGCCTGGGTCATATTCCATACGATCCGAATATGAGTCGGACACACAGCATACTTGGGAATCTAGGCTCGCGCATAAAATATGCGGCGTAGCCATGGCAGTTCATATTGATAGCCCTACCAGCAATAGGCGGGTGAACGTCGGAGTGAAAGACAGGCACGTCAGCCATCGGAGGAGCCGCCACGTTCGCCGCCGTAGTCGATGAAGACGCGGCCTTCTTACCCTTCGCAGCCGCAGAAGATGACGCGGCCTTCTTGCCTGTAGCAGCAGCAGTCTTCTTAGGAGCCATTGCCGATCGCTGAGAGGAGAGGACGAAGAGGAAGTCTGCAACGAAGAGTTCGAGCAAAAGAGAGAAGGTAAAGAAACCCTCAAAGAATAAACTTACTCCTACTTATAGGCGAAGGAGGCTCGAAAAGAAAAACAAAACAGATGCCTCGATCTACACGCCGCCTAAGAGAATAAACCGCTTCGGTCAAAACAAAACTGACCCTTGGGATCCTCCCCCAAGAGGCGGCGAATCAAGGGCATTTAATGCAGAAGATTTGCACACGTGGCTAAGACACGTGGCAAAAAGCTTATGCGGTCTCACAGCTCATACAGCCAGATAAATCTATGCGGCTATACCATCTATGCGGTCAACAAAGGCCATACTTCTTATTCAAAGTATTTCAATTTTGCAAATTGAAAACTTTGAAGGGGGTCTTGTAGAAGCATGGAAAATATCAGAATGATGATCTATGCGGCTCAGAGCAGGAGAACCCCATGCGGCTCATGCAGGAGCAGTCCCATACGGTTCAGAGAGACTCTTAGTCTCATACGGCTCGGACAGGAGAGTCCATGCGGCTTGCATAAAGATAGTCCTGCGGTTCAAAGAGTCCACCAGCCGCATGTGGTTCAAATATACATGCGGCTCACAGAGATATGCGGCTCAATGCCACGTGTACCCACGAAGACCCCTTCACACAACTGGCCATCGAGCAGTCTACCTATTTAATGCTCTGTCTTGATTTGACAGCTGACGGCTCTGACATAAAGCATCATAATGGCCCTGCCATAATGACAGACTCTTGGAAAATATGAGAAAATCTCTGACGCGATTCGAGATTGACACGTGGCTACTCCCATGCGGCTCCAGTGAAGAACAGCTTCATGCGGTTGGCAAGGATCGTCTTCCTGCGGCTCACCAAAAAGCTATCCCATGCGGCTCGCAGTTACTACCCTTATGCGGTTCACCAAGGAACCATCTCATGCGGCTCGCAAATACTATACCTATGTGGTTCGCCGAGACGCTGTCTCATGCGGTTCATGGATGTCATACGGCTCTGGCAGAGTCTATCATCAAGACACGTGGCAGAGATTCAATGACAGCTGGCAGCAAAGATGATTATGAGATGCAAAGATCCCAATGACCACATCCTCATAATTAATGGGATCAGGTCATATCATTCCTAATCGAACCAATGGGACACGTGGTGGGAGATCCAAGCTACACAATCAATCATGAAGATTTAAAGCAATCAGCATTAATAATTCGAAAGATTCAGTTCTACCCCCATTTATGGCCCAGATCCTTTACGCCCAGAACGAATGGTCTAGATTGATTAAACATCAGGCCACCGCCACTTTGAGAATGGGTAATCAGCCAAACCCTAATGATGCCTCCCTACTATTATAAATAGCAGGGTGCCATTCCCTTGAAAAATAGATACGGTCAGAGAGGAGACATACAGAGAGAGACCCCCCAATAATCAGAAAGAAAATACACAGAGAGAGAGAAGCCAGAAGAGCAACAGAGGAGCGAGAGGAGCATTCCTTCATCAACGCCAACCATCTCTTCACCAGAGCCAAGGCTGTATACCGATCGTCCAAGAAGTAAGGCAGGGCTGCCGTCGCCTTCCCGAGCCTCTATCGTCACCCTCCAGAATCTAAAATAAACAATTGTACTTAGACTGCTGTACCTAGGTTTTCGTCCCTAGGCTTTCTTTGTACAAGCGAGTTTGTATTATGAGTCTAAAGTTCAGTCCTCCCATAAAACTGTTCTGTACTTTTACGATTAATGGCAAAAAATGGGTACTCAATCATAGTTAGGAAAATTTTTGATCAAATTCTTGCCATCTATATCTTCTTGCTGATAATTGCCTTCCTTGAAATAAACTGTCCTCTTTTGATTATATTGCTTTTTTCCCAGTAATTGATTCTTTTTTGATCTGTCTCTAGGATGGTGCAGACACGATCTTAATGCTCCACAGCAGCAGACACCACTGAGAGGTCTGCCACTTTTCGTCCAGTTCAGGCAGATGGTGGGACCACAACACCTCTTATTTCTGCTCAGGTGGGAGCGTCTGCAGCTTTTGGGGGTGCTCCTCTACCGGTTCCGAGGACTACCTCGGTGATTCAGGGGATGCTACCGCCACCGCCTCAGGGGACCGTTGATATGGCGCAGTTCCTTGCCTTCATGCAGCAGATGATGGAGCTCAACGGCGCCAGTCGAAAGATATCAGGTAGGGCATTGACATTGCCCATCAGCTGGCCATGGTAGTAATGGAGAAGGTGACTGCCCAACCGCAAGGAGGGCAGATACAACAGTACCATCCGAGAACCTCGAGCATTCAGGACTTTCAGAAGATGCGGCTGCCAGACTTCAAGGGTACTGAGGGTATCTTATATGCCGACAACTGGATCGAGTATATAGAGGAGATCTTTCGCCTCACGGAGATACCAACTAGACTTCAGATAGAGGCAGAGGGTAGCCAGATGCAAGACCTTGCCCGCACATTGTACCAGACCGACCTCATAGCGTGTGAGCATCTTTTTAATATATGAGACTGTGATAATGCCACTCCAGTTTCCATCCAGATGATCTTTATCCCCAGGATAACATCAGCTTCTCCTAAGTCCTTCATGCTGAACTTAGATGAGAGGAACTTCTTTGTCTCAGTGATACTTGCTAGATCTGTACCTAAGATCAGCATGTCATCCACGAACAGACAAACGATAACTCTTCCGTCAGTGAACTTTGTGTACACACACTTATCCGTCTTGCTGACCCTGTAGCCGTTTGATCTTATGACTTTATCAAACTTCTCATGCCATATCTTGGAAGCTTGCTTCAGACAATACAGAGATTTTACCAACTTACAGACTTTGTCTTCGAGGCCCTTGACGACCAATCCTTCTGGCTGTTGCATGTAGATCTCTTCGGTCAGAAAAGCGATCTTAACATCCATCTGATGAATTACCAGCTTGTGAATTACGCTCAGAGCAATCAACATCCTGATGGTCTTCATCCGCGCTACTGGAGCATATGTGTCAAAATAATCGATCCTCTTCTTCTGAAAAAACCCCTTTGGCAACTAACCTTGCCTTGAACATGTCAATAGTTCCATCGGCCTTCATCTTCTTCTTTAAAATCCATTTACATCCGAATGGTTTTTCTCTTTCAGGCAGATCGACCAACATCCACGTGTTGTTGGAGGTTATCGAGTCATACTCATCATTAATATCCTCCTTCCAGAAGATAACATCTCTGGTCTTCATCGCCTCATCGCAGGTAAGCGGGTTTGCTTCTACATGATAGGTGATGAAATCCTCTTTGAAGTCCTTCTGTCTCCTCGCTCGCTTAGATACAGGTTCTGCGAGTTCTGGTTCAACAGTTGTTTCTGTAACAACAATATCTTCTTGGACTACATCTTTGTAAGGAACTTGAGCCTCTTGTGCACTCATATTGTTCTTCGGAATGTCTACGAGAACATTATTCTTGTACCTTGTAAATTTATCTTCAAAGAATTCTATATCGCATGATTCAATGATATGATTTGACTCAATATCAAGGAACCTCCGAGCATCACTCTTATCAGCATAATCCAGGAATATTGTCTTCGTAGTCCTTGTTCCCAGCTTCTGAATCTTCAAATTCGGAAGCTTCACGTACGCCAGACACCCCCACACTCGAAAGACATTCAAGTTGGGTCTGACCTTGAACCAGAGTTCATGAGGAGTGACTTCCGAAGTAGCATGCGGCACTCTGTTCAATATGAACGTAGCCGTAAGTACTGCTTCACCCCAGAAGCAATTTGGAAGACCCGCAGTCAACAATATTGAGTTCATCATCTCTGTTAACGTTCTGTTCTTCCTTTCTGCAACACTATTTTATTGAGGAGAGTACGGAGCAGTTGTCTCATTAATAATTCCATGTTCTCTTCAGAACGATGCGAATTCATGAGACCTATACTCGCCACCTCGATCACTTCTGAGTATCTTGAGTTGTTGTCCGGTTTGACGCTCGGCTTCAGCCTTGAAGTCCTTAAACTTCTCAATTGCTTCATCTTTAGAATTGAGCAGATAAATGAATGCATACTTTGAGAAGTCGTCGATGAAAGTAATAAAATACTTCATCCCGGCCTTTGTGGAGAACTGTTTGAAGTCACAGATATCTGAGTTCACTAACTCCAGAAGATCTGTACTTCGGTTTATCCGCTTGAAAAGTTTTCTTGTGATCTTCGTCTGTGCACAGACCTCACACTTCTCCAACTCCTTACCCCATATTTGAAGATAGACCCTAGACTAGACATCTTGTTTATTCTTTTACAATGAACATGTCCTAGTCTATTATGCCACAACTCAAGAGAATAACCAGAAGATAAGACTGCATTCACTATCTCCATAGGAGCTACAGGTTGAAGTTTGAACATCCCTTCGGTACAAAAAGCCTTTCCGAAGTATGTTCCTTTATAGGACATAATGACTTGACCAGCGTTAATGTCCATCCTCAAGCATGTGTTGCAGAGCATACTTCCAGAGACCAGGTTCTAGGCAATAGCTGGTACGTGCTTCACTTTCTGAAGCGTCAGCGACTTTTCCGAAGTCAGTTGCAATACCACCGTCCCGATCCCGACTAATTCAACTTGTGTCGGGTTCGCCACCATAACCTTCTCGAAAATAGGTTGGTACGTAATGAACCACTCCTTCTTTGAGCCAACATGACATGAGGCCCCAGTGTCCAACCACCAGTCTGTGTCAATTTTAGCTGAGTCAACCTGCGCGATTATGGCAACAAAGTTAGCCTCATCTTGCTCCTTTTGTTTTGGCTTTTCTTTGCAGTCTCTCTTCCAGCGGTCTTTCTTGTCGCAGTTGAAACAAGTCCCAGGTTCTTTGGACTTGGGATTGAACAGAGCCGACTTCACCTTTGGATGGTGAACGTCTTTCTTCTTTTGGTAGGAAGCGTTCTGCTTCCCTTTAGAATTTTCTCCTTGTACCAAGTTTACCTTAGCCATCTGCTTGGACAAGTCGTCCACTTTGAGTTGAGCCCTCAACTCATCTTCAATATGTATCCAGTATAAGAGGCATTCCAGATCCACTTCTATCTTCTTACGGTGCATGTCTGCGATGAAGTTGCTCCACCCAAGTGGGAGCTTGGCAACAATACCTCCGACGATAAAAGTATCGACCAAGGACATGCCGTCATCCGCCAGCTTCTGACGTAACTTGAGGAACTCCATGACTTGAGGCAACATGGTTTTGTCGACCTCAAATCGCATCCTCCAGACCTTTTCGATCACGTGAATCTTATTTCTGTTCTCATCTGCCTTGTAGAGATTCTCTACAGACTCCCAGACGTCCTTTGCAGTGACCGTCTTACTGTATGACTCCGCCAGAGAGTCCTCCATCGAGTTCTGGATCAATAAATTGTAGAGGTTGTTATCCCGTCTCTATTTCGACTACAAAGTCGTGACTTCAGTAACCCTTCGAACATTTTCATTCTCTGGAATCAAAGGCTCAGGATCTGTCAACACATAGTCGACGCTCATGAGTTGAAGATTAAGGCTGACCTTTCTCTTCCAGACGTTGTAATGCTCCATGTCAAATTTCTCAAGTTTAAAACTTGTATCGAGAAGTTATCCACGGTTGTTCTCCATCAGATCTGAATCTTGCTTTGAGATTGTTATTTCCGAAACAGATTGTTTGATGGAAATCTCG
Organism: Iris pallida; assembly: GCA_029216955.1. Classification (NCBI taxonomy): domain Eukaryota; kingdom Viridiplantae; phylum Streptophyta; class Magnoliopsida; order Asparagales; family Iridaceae; genus Iris; species Iris pallida. Next base: position 10,399,461 of record JANAVB010039216.1, on the reverse strand, counting down.
ATCTCTTAGAAAGAGTGAGATGGATAAAAGCAACTTAGCATGCGAAATATAGATCAGCACAATTTTGCTAATTTTGCTGATCGTTCTCAACTGAAATTGATGCAACAAAATGAATAATTGTTCTCAATCGGAGTTGATTCAACGAAGATGAATACTCGTTCTTAACAGTTGATGTAATGACTTTGCTGGGGTGATAAAGATCAACGTTGCTCAAAGCAAGATTCTCCCTATTACGATCTGCTTTCAGAAACTAGCAAATTCGAAAGAACTTCTGGAACGCTCGCTGTCACCTCTTTTTATGAACTCAAAGAACTTCAATGGCAGCGGCGGCACAACTCTCTTTGTCTCTTTACTTTAGCATAAGTCCTCAATGAAGGCACGAAGAGAGTATTTATAAAGAATGACCGAAACCCTAATCCTAATTCTGGCAGTAACAGATTGCAAAAAGATATAAGCGAATAATGGAAATATTTGAATGAATTAAATTCAAATCCCACAAAATAGATCTGATTAATTAACTCAATCTTTTCATAATCGCTCAAATCTTCCAATCAGCCACATCATTAGCCGTCTGTGTCCTTTAGCCCACTTAGCCCGTCAGCCTGCGCGCGTAGCAATGAAGCAGCACAACTACGCAGCAGCGAAGCGCGTAGAGCAGCAATACCTCTACGCCCCAGCCACTGCACGCAGGTGCAGCACCGCAGCTCCTACGCGCCCCTGTGCAGCCTCTGCGTGCCACCTGCGTGGCCCTATGCAGCCGCTGCGTAGCACCTACACCAAGCACGTAGCACAGCAGTACATGCGCGCCCCTGTACAGCTACTGTGCAGGCATCCTTCGTAGCCTCTGCGTGCCCCTGTGCAGCCTCTACATGCCACCTGCGCGCTCCTGTGCAGCACCTGTGCATGTGACTCGCGTAGAGACGAGCGCATGAACTGCGCACAAGGTGCCTTGCGCCGATACTGACGAGCCACATCATTAGCCGCCTGCGCCCTTTAGCCTACTTAGCCCGTCAGCCTGGGAGCATAGCTGCGAAGCAGCACAGCCGCGCAGCAGCGCAAGCGCGTAGCATGGCAGCGCCGCAGCACCTGCGTGCCCCTGTGCAGCCACTGCGCGTAGGCGCAGCGCCGCAGCTCCTGCACGCCCCTGTGCAGCCTCTGCGTACCACCTGCGCGCCCCTGTGTAGCCACTGCGCAGCACCTGTGCCAAGCGCGTAGCGCAGCATCGCCGCAGCACCTGCACGCCCTTATGCAGCCACTGTGCGCAGGCGCAGCGCCGCAGCTCCTATGCGCCCCTGTGCAGCCTCTGCGTGCCACCTGCGCTCCCCTGTGCAACCACTACACATGCGACTCACGCAGAGACGAGCGCATCAACTGCGCACAAGGCGTCTTGCGCCGATGCTGACGTGCAAAGTACAAAGTGCGCTAACAAAGCGCCACTTTGCGCCCTTGAGCCCGAGTTCGAGTCGGACTTAGCTCCATAAGGGAATTATCCCATGAGAATGACAAAAATCATTAATATTTCTTTGTTGGTTTAGCATTCTTTCCACTAGAAAAATGCCCCCACATGGCACCCATGTGCCTCTGCACACATCATGTGATCTCTCAACACAAACAAAACTTTATAAAGAGATACCATCCATTTTGTTTTTCCAATGTGGAACTATCTTTCTAGTTTCTAACGCAAAACACCAACAACAAGAAACAAAAACACCAACATTTATGTGAGTAAAAAATTATCGTTATTAAGTGATCTTTCTATTCATTCTCTATTTCCTTTTCATGCAAATTTCTTAAAGAAACATTCCATGAAAACCAATCGGTCCATTGTAAGAAAACATGTACTCTATCTTGCATAGCATTTATTTCTTTCTTCTCTTAATACTTTGTATTTATTTAATGAGTAAATTTAGGGATATATTAGCATATCCGGACAAGTGAGCATATATATGAATTCATATAAATACTTAAGTAAGCAAGCAACTTAGCATTGTCGAATCTCATCCTGCAAAACAAGGATTAGAATAACAATGTTTGTATTTAGGACAACGTCTCAGCAAAACACTTTGTTAGAGATTTCATACATAAATACTAAGATCCGTCACTATAATAGATTTGTTAGAGCCTACAAAATAATTCGATTATTATGTGCCCTATGTGTAAGAAGGTCCATGGGTGACTCTCCCTAATCAGATATACGACTGGATATATTTTCTTTGTATATAAAGGGCACAATGTATGAATTGTTGTTGATTGCATTAGTTTTATGAGTTGTAAGTCTTGTGGCATCCTTCATTATAATAAGATCCAGTGTTGTAATCAATCGACTTGTTCTTTTGGCCTAAGTTCTATTGTAATTCCATTGCAAATTATCATCAAAGAGAATTATTTTTCATATATCTTGTGTCTGTCAATTTTTTTGTTTATTTTTCGCTGCAATGACCTTGTTTCTGAGATTGCTTTATCGATCATGTTTGGTTCTTGCCTTGTACAAGTATAATTTAGACTTGTACGACATTACGTCCATTAGCGACTTTCGGTTATACATAATCGATACGTGACATAATGTTTACCATATATTTTTTTATCAGAATTTTCATGTAAGCATTATTGTGTTCGCATTGTGCTTGTGCATAATTTGGATTTTGGAATTGTATCTTGGTTGTGCCTTTTCATCGATCATCGACATGTTTCTTTCGGTTAGAAACGTTTCTGCGTTCGTTTCCATTACTCTCACAATTAATTCTATCAACTGCCGGAGCAAAGTCTTAGCATCTTTTGGGCCATCGATGGAATTTCTTCTATACAATACAATATGTTGATTTCATCTTTCAACTGTGTCGATGAGTGACATCCAGTTAGCTTCAGGCTTCTTATTTGCTAATGGTGTAATAAATTTGATCATCCCTTGAGCAGCAATAAGTTTGAAAGAAAAGTACAAATAATCCATCATTATTCTATAAATATAGTGTCTTGATTCATCTAAATTCTTGAAGGACAAAGCAACAGAAAAAAGAAGAAATAAAAATTTATTGACATCTTGAGAAATGGTCAGCCAATTATCAACTCTTAGCAACAAGTTCTTGGCTAAAATAGCTTCAAGTTCAACGAGCAATATGGATCAATATCCCTTCTGAACGCAAGCAATTGCATTCCCTAAGAAAGGATCACCACATATCGCCACAAGAACAAGCCCCGTTGTTAAGATGATGGAACCGCTCTGGGTCTTTCACGACAATATCCCGCCCGGTGATCCTCGACATCGCCTTCGCAGCCTCGTGGCAGTCCCTGCAAACTCTCGAGTTCTTCGTCACTCGCACAGCCGCCGCGTTACTGCCGATCAGCCCGAGACCAATGGCCAACATCTCGCTGTGGCCATGGGGAATGCACTCCCTCTCCTCGTCCACGTCGTGCAGGCTGAAATCCTCCCTCGCCGCCGCGTACCCCTGCTCCTCCCTCATCTCCTTCCCCAACAACCTCTGTAGCTCCCAGTATATCCCCTCCGACCTTGGGTGCGAGACGTCCCCCGTGCCGAACACGTGCACCTTGTTCCTGATCTCGATCCAGGCGTAAGCCCTATTCGGCTTCAGCCCCATGTCTCGAATCGTCTCCTTCAGCTCCCTCACCATCCCCCACTTCTCCCTCGACGCGTACAAGTTCGACAGCAGCACGTAGTTATCGACATTCAGAGGTTCCAGTTCCGCCAGCTGCTCCGCCACTCGCTTGCCCAGCTTCACGTTCCGATGGCTCCTACAACCGTCGAGCACTGCCCTACACGCTGCCGAGCACCGACCCAGCTTGTGTTCCTCGAGGAATGCCCTCGCCTCGATAAAGAACCCGGCACGGGACAGAAGGCCCCCCATCAAGACCAAATGCTCGACACCCGGTCTCCTAATCCGACCGAACAAGCCCTTCCCCTTATCGACCAAGCAAGCAGTGCTGCAAGCGTTGAGAGCAGCGGCATAGACGGTCCTGTCGGAGATTACTCTGCCGTTTGCCTCCATTTCTTCGAACAACTCCACCGCGACCTCTCCTCGGCCGTGCATGCTGTATCCCAATATCATTATAGTCCAAGAAATCACATCCTTAAAGATCATCCTCTGAAAGATCCTGGAGGCGTACTCGAGACATCCCGACTTGACATACATCGCCACGAGAGCGTTCTCCACCACCACATTCTTCCCGAGCCCTTGCCTAACAATCTGCGCGTGGACCTCTTTGCCATTCTTACAAGCGGTCATCCTGCCGCAAGCCGGCAGGACCGCGGACACCGTGAAAGAGTCCGGCGTCGCTCCTGATGCACACATTGCCCTAAAAAGCTTCAGCCCTTCGTTGAACTCCCCATCCCTGACGAGCCCGTTGATCACCGTCGTCCACGAGACCAGGTCCTTTGACGGCAGCCCGTCGAAGACCGACCTCGCCTGGTTGATGCTCCCGCACTCCAAGTGCATCTTGATAATCGAATTGCCGACTAGAACGTCGTGATCGAACCCCTTCATTTTTGCGATCTTATGGACCTTCCTCGCGTCGCGCAGAGACCGTAGCCGTGCGCAAGCCTTCGCGGCGGTGGCCAGCGCGACGGAGTCGGGCTCGATGCCGGAGCGGAGCATTTTGTACAACAGCTGGAGGGCTGAGCTGGGTTTGTTTTCTTTGAGGTAGAGAGTGGAGAGGAGAGTCCAGGGAACTGGACTTCCATTGGCATTGGTTTGGCAATTATGGTCGAAGACTGCGGAAGCGGCATCAGCGCCATCAAAGCGAAAGTAGGACTCCATGAGGGAGGTAGCAAAGCGGGGGTCGGAGAGGAGGTGGAGCTTGAGGGCCTGGGCGTGGGTTTGGCGGGTGAGGGACTTTGTTGGGATCTGGCGAGAGCGGAGGAGGAGGAGGGAAGGCCATGAGGAGGAGGAAGGGGTCGGTTGGGGAATTTGGTCGAACGGGTGGGCGGGAATGGTGAAGGAGGAGCACTGGAGGGATTGTAGGGGAGTCATTGGAATCATCTACCTGCTTGGAGTTGGCTCTACATCTTCAATAACTTATAGCTGGGTTTTGCTGCCTAATATTTAATTATGATTTTTTTAATAAGTATTCAAGAAATATGCTCAAACGTTGATAAATATATATTTTATATGGGTACTCTTATCTTATCAGTATATTTATCAATACATATTTTATATTTATGAATATGTTAACATGGGGCCAGGGACGGAATTAGAACTCGCGTTGGACAGGACCGCTCACTCGAGCAAATTAAAATTCATAATAATCATATCATGAAAATTTGTTTTTCAACAAACTCATATAGAGACTGAACTTGAGTGGCTCTTGTGGCTACCGAGGAGAGGTATAAGATTCCGACTGGGTGGCGGAAGATCAGTGTATCGCACCACGGGAACGTATTATTCTTTCTATTTATTTGGTGGTAGTTAAAAACAGTGTACCCAATAGACATACAATGCAGCGTGCACTACGTTCCGTGCGTATGGCCGAGCATCTAAAAAAAAATGCAAACTCATATAGAGAACAATATACCAAAAGTTGATAAATAATTATTGAGAGTCTACCAACCATTACTAGAAATAAACACAACTGCACAAGTATTCAAAGAAGGTGGTAAGTAACTAACCTCACACCAAACTCAACACATAGTACTAATTTATGTAGGAACTAAAATAAGATAATGTGTCATCATTAAGTCTAAATTAACCAACTTTTACAATGAGTAACAAGTTATAAATACACTACTCAGTACTAGAACCTCACAATCAATTTCAGAATAATCGAAACTCAACACAAACTTTCATGGAAATAAATTAAAGAAACTAGCATTTTTTGACAGACGCAACACTTCGAAGAAGGTGCAAAAAATATATTTCGAAGGATTCTGAGAAATGAAATCAAGTGTAACACTTCAAAAAATGCACAAAAGATTTCGTAGCAGCAACAATTTGAGTCCACAAACAGTTTATAATTAGATCAGAAACGATCTCGTTAAGAACAAGATACTAGTAGATAAACAAAAGAATAAATGAACAAAAGTAGAGATGGAAAGAAGAACGGCCTGCTAGGGTGATTGGTCACCGATGCTCAAAGCTAGATTCGTCCCACATGAATAGCTTCCAGGAACCAGCAAGTTCGAAAATGAACTTTTGGAACACTCTGTCGAATACTCTACAGACTCCTCGGATGGACAGAATGGTGCGTGCTTCTCTCTGTTTCTCTCTTCTCTACTCTCTAATTTCGTATGGAAAACTTGTTGTGTAACACCCAGCTTTCCAGAAGAGGGTAATTTTAAAATTTTGTAATTATATTTATTGTTTAATGATATTTATTTCATATTATGATTTTTAGCGATTTTTAATTATTTTTAAACTATTTAAATTCATGACTTGTGTTTTAGGTGTTTTGCTAGTGAACCGTAGAGACTGTCTACCCTGGAGCCTAGCCATGTGATTAGGAAATCTCATTTATCGTTTTTAGTTTGAGGGTTTTTTGTCATTTTTTAATTATTTGAATTTAATATATTTTGTAGGAATTTAAAATGATTTGTTTGAATGGTGTGATTTAATATTATTTGATTAATCTCCATGTGGTTTATGGTTAGCCTAACCTAGATTGGACCTGACCTAGATGAGTCATGACTAACTTAGTGAGCCACTTTGAAAATTAGATGAGTTGGTTAAGGGGGTTAAGTCAAGTTTAGTCATGGTTAAGTGATTTGCAAGGACTAAGATAGAACCTTTTGTTCTAGGCCATCTATTTTTCCATGATTCAATCCTAGCCATAGGATGGAACCTGAAAACCCTAACCCTAACTATTATGACCAGCCAAGAGACTTTTCCCCTTGCCTATATAATGTCTCTATGGGGATTTGTGCCTCCTTCTTCAATAGTTCTTCATTTCTTAAGGAAATATGTAAGCCTTCATAAATTCCTTCCTAGTTTAATCAATAGGACTCCTTTTTGATTGAAATTTCTTCCATTAGGATCTAATCATTGTTCTCTTGCTGTTTGTGGTGTTCAAACTCAGCTTTGGGGCAATTTGGAGAAGTTTGCTAGCAAGAGAAAACCCCCCATTTGAGACTTTTCTTGCATTTTGACACCAATAGGTAAATCATTGTAAACACCATTAAAATTCTAGTTTCTTTGCATGTAGACCTAGCCCTAAGTGTCCTGGTCCTGTAGGTATTCCTAGACCTAGGTTTTGTGTCCATTTCGTGTCCTAAATGGACACGTATCAGCCTATAGACATAGGTGTTTGATGAAATGTCCCAAAGGACATTTCGACCTGATTTTAGGAAACTTTTTGAATAGAAATTTAGGGTTTGTTGTCGCTTATCATTTTCTGTAGGACTGAGCTTGTGATCGTGTCGTGTCGTATCGATGTTTGGACACGAACACGCTGTTCTGATACAGTGCACATTGTCCTGCTGCTCGGGGGCAATTGCTCCCTGTACACGACACGTGGACACCTAGGATTTGACACAGCCCTAGGGGCAGACACTGACACGAGGTCCTCAAAGTTTGAGACACTCTCGTGTCATGTCGGACACGCACGAACGTGTGCATTGCGCATGCACTGTGCGCGCGGCTGTCACTTTTGGACACTGATACGGCCTTTGTGTCGTGTCTAGACAGAGTGTGGACACCTCGTGTTGACACGAGTGTGTAGCCCTAGTGTGGGCGTACACGTGTGCACGAGCACGTGTTCTATTTTGTGTCGTGTCGTGTCCTAGACTCTCTGGAACACGTGCACGACACTGTGGTGTGCACAGTTTGTGTCTGTGCTCGTGTAGCTATCTGGACACTTCGTGTCCAGTTCCTGGACACGAATGGACCCACATGACATGTACTAATGTAGGGAAAACATGTATGTGCACCTGTTTGGACTTTTGAATTGGTTTTGTGGATTTTTGGATTTCAAAACAAAAGGGAACCACTGATACACTGTTTCATTCCCTAAATTTTTGATTTCAGAGTTTTAAATTCTTAGCTGTAGTATTGATGATTATGGTTAGTTTGATTCTACATGATTGATTTGTTTTTTTTGCATTTAGAATTGGATTTCGAGTAGTAAATTGGACTGTGGACTGATACTATGATACATAGGGCTGACATTGTTTTTCTCATTTTCCCTAACATTTGAAATCCCATTTTTTGAAGTGATGTTTCACTGATAAGTGTGCTCCCACATTGTATGTTCATATTTCAGCTTAATGTTCCATTTAAAATTGAGAAATTGATTTTGGTTGAGAGTAGGATATTTCACACATGGATTCGAATTTGGTTTACTGAGTTTGGTTATCTCTTTTTCTGAGATTTAGTGATTCAATATAAGTTAACTGGACTATGCAACAGGTTGGGTTTGATAGACTGTCATTGGCAGCCACTTTAATATGGGAATTACCTAGAGTAAACCTGATAATTGAAACACAGACACTTCACACTATTTTTGGCACATTGCATAACCTGAAATGATTCCTGACATGAGAGTTAAACCTTTTTACTGAACTGTGGACTGAGAATGGCTTGAATACTTGAGTCTGTGTTCTTCCTAATAATCAGGAATGGACTGTTTGTTCAGGAGTAATGTGATTCACTAATTTTCCTTGCACCCACTGTTTCCTTTTCCAGGATTCCCATTCACTGAGTTCAGGATAATGATCACACACTCATGCCTCACCCTCACTCATGACCCACACACAACTCTCATGCCTCATGACATATACACCTTCACCCTCACACCCTTCACTCATACACTACACTCACACTCTCATGTTCACACACACAAACACATTTCATTCCTTTTCTTTATGCTTAAATGTATGTGTGATAGATAATGTATGTACCATATAGGCTAATATACCATATCATATATTAATGGATAGATAATGTGTGACAGATACCTATAGGCTATATATATTCTAAGTTAGATTATAATATATCTTCATGTGTATTATTTTAGTTATAATATTGTCATATAGTCATGTGTTGCGGTGTGGTTCATAGGCATGATAGCCTATAGCCTAGGGATATGTCTGTGAGTCAGTTTAGAGCCTAGAATAGACTGGTATAGTCTTGTTAGAATGAGAATAGGCCAGTTAGACTAGTATAGACTAGTTTGACCTAGGTTTGACTTGGTTGACCTAGTTTGACTTCCAGAGTTGACCAAGAGTTGACTTTGGCCTAGATTGACTTAGAATCATGTAGAATGCATAGTAGGGCTTCATTATATCATTTTAGACTTGTTGTGACTTGTGCTGTTCTGATTAGGAGCCAGACACCTCTCCTCGGACAGTACATTTACTTCAGACATTCAGATACGAGGCGAGTACATTCTCTGATCATTTCATATCCTTCTTAGAATTATTTTCCTGCTTTAAATTACTTTACTTGATACTGTCACATTGGTCACACGGATTGGTACTATATGGATCTTTTCATGAGATGTTATCCCCCTCGGGAGCATCGGATACAGCATGTTTTGTGCGTTTCACGAACCATCACGTATCTCTATGCTTCCTCTGATTCACGAACCGCCTGTGACACATGTACTCTTATGTTCACAGAGCCCCCATGAATCACCTTTACGTACCACTCATTTTATGAGCCATGTGAAGTTTCACGAACCTTAACATAACTTGAACGGATCCTTGTGTATTGATTGGGGTTGGGGGAGTAGAAATAGACATGTGAATATTATCCAAGTAGCTGTAGTCATGAACCACCCTCTTAGCTGTAGTCATGAACCTCCTATGCCATTCACATGTTTATATTTTACTCTGACTCACTAGTCACTATTAGCTCTTTACTTATAGTAAATATTTCTATTACAGTTTCTCTCTCTGTTTACATACTGCATTTCTTCAATATCTATATCTTACTTTACTGCATGATTATATTTTCTAACCTGCTATGAACTGTTGAGATGTACTGTACTCGCTCCTGTCCTGACTGGACCTGTTGAAAATATTACAGAGGATGAGAAGGAGGCCTGGGAGGATACCTTCTTCGAATAGCTCTAGCTGAGGACATCACCCCACTGCCTAGACTAGTTTAGTTAGGCCTTATCTTATCTTCATGTTGTCTTGAGACTGTTTAGCTAGATTTACTTCTGTTCAGAGATGTTGAGTTGTATATATTCTTTCTTATTCAGTAGCTGAGATATGTACTCTGGATATTTGCTGGGATATTATCCTAGACTTTTCTATATTCAGTATTTTCTTGAGTTCTATATCATATTGTGTTCTCTTCCTCCTTAGTTGTGATTGAGTTCTTTTACTGCTTAGTATTATATTGCTAGATGTATGTTGACCTAGGACAGCGTTCTACCGCCGACACTGCGGCGTAGGCTGGGCATTGTGACGTCTTCGTACCCTCACAGTGGGTGCGGGTCGTGACACGTTTTTAGTGGTGGCCCATGCAGGTCGAGTTTATGTAGTGGTATTCGAAGTAGAGTATCACTACAGCCTGCAGTAGGATTAGGATAGATATTTTGAAGGTACTCAATCACAGTTAGGATTCCTTGAAAGATTCCCGACATTGCATGTACTGCGTGCAAACTACGCCAACTGCCGTGCCAACTATCCGTACGAACGGTAGCACGAACGGTCGACGTACTAAGTGCAAAGTACGCCAATAAAATACCATATTACGCCTCATGAGCCCGAGTCCGAGTCGCTAAGCCTCTACGGGGCTTAGCTACAATGGAATAAATTCCAAGAGCATGACAAAAGGCATTAATGCTTCATTTGTTGAGTTAACCTTTTTCGTACTAGAAAAACATCCCCAAGGGGCACTCCAGTCCCGGAACTCTCTCTGGCTTTAATCCACTATTATGCAAAAAGTACAACGTGAGTTTTCATCCGAAGGCTCACCAACTTCTTACACAAGAGCTTTTGTCTGAAGGCCTCTCCGACTTCAAACCAAGAGCTTTTATCCGAAGACTCTCCAACTTCAACTGAGAGCTTTTATCCGAAGACTATCCAACTTCAACCGAGAGCTTTTATCCGAAGACTATCCAACTTCAACCTTTTCATAAGAAGGTTTTTGATCTTCTTACAACAAGATGAAGATCTCTCTTTTTTAACTCAATAACTCTAACACAATTTGTGAATGAAAAATGAAAGCTTTGTAGAGTTTTTTGTGGATAGGCTTTGGTGGTTTAAAAATTTTTAGGCTCAAAGCATCAACCTTGAATGAAGGGGTTCAAGGCTATTTATAACCAAAGAATTGAAAAGTGCTCAAAAGCAACTTTTTAGTCAGCGATCGGTATACCGTCGGTACGAACCGGTATACCATCGGAGTACCGGTCTAGAATTACAACAACTAGAAATATAGCCGTTGGGATCATTAAATGCTCAAAATCCGTTAATGTTACTGAATTGGTATACTGTCGGTATAGATCGGTACTCCATAGATATGCCGAATTTGTAGATAGAAACTTTCTGTGAACAAAAATTGGTATACCGTCGGTATAGACCGGTATACCGTCGATATATTGATTTCCATCCGAAAATGACCTTGGACTAATTTTTATCCTAGCTTTCAATTTTTCCATATATTTCTTGTGTTTACAATTATTCTTAAGACTCATTACAGACGCTAGATATACTTTAGAAGGAGTAGGCTTCTTTAGAGTCTTGAAATAATGATGGTATGGCTTTGCTTCTTCCTTTGATAGATGATGACTTCTTCATTGATGGAAGCTGTCCAAAGATATTTAGTTTGTGAAAACTTAATACCTTTCGGGGGCTTCGTCCCCGAATCCCCACGTGAGGTGCCGCCCCCTCGACCCCCGTCTGCTAACCGGATAGTGGAACCCCCGAGTGCGTGGCTCCGGAGATATCATCCGGTGATTTAGAGAAGTCTTGTGGAATGATGTCGTCTTTGGCCCACCATGATTTCTTTGTTGCATATGTTTATGTTGATCTTGCTTACTGCTTTTCTGCACATACATGTTAGACGAACAAAACAATATATATTGTAGCAAATATGTTAAACTAATTCTCATTAGGAGTATCGTAACACCCAATTTCTGGAATAAGGATATTTTTGAAATTTTGTATTTATAAATATTATTTAATCGTATTTATTTCACATTATGATTTTTGGTGATTTTTAATTATTTTTAAAATCAATTTAAAACTGTTTTAAGTCAAGGCTTGTGATTTTGATGCTTTGCTAGTGTAACCTGAGAGACTGCCTAACCTAGAGCCTGACCATGTCATTAGGATGATTTAATTATCATTTTTAGCCTAGGGATATTTTGGTCATTTGGCCTCTTTGAATTATTTCTTGATTTATTGCACCGGTGATTGTTTATTTTGATTTTGACTAGCTGTGACTTAAACGACTGTCCTAGATTTTGACCTTGACCTTGGTGACTTAGTTAATATGGTATGGACCCTAATCTAACTCAAGTTGGGCTTGGTTGACTTAAGTCGGCTAAGTTTCATGAAGAGAGTAGGAGGATTTTTGCATTGGACCATAGGCTAAGACTTGAGCTAGTTAGCTAGTGCAACTTGGCCCATGACCATTAGACTAAACCCTAACCCTAATTTTCCACTTTATGACCAGCCACTAGGGCTCCCCCTCTCCTATAAATAGTCTCCTCCTTGTTCTTGCATCTTTTATTAAATTTTTACAAGTTTGAAGAAAGAGGTAAAGAGCCTTCTTCCCCAATCCATAACTTCCTTATTTCAATTCCTTTTTGGCTCAAATCTTTTGCATTGGGTTCTAATTTATCCCTACTTTATGTTCATGGAGAGAAATCTCAGGTTTGAATCAATTTGGAGAGATTGGCTAGCAATGAGGAATCCCCCATTTGAAGCTTTTCCAAACTTTTTGCACATATAGGTAAAACTCTTTAAATTGCATTAATATTTCGTTTTCTTTACATTTAGTGCTAGATCTAGGAGTCCCCTAGCTGTCCCTGAAGTTTGGGTCAATTTTGTGTCCGTTTGGTGTCCGTATCGAACACGGGTCATAAGTGTTGTGTAGGTGTTTGATTAAATGCCTCTAAGAAATTTATTTTCGATTTTTGTAAAAACAATTACATGAATTTGTAGATCTAGATGTTTATATTAACTTTTGTGAAGACTGATTTAATTTTCGTGTCGATTTCGTGTCGAAATAGGGTACGGACATGCTGCACGACACGCGTGTGCGCTGTCCTGCTACCTGTGTCCTATTTCTCATTGGATACAGCGTTTTGACACGCAAAACTTGGCCTGGAGGTTGGGGCAGTGACTGACAAGTCACTCCCCAAGTTTCATGACACCTCGTTTCGTGTCGGACACGAAAATGAGGCCGCACGGGTTTTGCACTGGGCTGAACATGCGATTTTGGGGTTCTGACACGGGCTTCGTGTCCCTCATGGACACGTCGTGGTGACGTGTCAGGGACACGAACACGTAGTCCTATATGGGGCGAACCCCTAGACACGAGCACGTGTCCTAATTCGTGTCGTATCGTGTCCACGAGTGGTGTGCACGCGTGCACGATGCTGTCTGTGCACAGTTTTTGTGTCTGTGTACGAGCAGTGTTTGGACACGAATTGTGTCCAGTTTCGTGGACGCTGAGACACTCCACAACACGTACACACATGTATCTTCAATTACCAACCTTTAAATTTTAATTATCAGTGGTTATTTGAACTTGATTTAGGAATTCCCCGAATTTCCTTATATGTGCAAACTGTCAGTTTGGTTTAGAGGTTGTAATGTATGTTAACTGTTGTTTTGGTGTGTTTGATTCAAATATAGATTCATGTATACATGTAATAGATACTGCTAGGTTGGGTTTTTCAAGTTAGATAGGGTTTTGCACTTGAGGGAATGGATTTCGATATTGGGTTTAGGCTGTGCATGTGGACTGATACGCAGTTTCTATTTATCAATTCTGTTTTTTAAAAAAACATTTTAACTGATCCTGAATGTTAAATTTGCCATGTTTTAATCTATTGCATTGTGTTAGGCATTGCTTAGGACTTGCATTGAGAGTTAGGATTTGCAATTAGTGAATAGGGATTCTCGAATTGGGTTGAATTCACATATGCACTGTCATTCACATGTGCACTATGTTTAGACTGATTTGGGATTTTTTTTGATTTCAATTTTGTAATTCTCACTGAGATAGGTTCATGTTTGGGTTCAATGGTTTAGAGTTTTGAATTTGGGTGATGGGATTTGAAATGGGTTCGAAAATTTGGATGGAATTGAATGTGTGAACTGTTCCACTGATTGCCTACTACACAAACTATCATTTGCCGATTTTCGAGATTTATAACCTATCTACAGGTTCTAATACACCCACAGTTTTCACTAGGATACATTCACCATTATTCCTGTCATCTACATTCACACACACATTATGATTTTTGCTAACTGTTTTATGAGCATGCCTTCACCCTCTTCCTGATCTCTGTTTCCAGAGATTCAGCACACCTATCCTTTTTGCACTACAACCCCACCCACAAATACATGTATCTGTGCTAGATACCTACTGCCTCAGGTTGCTTCACTGCACTCAACCTATATATATGCATCATATCCACACCAAGTTGAGCCAACCACATATCCACATTCATATGACACTTTACACTCTCACAAAATTCACACACACACAACTGAATCCCACACACACAGGAACTGTTATGAAACTGTCTTGACACTTATTTACTGAAATTCTGAGGACATATCCACACACCCACACACACAAGTACACACACTCCTATATACCCTGTGCACACACTCTTGACACCCTAAAACCTGTGAACACTGACACATGAATACTGATAACTGAAATCTGAATTTGAAACACACATGTTCACATCATTGTACCCGCACACATGTTAGTTCAGTTCATACACACATATACTGTTCTTTAATCTTGACAACCATGTTGAAATTCCTGTCACACACATGCCATTACCCCTCTCTCACTATACCACTCTATGAATGTCTATATATCTATCTATCCATTTGTTTGCCTATCTATCTATTTATATATAATTTTGTATATATTTACCTAAATATCTATCTATGTGTATATATATCAGGTTATAGCTTTGGGTATATGTGTGAGGTGTATGGGATAAGGTTGGGGTTATATACAATATATGATATGATATATCTTAGGGTATGATATGGTATGGGTTAGAATTTAGGAGATTAGTTTTAATGTAGAGTTGACTAGATAGTTGACCTTGACTATGTTGACTAGATAGAAGCCCAAACCCTAAATGTTGACCTGGGTTGACCCAAAGTTGACCAAGTTTGATTTGGACCTAGTTTGACCTAGACAGTTGACCAGGTTTGACTTAGAGTTGACTTTGACCTAGTTTGACCTAGAAATTATGTAGTTTGCATTGTAGCTTTCAATTCTCTTGTATTTTACATATCATGACCCATATTGTTCTGATTAGGACACTGTGACTCGGGTGCAGACATCTGATATTTTACTACTCTTTTCAGAGTAGCAGGTGAGTACATTCTCTTATAGTTCTTTTATTTATTTGTCAATTACTGTACTTCAGTTCTAGTTAGCTGTATGTGATTCTCTGTTACAAACACGTATTATTATTTCTGAATCCATGTATACGACACACATACTTACTCGTATTACCCCTATTATTCGAATCACCATACGAATCACTATTCGAACCACCTATTCGTATCTTCATTTGCTGGTTGGACTTGTATTCGTCTTATGTGTTGGATTATGGATTCATTTGTATTAGATGGGCGGGGAAATACTTAATTAGACATGTGAACATTCCCACTATTCGAACCATCCCCTGTGAATAATATTTGAACGATAGCCATTCCACACCCGGCCAGGTGTGTGATGTGCCAGATTTACCCTTAGCCGTTTACATGTCTAACTAAGTATTTTAAAACGCACTTGGAGAATTTATTCGAATCGTTGTTAGAACATTGTGAATCACTATTCGTATCACCTTTTTCGATTCACCTTATTAGAACAATGATTAGAATCGCATTCGACTCATACTGTACTGGGATCACATTCGACTCATCTTATATTAGACTCACATTGGGATTACATCGACTTATATTGTACCATCTGAACTCATTATGTTACTCTAGTTCAGCTAGATCTTATTTTACAGTCTTCATTGCTACGATTCTTCTCTTGTTTAGTTATTTTTTTTCCTTGCACTTTATCTGTCTTTCTTACCATCACCTGAATATAAACTGCCATATTCATCAATACAACTGTCTATAACTGCTTTATAGTTCTCTGTCATTTACTTGGGATTCTTGATGAATTGTACTCGTTCCTGTCCTTACTGGACCAGTTGAAAATATTACAGATGTTTGCCCTGAGGATATTTGCCCTACTTACCTTGGAGCAGGAGATGGCTTAGCTACCTATGGCCCCGACACTCAGGTGTGATCGGGAGACTAGCTATTAGACTTGGTTTAGTTTTCATGTTTTAGAACTTGAATTGTAAAAACTTGAGATACGAGTTTGTATTTGAGTTTGTTGAGATATTATTATTTAGTAGTTTAAAAATGTTGTTGTTTAGTCTTTAGTTATAAACTTCTGTGTTATCTTATCGTTCTTAGACTGTGATTGAGATTCATTATATCTATACTTGTCCTCTGTTCGGAATTAAGATTTGACAAGTACATTACATAATTGCGTGAGTTGTTGATTAGATAGTAACCTAGGACATCGTTCTACCACCGACACTGCGGCGTAGGCTGGACGTACCCACTTCTCGTGCCCCTACACAGGGTGCGGGTTGTGACAAGTATGTTAAGTTTAAGTATCAATACTATAGTGATAGTATAAATATTAGTAAAATGTTAAACTTTAAAATAGAAGCTCATATTACTAATATGTAAAGCAATAAATAAATATCACCATAAGGTTTAAGTATAAGTAGAAATGCTATAGTGATGGTATGGAGATTAGTGATAATAAAATGCTAAACTTAATCGATTAACCATATTCAAAAACATGATATAATCATTGGGCCAACAATTCCCTCGAATTCTGCTTCAGCTTCAGATCACACATGTAAGGCATATCGATCACTAGAAGATCCTGATATCTGTAGCGTGTGATCATCTTCTCAATATAATAAGATTGGGACAACGCAGTCCAGTGTTTGTCCGGATGATCTTGATCCCTAAGATCACATCATCTTCCCTCAAGTCCTTCATAATAAACTTGGTCGAGATGAATTTATTTGTCTCAGTAACACCGTCCATATCCGTACCTAGGAGCAGCATGTCATCCACGTACAAACAAATGATTATACCTCTTCATCAGCAAACTTTGTGTAAACACACTTGTCCGTTTCGCTGACCTTCTAGCCATTTGATCTTATGACCTTGTCAAACTTCTCATGCCACATTTTGGAACCTGTTTCAGACAGTACAAATATTTTACCAACTTGTAGACTTTGTCTTCAAGACCCTTGACGACAAATTCTTCTGGCTGTTGCATGTAAATCTCTTTGGTCAGCTCTGTAGAAGCATAGAAAAGAGGATATTGCTTTTAGTCCCACATCGAAAAGGAGAAGAAGAAAGGGGCTCATTCCATTCTATATATAGAGCCCCTTGCCTCCTTTGAAAAGGGCACCAAAAATAAAAAAAGAAAAAGAATCACTCAATTGAGTCACTCACTGTCATGGCGAGGATGAGTTGGGTTCTGAGCACTATGCGCCTTCACGGGCTAGTATGAAGAAATCCAAGACGACATGGGCCATGCGCTTTGAACGTGCTATGCCAACAGTAAACTAGAGAGGTACGCACAAAATCATGCGCGCTACCAATGGTAAACTGTATAGAATCGTCTCAGGTGCGTTTGCACCAGATATGAGCCGACTCATAAAGTTCCCCTCCCACTTGGGTGCAATTCTTGCGCTTGAACCAAGTCAAAAGGGGGGGAATCTCTTGCGGGCCAGACCCCCATGCGGCCCATTGAGAATGTCGAAGCTTCCAACTTGGACTCTTCCTACTACGCACCTTCAGGTGCTAAGTCGAAAAAGTCCAGGGCCATATCGCATATTTTATGCACGGGCACGTCATAGCTAATCCTGTCTCGCAGTGCTTTACTAGTCTCAGATCAGGGAGCAAATATGATAGTCCTAAAAGTCTTCCTACAACGATCGAGAGCAGTGCTTTACTAGCCTCAGATCAGGGAGCCAATATGATGGTCCCAAAAGTCTTCCTACGACGATAGAGAGTAAGTGCTTTACTAGCCTCAGATCAGGAAGCAAAGTGGACTTAAGCCACAGAAACAAGTGGACTCATGTGGCCAAGTGGACTCGAGCCGCAGAAGGAATCCTCCTGAAAATCTCATACGGCCAAGAGAAACCAAGTCACATAAGGAAGGCTCTCGAAGACCCCATGCGGCTAGGTAGACTCGAGCCGCAGAAACAAGGCTCTCGAAGATCCCATGCGGTCAGGTTGACTCTAGCCGCAGAAGTAAGGCTCTTGAAGAACCCGTACGGCTAAGTGAAACCGAGCCGCAGAAGCAAGGCTCTTGGAGACCCCATGCGGCCAAGTAGACTTGAGCCGCAGGAGGAAGACTTTTCAGACTTCATGCGGCCAAGATGATCCGAGCCGCAGAAGGAAGTCTTTTGAAAACCTCATACGTCCAAGCCAATTCGAGCCACAGGAGGAGGACTCTTCAGACTTCATACGGCCAAGATGATCCGAGCCGCAGAAGGAAGTCTCTTGAAGACCTCATGCGGGCAAGCCAATTCGAGCCGCAGAAGGAAGACTCTTGAGACCTCATGCGGCCAATATGATCCGAGCCGCAGAAGGAAGGCTCTTAAGATTTCATGCGGCCAAGTCGATCCAGGCCGCAGAAGAAAGACTCTTGGTGCAGAAGATTGATTTTACTCTGTTGTGGAGGGACACATGGCAATTTGACTAAGTCTCAACCATCCAGATTTGCTCCAACAAAGAAATCTCAACCAACCACCAGCTGACAGTCAAAGAGCGAGTCTTCATGTGTTGTTGCAGTCACATGGCCACGTGGCCATCTATGCGGCTCAAAATATCCTTCATCTCGAAATCACTATAAATGGCAGGGCACCACACCCATACAAATGGTTGGCAATCCAAGGCTGGCAACCTACGAATGGCAATTTCTTCAAGGGCGAAAGACTGCATCGGATAGTCCAAGAAGTAAGGCAGAGTTGATACACTTTTCCGAGCGTCCACCGTCACCCTCCAAAATCAAAAACTAAACAATTGTACTTAGATTGTTTCCTAAAATTTCTTTTTTGGCTTTTCTTTGTACAAGCGAGTTTGCAATCAATTTCAGTGTTTCTGTAATATCTGTCTTTGATATTTCAATGGCAAACACGATCGCGACTCTGCTGGAGACGTTCATCTCCTCTGATGAGAAGTTGGTGACACAATTCGACGCGTCCAAGCTCGGTTCTACGTAGCAAATACTTGTGGTTCATTTTAACCAACAAGCCTTCGAAGAAATGCTCTCTAAAGGGAGCGTCAGCCCATCACAGAAGTGAGCCAACCCAAAGAGAACTCGCAGGACGTCGGAGTGCAAAAATGTTGCCCTTGACCAAGTTCTCGAAGAAGCTCCTTCCGTGGCCCAAGACGGTGATCGAAGCTCTCCTGTGGCTTTGCTTCCGACCGTAGAGGACCCCACTATCCCCAAATCCAGCAAAGAAAAAAATACTACGATACTGAGTTTTTGGGGACACAAGGGAAATCCATGCGGATAAAGAAGAGGACGTATAAGAGAAATAGGCAGTCTGTCCATGCGGCAGCCAACTCTGGCCGCAGGCAGATGACCCATACGGCTGCCAACTCTGACCGCAGGAAGATGGCCCATGCGACAGCCAACTCTAGTCGCGGGAAGACGGACCATGTGGCAGCCAACTCTGGCCGCAGAAAGATGGCTCATGCGACAACCAACTCTGGCCACGGGAATATTGTCCATGCAGCAGCCAATCCTGGCCTCAGACATGATGTCTCATACGGCCCTGTCAGAAGCTCTGTGTTCGACCGTCTCTCATATGGGCTCGACTCCATGCGGCCCATTGAGAATGTGGAATATTCCATTCAGGACTCTTCTTACTATGCGCCTTTAGGTGCTAAATTGAAGAAGTCCAGGACAGTACGGGCCCGACAAGCCCAGTCAACTATCCAAGCTACTGACTGTCAGCGGGCACCGTTAACTGTTATACGGGCTCTTGATGAAAAGTTGTACAGAACCACCCGCGTCCAGTCCCCCATGGCTAACGGACAGGGTGGGTCTTTAAAGTCTCACTCCAACGATCAAGAGCAAGTTCTTTTACTAGCCTCAGATCTGGGAGCAAGCATAATACCTACGCACCTGTGTGCTCGAGATACCCGAGTCCACAAGTTTGATACAAAGGTAAATCAGCCTGCTATCGACTTGTGTGAGGTGATTACTCACAAATGTAAAGAGGAAACCTTGGCATGCGATGAGTCCCTCTCGGAATGTCGTTGCACCCAAGTCATCATCAACTGATGCTGTGACAAGTCGGCAGCACCTGAAGATCGGCAGTCTATTTTCCAATGACTGCAGTAGCCAGCACCTATCCGACAACAACTCGAAAAACAAGTACAAATTTCGGGAGACGAGGAGTTTCCTTTCGCCTCCTGTAATTCAACTCGGAAGGTTCCTCTCGGCAAGGAAAGAAAGAAGACAGGCTCTTACAGCCCGGCAATCTCAGCCAGCGCTACAAGAAAACTCTCATCTGGAGGGTTGCCGCTGACAGCCACATGGGGTGTCTATTTAGGCACTCGATCCAAAAAGAAGCTTCCAGCACCAAGGGGTGCACCTTCGGCCTCCTTGGGAGTAGATGAAGCTGGGGGTAGCAGTCCCCTCAATATATACAACAATCCGGTGTATCAAGAGCATACATAGGGGGTAGAAGTTCCCAGAATTATACAACTGACTTGGACTTCCCTGAGGGCGACCGCCCTCGCCAAGACGATGCGACTTCCTGCACAGGGTGTAGCATCCCTTCCGAGATCAAGGAAGATAAAATTCTGACATTCCCCGACGATTTTTCTGTATGAGAATACGATACAGAAAGCACCTCTTCTACGATCCCTTCCATGTCTACCCACGTACGAACAGTCTTTATGGCCAACGACGATCCTGAAAGACCGACTGATCGACAACGTCTAGAAGTACATGAAGCCATGTAATTATCCTTGGTCAAGTCTGTAGACAAAATCAAAGCCGTCTTGCCAACTCAACCAGCAAGGGCGCCCGGACAAATAAGTTTGGGACCCGCAGTCAATGCGAACTCTAACACGACTGCCCCTCCTTTGGATGATGATCCTTTTGGAGCATCCGTTCCTTCAGCTGCGGATGAAGCCAAGGAGGCAAGTGAAAACACGTGTAGGCAACTCTAGAGGGGGTGAATAGAGTTTGTGTCAATAATCACCAAATAAAAATTAACTCTATATCACCTCCACAAAAACAACTATCAAGATAGTAAATAAATCAGAAATAAATGCGGAAGTAAATAAAGATCAGAAGAGCATTCGCAGACACAGCAGTTTTAACCTGGTTTCCCTCGTGGAGGACTAGTCCAGGCCTGAGAACTCTAGCTCAGGATTCAAATCCACTATTTGTGAAATAGTAGTTTACAACCCGTGCCTTTTCTTCAGAAGAGCACGTCAACTTCTTACAGAGGATCGCAGTGGCGATTTGCTTGGAATTTTCCAAGCGACTTGGAATTGTCCAAGTGACTTTTCTTTTCAACTCTTGCACAAAAACTTCTAGCTGAATCGCACTTGAGTACCTTGGGGCTTAGGAAGTTTTGTGGCTAGTAGATTGAAAGAGTAAGGCTCTTGACTATATAGGCTATGTAAGGGAAGAAGAATAGAAGAGTGGATGGTTTCAAATGAGAGAAACCAAGGCCTATTTATAGGGTTCGGGACAAGCAGAATTCGGCCAGAATTCGGTATGGATAATTCAAATTTTTGGCCGTTGGACAGCTGGTAGCAAGCAGGCCCTAAAAATCAGGGTGCTGGAAATCAGGGGACAGAGTTCGGCCCGAACTCTGTGTGGAGGCAGAGTTCGGCCCGAGCTCTGTCTCCAGCAGACAGAATTGGTCCATTGGGCTTTTGGACTTTGTGGAGCTTGGGCTTGGTTCAGGAATTGGTCTGTTGTATGGTAGAGCTTGGAGAGATATGTCTAGAGGTTGAGATGACTCAGTGCGACTCAACGTACACATTCTCCTAGACTCAATAAATTGAAGATTACAGACTTGGAGCAAGTAGGAAAACCAAGAGCCCTGTGATGACGCCTTTCTTCTGATATTTGAGCAGCCCTGAAGACGTCTTTTTCCTTGACAGCAGTCGTCCAAAGATAAACAGATCTGAACCCCCGATGCGAGGTCCCAGATAGGTCGTTAGGCGGTTCGGAGAAATCCCTTTATATGACGCCGTCTTTGGTCCAACATTAATTCTTCATTGCCTATGTCCTGTTTGATCATGTTAGATCATGCTTACTGCATGTCTACAAATACATGTTAGGCCAGCAAAATATGTTGCAGTACGATACAAGCATAGCAATACAATATAGGACAATTAGGACATTGCTAAGTTTAAGTAAGAACATGATAGCATGTTAGGCCAACAAAATATGTTGCAGTACGATACAAGCATAGCAGTATAATATAGGACAATTAGGACAATGCTAAGTTTAAGTAGCAACATGATAGTGAGTATATGAATATTAGTGACATCATTATGTTAAACTTAACTGATTAGTCATATTCAAAAACATAATGTAATCATTGGGCCAACAGCAAGGAGGGAAGTCCAAGCGCTTCGAGTAATGTTCAATGCCCGAGACTCCTCCAGAGACCTCCGAGTACGGCAGCCATATCCCGTCACGTGGAGAGATGTTCCTTTTCCCCCACGCTACAAACCGTTCCATATAGATTCGTATGACGGGAAGACCTCTGCTAGTCGGTACATGACTTATTTTGAGGTCACAACCGACCACTTGCCGCATAGCAATGCCATCCTCACACGATTATTCATCGGAGCATTGGAGGGGATCGCGTTCGACTGGTACCGTAACCTCCTCGACAACTGCATCCATTCTTTTAACGGCTTCAAGCACATATTCCTGGAGAGGTTCTACGAAGTAGGGCATGATGTGACAATGTTGTCTCTCATGGACGTCATTCAGGGAGAAAGGAAGCTAACGAGAAACTATATCGAGTGGTTCCGCCAAACCGTAATGAGATTGGTGCCCCAAGGCAATCCCGAGAGCTCCTTGATTGAAATCTGCCAGAAGAAGTTGCTCCCCGCAATTAGCCTCTGGATGGGCGACGACCAGTTCAGGGATTGGACGACCTTCATCATAAGTGCTACCAATATGGAGACAAAGCTGAAGAAGGCTCGCCAGTTGGGATTACACATCCCAGATGGAGAGGATAAGGGCAAATGTCCTAGTTCCACCTCCAGCAACAACAACAGTGGCGGCACCTCCAACCGGGACAATAAAGGCAAATAGGCCATGGTCGCTGATGCGACCAAGAAGCCTGAACAAAAACAAGCAAAAGGTCAATGGCCCATGGTGAATTACTCATTTGAAGATAGTCATGTCAAACCTATCTTCGATATGCTCTTGCAAGGGGGTAGGATCCAGCTTCCTCCACCAAGGCACGAGCCCCGAGCGATAGAAATGGAGGACCCAAAATATTGTCACTTCCACTGCTATGTCCATCATTCCACTCATAACTGCTTCCAATTAAAGTGGTACATCCAGAGTCTTATCGACTCCAAAGCTCTGTCGATAGATTTCGAAGAGGTTATTGTGGCTGCGAACATGGTATCAGTTTAATTCGGTGATATTCCTCCAACAAATACTCTAGATGGGGTAATACCTGTCCCTCGGGCAACGATGGTGTTTACTAATCTTCCACCCGTCCGAAACTAGACATCTGGTTTGGTACCTCTTACTATATCGCGAAGAGAGATCATGTGGGTGCACTCGGACTTAGTGCCCGAAGTTACCCAACCGGTGTCATCTTCTACCAACGAGAAGAAGGGCAGGAAGTCTAGATCCTGTCATATAATTTTAGTCGAAGTTGAGGAAGCGGCATCCGTTGTTACCCGGTCTAGGGCACATGTCCAGCCCACACTGGATAGTTCAGTCGAAGATCCTCAGCCGACAATGTTGCCTGCCTCTGATGTTCCAAGGCCGTCTCAGCCTCCGTCGGCAGATAAGTCCAAGCCAAAGAAAACCCGCTTCGATAGGCCACTCCGTAACGATACACCTCAGGGGATGGAGAAACCTTACAACTTTGACATATTAGCATAATTGGCTAATATGCCAGCAAAGTTGTCATTATACGAGCTTCTAAGGCTCTCCAAGGATCTTCGTGCCGCATTGAGCAAACCACTCCAAAATGCGGATGCCTACCTAGCCCAGGCAGCAGATCTCCAGGGCAGCAATTGTGCAGATACAATGTCCGACATCGTATTTACCCCATATGACATGTTGATCAAGTCCAACTTGCATGATCGCCCTTGTACTGCACTGGATACATAGGCGACATCAAGGTAGTTCAGATGCATATCGACCCTAGCTCGTCGATAAGCATCATCTCGAAAAGCATGCTCCAACTTTTGGGCATCCCTATGCACCGACTAGCGGCGACCAATACAGCCATTAGCGGTTTCAACTCGGGAAGGAGCTATCCCCTAGGAAAGATTCAATTGAAATGTCAGATTGGTGACCTGAAGACGGAGGTTACCTGCTACGTCATAGATGCAGACATATCCTACAACATCCTCCTGGGACGTCCGTGGATACATGACTATATGATCGTACCATCCACCCTTTACAGTGCTTCAAGTATGTCACTAAGCACGGCTTCGTGAAGACTGAATTTGTCGACATTGATCCCTTCAAAGGGGTTGAATATTATTACTCTTCGGAGGCTTGTCTATGTAACACCCAGTTTTTGAAATGAGGATAATTTTGAAATTTTGTATTTAAATTATTTAATTATGGTAATTAGTTTAATAATATGATTTTTGGTGATTTTAATAATTTTTAAACAATTTAAAAACTGCTTGAGTCATGACTTATGATTTTAGGTGTTTTGCTAGTGAGCCGTAGTGACTGTCTGCCCTAGAGCCTAACCATGTGGGTAGAGATTTTGTTTAGTACATTTAGCTTGAGGGTAATTTGGTTATCTTGAATTTATTTGAATTTATTAAAATTATTTGAAATTTAATATATATTATATTAAATGGTGTGGTTTAATATTATTTAATTAATTGCCATGTGATTGTTTTAGCCCTAACCTAGAATTGACCTAACCTAGGTTAATCCTAGTTAGTCATGGTTAGACTAAGTTAGAAATTGAATTGGTCATGGTTAGTCATGACTAGTTAGAATGACTAGGTTGCAACTTGATTAAGGGGGACCTTGATTTTGACCTTTGAATATGCTAGATGGGATGAGAGCCCTTGGATTGAATCCTAAAACCCTAACCCTAACTATTATGACCAGCCAAGCGACCCCCCCTTGCCTATATAATGTCTCTATGGGGATTTGTGCCTCTTTCTTTAATAGCTATCATTTCTTAAGGAAATAGGTGAGTCTCCTTAATTTTTCTTCCTAGTTTAATCAATAGGCCTCCTTTTTGATTGGAATTTCTTCCATCATGATCTAATTAATGTTTCCTTGCTGATGGTGGAGCCAAATCTCAGATTTGCATCAATTTGGGGATTTGGGGTGGCTTTGAAGAAATTCCTTGGAAGAGACTTTTGTGTGAAGAACAACCAATAGGTACAATCTATTCCACCCATTAAAACTAGGTTTAATTTGCATATTCATCTAGCCCTAGGTGTCCTGATTCTATAGGTATAGGGTTTTCCAATTTTCGTGTCCTTTCGTGTCTATTTTGGACACGTATCAGTGATGTTTACATTGTGTTTGTCAAAATGCCTCAATGGGCATTTCATGTGCATTTTAGTTTTTGTTTGAATAGGAAATTAGTATTTAACCTTGCTTACACATTTTTGATGTTTGTGTCAGGTCTTAGTGTCGTGTCGTGTCGTGTCGGGTACGTGTACATGCGGTCGTGCACACGCGCGCGCGGGCACAGTGCGTGCCCTGCACTTCGGGGGTCACTGCGACACGGACACACAACATGGACACGTGAAATTTGACACACGCCTTGGGGCAGTGTCTGACATACCACATGTCAAATTTTAGGTGACCACGTGGCGTGTCGAGAGAGGAATCAATGTCGTACTGGTTTCTTCACTGTGCAGTGTCGCGTGTGTGCAGCGTTCTGATACGCGTGTTTCGACACGTCCGTACGACTCGACACGGGGACTCAGGGTGTTGGACACGTAGCCTGACACCTTGCGAACACGTGGGTGAATGCACGAGATGCGATGTGTCCTGTATCGAGTGTACGAGGATTGTGCACTGCTTGTGTCCAGTGTTTGCTGTTTTGGTTTTTAGAGTAATGGACACGTTTGTGTCCACTTTTGTGGACACAAACACTTCACATAGCCCGAGTGCAATGTGTTCTCACCTTACCAACCACTGTATTACTGTTTTAACTCAATTTCATTGTTCAATCCTCAATTTTTCTATTTTTCTGAAATAATGTTTTTTACTGTTTATTTTCCAGTTTTCAAATCGATTTGGGGTGATCATTTTAGCTAATTAAATGCTGTTAATTACTTGGTTTTAGACCTTAATATGTTGTGTCTATGCATGAACTACTTGGGTGTGAAAATTGGGTTTGAGTTGAAAATGGTAGATTGGTTTCCTGTCTTTTTAGAACTGAATGGTATTGATACCATTCTAAATTCCTGAGTTGCTCTTCCCTTAACTGAGAATGTGTTTGAGGCATTGTAGAAGCATGGGGAATGGATATCATTGGTCCACGTGGACTTCATCCACCAACCATCTGAATTTTTATATCCGACAGTGGCGTCCTGGCCGTTTGAAGCATGGGGAATGGATATCATTGGTCCAATCACCCCACCTTCCTTCCGAGGACACCGCTTCATCCTTGCGATCATTGATTACTTCTCCAAATGGGCGGAGGCTGTTCCGCTCACAGAAGTCAAGACTTCAAACGTGATTAGCTTCCTTAAGCATCATGTCATCTACCGCTTTGGACTGCCCCGAAGGATCATCCATGATAATGGAACGCAGTTCGTAAGCCACACATTCTATCGGTTTTGCGACAAACACCGTATTCAGAATATCGCTTCGATACCGTACAACCCGGCAGCAAATGGTTTAGCAGAGGCGTTCAACAAAACAATCATCAAACTCCTCAAGAAGTTCGTCTCCTCCAATAAATGGGACTGGAACGAGAAGCTCGGCGAATGCTTATGGGCTTATCGCACCACGGTCCGAACAGCCACCGGGAATACACCATTCTCCCTGGTATACGGGAGCGAGGCAGTCCTCCCCTTGGAGACCCAGATCCCCTCACTACAGGTCGCCCTCATACATCAATTGACAACCGACGACAACCACCAGCGTCGCCTACAAGAGTTAGAGGCCTTAGATGAAAAGCGCCTCCTAGCTCAGCAAAGAATCAGGCTGTACCAAGCACGCATATCAGGAGCCTTCAACAAGAAGGTCAAAATCAGAACATTTCAAGTGGGCGATCTTGTTCTGGCAGTCCGGAGGCCAATGGTCATGACTCACAAGACCGCCGGCAAGTTCCAGCCAAAATGGGAAGGCCCATTTATCATAGAGACAATATTCTCCAACGGCGCTTACCGCCTCGCTAAGCAGAACAGTGATTTACTCATATTGCCTGTCAACGGCAAGTTTATGAAGAAATACTATGTTTAAACAACATTCTCCAGATTTTTGAGTCACGTACCCGCTGGTACCACTGAACTCGCTCCACAAGTTTCCAGATTATCGAGTCACGTACCCGCTGGTACCACTGAACTCGCTCCACAAATTTCCAGATTATCGAGTTACGTACCCGCTGGTACCACTGAACTCACTCCACAAATTTCCAGATTATCGAGTCATGTATCCGCTGATACCCCTGAACTCACCCTCATAGTTTTCCAGATTTTCGAGTCACGTACCCGCTGATACCACTGAACTCACTCTATGAACTGTCAGATTTCTGAGTCACGTACCCGCTGGTACCACTGAACTCACACTCACCATATTCTAAATTTCCTAGTCACGTACCCGCGTGTACCGCTGAACTCATGCCCTTCTTCCACGAAGATATCCCAAATTTCTAAGTCATGTACCTGCTGGTACCTCTGAACTTACACTTTGATTCCAACATTGTCGAGTTACGTACCCATCGGTACCCCTGAACTTACATCCTGGTTACTCTTTTGAAAGAAAGTCATGTACAACCATACCGCTGAACTTTCTCCCCATAAGAGATCCTCCCTCATGATCTAATACCTGCACTCCCAGTGCACAACAAAGGTAATGGGTCCACAAACTTCCAAGACGGCCATGTCCTCATTACCTCTGAGTCGTCCCACTTCCGCCAAAAACAAATCACCCCCTACGTAGAACTTCCATGTCCTCATTACCTCTGAGTTGTTCTATGTACCCTCCTTCATTGAGCCCACTCTTGTCATGTCCTTATTACCTCTGAATGGGAAGGCTCCTTCGAAGAAACCTTCATACTTGCCATGTCCTTATTACCTCTGAGTAAGTATGATAATCCCCTTTCGACCTATTATCTGTACCCACAACCGGGGTACGCCAAGTTCACTCCTGCCATGTTCTCATTACCTCTGAGTAGGAATACCCTACGTTTAAAAAACCTTCCCACTTGCCATGTCCTCGTCACCTCTGAGCAAGTATGTCGGTTCCCCTTCATCTTATTATCCGTGCCCTAAAACCAGGGTGCGCCAAGGATAATAGGCCCACAAATATCCTCAGCTAAGTTTCTTAGCACAAACCTACCATCTCATCATGCCCCAGGAGCCCAGCTGCTCTACGGCATTCCTTTTCCCAATACCAAGAGCACCCATGACCACTTTGCCATGGCCGCTTCAGGTATCTTGACCAAAACTTGTTATTTGTACCTAAAACCAAGGTATACCATGGGTAACAGGTCCACAAATATATCCCCTATGCGGGGGAGAACATCACCACAATATCACAGGCACAACAAGCAATACAAATGAGGAGTAGAAAAGAAACTACTCTTTATTTGAAGGAAGAAAAAGCATTACATATTTTCGGGATCATGTCCTCTTCAAAAAAAAAGAAAACAGAAACAAGACAAGAAGAAAAGTCGACTATATTTCAGCATCACTCAATTCTAGGAGGCGATTTCTTACCGAGGTGGTCCTCCGTTCAATCCGTTGCCGAGCGCGGCGCTCGGCCTCCTGGAATAAATGCTCCTCATTTTCCAAGCCCAAGAACGCTTGACAGTCATCCTCCAATTTCTTCAAGGCAGTCTCCAGGTCAGTCGAAGCTTGAGTAACCCTGTCAGCCT
Organism: Iris pallida; assembly: GCA_029216955.1. Taxonomy (NCBI): domain Eukaryota; kingdom Viridiplantae; phylum Streptophyta; class Magnoliopsida; order Asparagales; family Iridaceae; genus Iris; species Iris pallida. The sequence goes on along the minus strand of JANAVB010039216.1, from coordinate 10,369,980 downwards.
CCTAGACAATCAGTCCCCGATCATTGCGGGTAGTCTCGAGTTCAGACTCCAAAGAAGCCAACTTCTTCTGAAGCACAAGGATCTGCTCCCGTGTCTCAGTAATCTCACGAGAGACAGACTCCTCCCGAGCCATAACGTTTTCAGTAGCATAACTCAATTGATCATACCGATCAGCCAAGTCACTGAGATCCTTCAGCGCGCCTGGTCTGGTCTTATCTCGAGCCGCTCTGGTCCTCTCTATAACATCAATAAGGGAATTCCGCTCTTCGTTTATAACAGCAGGCAGATCAGCCTGTCGCAATACTCGAAGCTCGGACACCAGCTGATCAACCTCCAGCAATTTTGCCTCCAGAAGCGAAGCCATCCCTGCATCATCAGGAAGATCCCTAAGGATGTTTATTTGACCATGGGCACATTGTCGGGCCAAGGTAAAAGAGGTCCCTATGTCTATAGCGGCCTCGATTTCCCTCTTCAAATGACGATGAAAACTGGCAACCACGTCCTGCAATGCATCACTCAAAATTTCAGCAGAGGAGGGCGTCAAGGGAAGCCGGAGCGGCAACGTCGGAGGAGTAATGCTAGAGTTCACCATCGGGGGGACGGAGTCCGAGAAGAACGATGCATGAATAGCAGCTAACTCGTCTTCCGCCACCCGGAGAGCTTGGATGCTCGGCAGGGAAGAAAGGTCGACTCTCGAAGCTATCGGAACAGAGGATGACGCAAGGACCATCGTCCCCTGCCCCGACTGCCCCGAAAATTGGCCCGTGAAACTCGGACCCCCAGAAGTCGGGCAGTGAGGAGGCACACCCCTTTCCACCGAGGCCCCTTCGGTTGGGGTTGTCTCAGCGACGTCCATCCTCGGCACGGGAGGGACCGGACCTGAATGTCCAGAATAACAATCAATTGACGTAACCCGAAGGACATGATGATAGAGTAGATAGGCTTCCTCACGGGTTAAGATTCGGCTAAACTTACCAGGGGAGGGGCATAATGGCCGCGGCTCATCTACAACTGGCATAATCCCCTCACCCGCGATCCTCGAGTTAAGCTCAGTCACATCCCCTGCCCCCGTCACCTTGAAGGGGGATACAGATTGATCTGCGTTCTCTTGAATAGGAGCAGGCTCATGGGAGTCTCCGTCATTCTGGGTCACCACCTCGATATCCTGAAGCTCTTCTCCTTCTCCCGACACCTAAAAGAGGGGACGAAGATAGTCAGGATTGAAACTTGAAGAAAAGGAGGGGGAAGGGATCAAGAGCAGTTTTGTTACCTCTGACGTAGGGTTGACTTCTTCGCCACCTCTTTTATGGCTAGCGGACGGTGCCTAGTCACAACCAGCTTTCAGGATCGAGAAACACTGCCTGTAGGAGAAACCTGCCTTCTATGCTTCAGAATAGGACCAGGCGCTACAAGAGGCTAGTCCCTCAGCACCTCATCTGACAAAACGTGTGACTGATCCACCTCTGCGCCTACCGCTGGAAGGATAGAGTCATCTTCACCACAATCATTGCCGTCGCCACCCTCAGCAGCGAAATCCAAATCTGGCACTTCGCCTCTAGTCTTCCTTTTCTTGGCCCCTTGGGAGCCTTCCTCCAGGCCGGTGCCAACAATAAAACTGGTACCCGGGTTAAAACCGACTGGGGGCTTGCTCGCCATGACATGATACAGTGCTGCCATATACAAGATCTCCACCGACTCCTTGATGGCAGGAACCGAGAAAATAGTACGAGTATGGAATGAATCATAATATTGCCAGGCCTTGATACCATCAAGAAGACTACCCTCATAACCCAGACCAGAACTGGGGTTGTCCAGACAAAGTTGGCTGTATCCAAACTGCCGAGCAAACCTGCTAGGCAGATAGGGCTCCAGAAAAACAGCATTACACTAGATGTGCGGGGCGAATATTACGCAACCATAAGAGCATCTGGCCATCCAGAAGCTGAGGGGGCGCGATACCGTCAATATGTACAGCGTCTATGTCCCTGGCAGAAAAACGAGGGACGAATACAAATATATGATACTTATCTGCCCTCGCTAATGCCATCCGGCAAGCCCACATAGTTTTATATTCCCAAGACTCGTCACGATAGCGGAAGATAAGTACGTCGTCGTCAGTCACACCGTCTTCAGAGCCCGGCCTCATCAAAGACGGGTAATGTTTCAGCAGCCACCCCATCAAATAGTGATAGGGCAACTCAGTTCGTTCAAAATCCTTGGTCACGTCGCGAGCAATGATTTTGGATGTAAAAGTACATAGGCTACGGTGTATACCACACACCATGGCTGGGAGGAGGGCTAGCCTGATTCGGAAAACTAACTTCACAGCCGGAAGGATGAAATTACAACTAATTCTCTCAATAGAACCAGCTCCTCCCAAGACTACACAGTTTCGTAGCCAGATCGTCAAAAATCCCGCCAGAAGTGCTTTCTCAGACAGCTCCTGAGTATCCTGGTAAAAGTAATCAAAAGTATCAGTCTGGTTCCCGAACCTATCGCTGGTAATGGCCATTCCCTTAGCCGACAACACCGAGTCCTCAACCGCTTCCCGAGGTCGAGGGCGACGAGAGGTGACTCTACCTAAGGCATCTGTCGAGAAAAGGTAGTGCACCCAATCTTTGGTGAAGGGAGCATTGCCTTCTATGCTACTATCTTTTCGAGTCATCTGATAACATGTGTTATAATGGCACAATATCTCCTGGTAAAGGGCCGCAAAGCTAGGATACCGTCGTTCCAGATCTTCGAGTTCCTCATTAGTGGGAGTATACGCTTCAAACGCTTCGTCCCCCCAAGGAAGCTTGGAGATCGCGTGCATCTCATGGAGCGCGAGTCCCATCTTCCCCACAGGTGTGTAAAAGGTCCCCGTATGACAATTGTACATTTCCAGCAGGGACATGAACAACTTTTTGTTTATGGACAATCCATGACTGGTACCTCGGATAGCATGGTACAGGCCAATCTTGCACAAAAAGGCCTCATACTTCTGCAAAATCCAAGTAGACAAATTGATCCACGAAGGAACAGAGTGCACCCAACCAGGAAACGTCAACCGACCAACGGGATAGGAGCCTTTCCGAGCAAGCTGATTTATAAAAGTGTCGGCGGTAGAAAAGGAGAAATTAGGGCCCGCCACATTCAAGAAAGAGCCTGGGACTAACCCCGTCATAGAACAACTAGTGTGCACTTTGCCAGCGATCACGGACTTCATATGGTTATTATAATGGATGTTCCCCACAAACATCCCACCTATGGTAGGGGTCAAAGTCTCCCCCATCTTCCGATCAAACGGGAGCATATTAAACCAGGATAGCGGAAAGTGTCGCTCCATTTGAGGGATGCGAATCACCATCCCGTTAGAAACAAAGTTCCAGTCCTCCGACACCTCCAGGACATGATCGTTCTCCACGGTCAAGGCGTCTCCAAAAAAGAACGCAGGCTTCAAATACTCCCCTTCAAACTTCCCGGAGTTCATCATAGCATTAAGGAAGTAAAAAGACTGATTCTTGATGGCATTCAATCTAACCGTAGGCTCATCGCTCGGAAGCTGGTCAACCATATGCTGGATAATATGGTCATACCTATAGCCGAGAGCGGCTTAGGCGCTACCCACCAAGAGTTCTCCAGCGGCGTTAACCGGCAGGTTCACTGAAGAACAAACAGAGAAAAGTAAGTTAAACAGCGGGATAAAACAAGAGAGCCGATTAGGGGTTCTCGAACTCCATGCGGTTCAAGAAAATATCCATGCGGCCCCATGAAGCTCTCAGAAATCTCATGCCGCTCAGTACAAGAAACGGACTATGCGGTTTAGCGTCACTTATGCGGCTTCGCCAGCAAGGTATGAATACAGATGCGGTAGTTCTCTTATGCGGCTCGCAGCTCAACCATAGGGTGAACGTACGATTAAAGGCTCGTGCATAAAGTATGCAACGTAACCATGGCAGTTGGGGGTTCTTTAAACTCATGCATTGTCCTTACCAATAATGGAGGGGTGAACGTCAGGATAAACTTCGGGTACGGCGACGGGCGGAGTAGCAGTAGCAGCCGTGGTAGAAGTGGAGGCCGCCTTCTTGCCCTTTACTGCCATGGTCTTCTTGGGAGCCATTAATTATCAAAAAGAGGAGAAGAGCGATCGAGATAGGGAAGGTCTGAGGAAGAAGAAGGAAGATAAAGAAGTCTTCTCTCCCTTCAAACCCTTCCTATTTATAGGAAAACGAGAGAAGAAGGACACGTGGGTCAATGATCGACTCATGAAGAGCGCAATCGACTCCTTGAGTTTCGCCTCCAAGATTCACCAAGGGCGTCAAATCCGAAAGATTTAATGAGCTGACTCTTGGGATTCCCTCCTACAAAGGCGGCGCTGAAGCAAATTTTAGGTAATTAAAGACCTGCACACGTGGCAAGCAGCTATGTGGCTAAACAGTCTCCTGCGACTAAGTCACTTATGTGGTTGAACAATCTATGCGGCCAAGATCTCTATGCGGTCAGGGTTTCATATGCGGCTAGAGTAACACGGCCATGCTTCTTATTCAAAGTATTTCAATTTTATAAATTGAAAACTTTGAAGGGGGTCCTGTAGAAGCATGGAAAATATCAAAGAGAATGACTTATGCGGCCAGGAAAGACCCATGCGGTTCCGAAAGCCCATGCGGCTCGGGGCATCATGCGGCACAAGGAGCTATGCGGCTCAGGGCATTCCATGCGGCTCAGAAGACACATGGCCTGATAGTGCTTCCCTCCACCCATGCTATATTAATTGTTATGACGGCTGACCCCTCTGAAAAGTTGACAGTTCTGACACCAAAGACAGGTAATTATGGCTCTGCCATAATGATGAATCCCTAGGGAAGAGGAAGGAAATCTCTGACACAAATCCTCCCGAGAGCCATAAAAATGCCACATAGCCTTGCCACGTGGGCATTCGTATGCGGCTCGCTGCTCATGCGGCTCAGAATAAAACCTATGTGGCTCAGTCCATAGGAGCCTCATGCGGCCCTGGCAAAGGACTTCCTATGCGGTTCAGAGTGAACCCATCCTATGCGGCTCAGGCCATGTAAGGCTCATACGGCTCAAGCGAGGACTTCTCATACGGCTGTTTGCCATTGATTGTAAAAGAACAGAACAATTATCGGAGGACTGAACTTAGACTCATAATACAAACTCGCTCGTACAAAGAAAGCCTAGGGACGAAAACCTAGGTACAACAGACTAAGTACGATTATTTATTTTTGATTCTGGGGGTGACGATAGAGGCTCGGGAAAGCGACGGCCGCTCTGCCTTACTCCTTGGACGATCAGTACGCAGCCTTGGCTCGGGGAAGATCTGCTTGGCGTTGACGAAGAAAGGCTCTTCTTACTCTCCTCGGGTTGCTCTCCTGGCTTCTCTCTCTCTGTGAGTATCAAGAAGAAAGGGGGGAGCTCTCTCTGTGTAGATCTCTCTCTTCTTTTTATTCTTTTGTTGCCGACCTCTCTCTCTCTCCTTTTTTTTTGCATGGGGAGGATGCTGGCTATTTATAGGAGTGGGGTGTGATCATTAGGGTTTGCTGATGATTATCTGTTTGGAATGTCGGCGCTTCCTTCATTCTATCTGAGCCCTTGATCCTGATCATAATAAATCTCGGCCACTAATGCTGATAGCACCAAATCTTATGAGTAGTTAATGCTGACCGCTTTAAATCCTCGTGATTGATTATGCCAATATTTGATTGCTCGCCACGTGTCCTATTGGCTTGATGATAAATGATATGACCTGATCTCGGCAATTATGATACTGATGTCAAATATTCTCGTTGGGATTCTGTTGAATCTTCAGTGCCACGTATTTTAATTGAAGGTCCCGCCAGGGCCGCATAGGGTGACCAACACTTGAACCGCAGGGAGATACTCTTCGTGAACCGCAGGAGTCAATGCCTTATCGAGCCACAGGGGACGAGCTTTCCGTAAGCCGCATATTCGTAGTCTTTGTGAGCTGCAGGGGACGATCTCTCCATGAGCCGCATATGCATAGTTTCTGTGGGCCGCCTGAGTTAACATGGTATTGAGCCGCATAGACCGGGCTATGGGTGGACCGCATATGGCGGATTCCCGAGCCGCATGAGACTTTTGCCACGTGGCAATCTAGGATTTCTGACAGATCGGGTCAGAGATTGTCTTCTTTCCCCGAGGAGTCTGTCATTATGGCAGAGCCATTATGACGCTTTATGTCAGAGACGTCGCAGCCGTCGAGTCGTGTCAGAGCATTAAATGAGGCCATTACTCCCGTAGCCAGCTGTGGGGGGATCACACGTGGCGTCAATTGAGCCGCATGTTCCTGCTGAACCGCATATATCCCCGAACCGCATGAGTCTGAGGGTCTTCTTTCGGGCCGCATGGGGCAACTCCAGTATGAGCCGCATAGGCTTGCTACCCAAAGCCGCATGGGCTATCTATGCTTTTATTCTAATATTTTCCATGCTTCTACAGGACCCCCTTCAAAGTTTTCAATTTGTAAAATTGAAACACTTTGAATAAGAAGCATGGCCCCGTTCATGCCGCATAGGATGTTTTGTTTACCTGAGCTTCCTGGCCGCATTAGCATCTCGGCCGCATAGATCCTTCTGGCCGCATAGGCTCTTTGCCACGCGTCCTGACCTCGTGAGCAAATCTTCATTAATTGCCTTCGATTTGATTTAATGCCGTCTTTTGGGGGAGGATCCCAAGGGTCGGTTTTTGCTTTGACCGAAGCGTTCTCGCCTTTATTTTTGGAGGCGGCGCGTAATCCGAGGCGTCTTTCTACTTTATGGATCGCCTATAAATAGGAGTCTTTCAGCTCTTGGGGATTTCTTTATCTCCTTTCTTTGCTTGAATTCCCTGTTGTCAGTTTTGCTCTTCGTCGTCCTTCTTCATCTATCGACCATGGCTCCTAAGAGATCTGCTGCATCGAAGGCCGCGAAGGGCAAGGCAGTTGCTGCGGCGGCGACTGCAGCGACGAATGTGGTCGCTCCTCCGTCGGCTGCTGTAGGCATTGTCCATCCTAATGTTCACCCGCCCATCGCTGGTAAGGAGGTCACTCTGAAAAACCCTAACTGCTGCCATGGCTCTGTTGCATACTTTATGTACAAGCCATATATACGAGATGTATCGATGTGGCCGCATAGGCACTTCGCCCATTATGGCCGCATGAGTTTGTCATATTCGATCAGTGCCGCAGGTGTGTTTTTGACTTGGGCCGCATAAGCGTTGCTCACTTTTGAACCGCATGAACTTGATGGTTTGTAGCCGCAGTGGTTTATATGAGTCGGGCTTAGCCGCATGAATTTATAAATCCTTCTGAATCTGAGTTGTACGGATTTGGTTAATTCAGAGCCGCATGGGGCTATGACGCGCAGAGCCGCATGGACCTATCTGCTGATGAGCCGCATGAGGCTGTGGCAACCTTAGCCGCATAGACTTCAGTAATCTTTTCTAATACTTCTGTCTTCTTTGTTTGTCTTCTGACCTTGTTTCTTTTATCTTTTTCTAGTGAATCTGCCCGTGAATCTTGCGGGAGAACTTTTGGTTGGTTCAAATCAATTCGCTTTGGGTGTGCGTCTTGACGACCTAATTAAGCATGTATTGAATCAGTTCCCTGCTGATGAGCCTTTGGAGAGGTTGAACGCCATCGAGAATCAGACCCTTCATTACCTTCGTTCCATGATGAACACTGGGAGGCTGGATGGGAAATTCCTGAAGCCTCTATTCCTCTTTGGAGATGCTCTAATCATAGGGAACTCTCGAGTGTTAGAGATTTTCGAGAACTGGGATTTCTCTTTGGACGGGGAGTCAATCCATATTCCCTTTATGGAACGCCATTATCCCTTATCGTGGTTCAACATGGTGCTGTTGAACAGGAAGATGGTGTGCAACTTAACCCCTACTCAATCGGGGATGTTGATGGGCGACATCCATTACAATCCGAATATGCGGTCAGCGTACCCAGGTAAGGATCCCGTCCCTCGGTATATGATGGGTCTGGCCCCGGGCTCCTTCATGAATGCATACGGTCCCAACTTCTCATTTGCTCAGGCTGATACCTTCTTGAATCGGCTTGTCCGTAAGAAGTCCTATCCTGTTGGTAGGATAGCGTTGCCGAACTGGATAAACCCTACTTCTGCGTGGGTCCAGTTGACCACCTGGGTCCTGCAGACCTACGGAACACTCTTGCGGGAGGTGGGACTTTATCATGCTGTTCGAGGGACTTGTCACGGGCTCCCTATTAACAAGCCGCTGTTCATGGCGCTCTTGGAGATGTATAGCCAGCGAACGGGGACATTCTTCTCACCAGTAGGGGAGCTGGAGCTTGCTCTTCACGAGATGTATACTGTCTCTAAACTCCCCTGGGGAAATGAGCCTTTCGAGGTGTACACCCCTTCGAATGATGAGTTTGAGGACTTGAACCGACGATTCCCAGGTTTTGTTGCAGTATACCGGGAGTTGCTGTGCCACCATAGTGCTTGTCATCAGATGGCTATAAAGATAGCGGATAGCTCCGAAGGGACCGCTCCCCACACCACATCATGGATTAATTACCTTTTCAAAGTTGGCCCTTCTGGCGAAGTTACTCCTCGAACCCCTAGAACGCACGAGGAGGTGAAGGATTTGATGTCAGGCGTCAAGAAGTCGCGGTCCAGGAGCGACATATTTGGGAGTCAATCTGACTCTCTCAGCTACTTTTACTATAGGACCACGCAGATGTCAGAGAAGGCGCTTCTGGCTGGCTTTTTAATGATATGGCTACGGAATTGCGTCGTCTCGGGAGGAGCAGGTTCTATCGAGAGGATCGGTCGCCATTTTATTCTTTCTGCCGTTAAACTGGTGTTCGGAGTTAGGCTGGCCCTTCTTCCCGCCATGGTGTGCAGCATCCACCACGGTCTTCGAACCTTCTCATCCAAAGTTGTTGCTCGTAAGAAAACCTTGGATTTTGAGCGCGTAGAATTGCCTTTCCATTACTTGATGGGGTGGTTGGCGATGCACTACAAGTCTTTGCTGGGACCCGGGATAGCAGAAGATGCTACGGATGAAGATGCTTTCCTCTTCAAATGCCATCGCCAGTCTTGGGAATACAATACTATGCCGGCTTGTCGGAGGGCGCTGGCGAGGGTAGATGGGTGTCACCTTTTTGTGTCCGTTCCTCCTTTTTCTGATGAAGATGTGAGTAAGGTACACCTTGATGGTACTGGACCTCCTCACTTTCTATCTCCGGATATGCTCACCTGGTTGCGTAACATCCGTCCTGCTCATTTGGTTTATCGCAACCGCGATAGGGTGTACCTGGAGCCTTACCTACCTAGTAGGTTTTCTCGGCAGTTCGGTTATAGCCAGTTATTCCTTGATCATCCCAATCCTGGTTTGGGCTTCGAAGGTAGCGTTCTTGATGGCGTTAGGACGTGGAATTATTATGATGCTTATCATACTCGAACCAGCTTCTCGGTCCCTGATGCTCAGGTGCCAAGGGAAATTTTATACGTGGCTGCTTTGTATCATGTCATGGCGAACAAGCCTCCTATCAATTTCGATCCGAGTACCAGTTTTATCATGGGTACAGGCTTAGAGGAGAAGCCAAAGGGGGCTAAGGCTAGAAAGCAACTAGCGCTTCAGACTCCTCTCCCTGAATCAGAACCTTCCGAATCGGCTGGGGAGGAAGATGACAGCGAAGATTCTGATGAACTGGCGGAGGGCCCATTGCTTTCTACAGAAGGTGGAAGAGTGAGGGAAGAACAGCTTCCGGCTGTGTCTAGTTCCTCACGTAAGCGAGTCAGACACGAATCTTCTGGCAGTGGTGCGACCTTTTCCGTGAAGAGAGCTGCCGTTAAATCTCGTGGATTGCTTATTACCGAAAGGGATGACGGTACCGATGCTACTCCGGAGGTAAGGCTAAATTGGATTTGTTTCTTTGTTGTAGTTCCCTTTCCTCTCGCAGATATGATTTAATCACTTTTCTTTGTAGGCGTCCGACGGACCGGGGTCTTCTGAACCATCTACTGCCTCCGAGGTTGATCCCGCCCTCGCTGTCTTAATCAACGATATGTGCGCCGCGGTCCTTTCTGCTGGGGCTCTCCCGGAGGCGGCTGGAAGTTCCCGGGTTACAGAAGCATCAGCTCGGGGGAACAAAGGTTCCTTTGGGCCTGCCCCTGCGGTCGTTGAGCTTCGGCAAGATGACACCGTTCTCAGTACCTCTTCTCCCGGGGACGACTCTCTGATTCCTGATTCGGAGGTTATTGGTGAGGAGGCTATGGTGGCTGTAAACGAACCTCAGCCTCCGTACTCCTCCATTGGTAAGATAGGCCATATATTGACTACTGAAGGGGCTTATTCGCTCTATCAACATATCCTTCGGGTCAAGTCGATTCATGGTTGCCTTGGCCCTGCAGGTCCTGACCTTTTACCTCCTGCCGCAGATGTTCTCAGGGAGAGTTCGGTTGGCCATTATCCGGACGAAAGGAATGTTTCTTCTTCTCTCTCTCATGTTGAAGAGCCTCCTGCCGTCTCCGGGCAGACGGGGAGGGAGTTGGCAATGGTTTTCGCCTCGTCTTCCGCTGTTGACACGGCTTCGGAAGTCGACTTCTCGACCATGTCGAGCATCCAAATCCTGCAGGCTGCTGAAAAGGAGTTGGCCGCTGTTCAAGCATTTTTCCGTGCAGAGTTGGTTTCTCTGGTGGCAGGAGCGGCAGACTCCGTCGCGTCTTCTTCCATGCTACCAGCCACACTCCCGCTGACACCGGTTTCCTAGGAGGCTCTCGACGAGGTGACGCAGGATGTGGTTGACAGCTTTTATCGCCACTTAGGGAGGGGTATAAATGCTGCCGTGGACCGGGGGGTCCCTTTTTCTCTGTCTCTACGGGGAGCTCGGGGTCAAATTGACACTCTGAAGGGTCTTCCTGGCGGGCTGGGGTTAGCAGCGTTCCTGGAGCCTAAGCTGACAGAGGCTGACCAGCTTGTGACCCAACTGCTGGCAGTACGGCAGGCTGGTTTGCCTGCCGCGATCGAACGAGAGCGGGGCTTCCTGGTTGCGGCTCGGGACAGGATCAAGCTCGCTCGAGAAACTGCCGGGCCGGCTGTGCAGGGGGATCTTGACAAGTTTTCCGCCTCCTATGACCGGCTGGGTCGTCGGAGTCAGGCTTGTAGGGCCCGGGAAGAGTCTGCCTCTCGTGGAATAGCTGACACGAAAGAGCGGATTCTCGCGCTCCAGGAGGAGTTAGCCTTCTTAGAGTCAGAGCGGGAGGCTGCTCATGCAGAACAGGAGTCGATTGCTCGGGAGGCCGAGCGGATTTCTCGAACTTCTGCCAACCTGGAGCGATCTTTTAAGAAGTTCGAGGACAACTGGCAGGCCCACGTTCATCTGGAGGACCCGGCGGTGTTGAACCAGGAAGCTGAGCGTCGAGCCAAACAGAGGTTTGAGCGGTCGGTCGCCTTGATAAAGGACCGCCTCACGGTGTTATGTGCCCCGGAACAGTGATCCGCCCTCTGTCTTTTTCTGCTTCTTCTTTTTTTTTTTTCATATGTGTATATTTTTATTTGCAAGAGATGTGATCCCCAATGATGTAGCCCTTTGATTTTTGGATAAATGAGCATGTTTCAACTCATCTTTTCTTTCTTGTATCGGTGTTCATGGAATCAGACTTGCTGGGGGATTATTTGTGGACCTGTTACCCTAGGCGTACCATGGTTTTAGGTACGGATAACAAGTTTGATCAGGATGTCTGGGACAGCCATGACAAAATGGTCATGGATGTTCTCGGTGCTGGGGAAAGGAATGCCGTAGAGCAGCCGGGCTCCCGGGGCATGGTAAGATGGTGGATTTATGCCAAGAAGCTTAGCAAGGGATGTTTGTGGACCTGTTACCCTAGGCGTACCTTGGTTTTAGGTACGGATAACAAGTTGGAAGGAAGCCAGTCATATTTGCTCCGAGGTTACGAGGGCGTAGCAAACATGAGGGTTTTACCGTAGAATCTTCCTACTCAGAGGTAATGAGAACATGGTAGGGGGAGACTTCACAGAAGACTTTTCTATAATCAATAGTGGTCAACAGAGGACGTTTGTGGTCAACAGAGGACATTTGTGCTCATCAGAGGACATTTGTGGTCAACAGAGGACGTTTGTGGTCAACAGAGGACATTTGTGGTCAACAGAGGACATTTGTGGTCAACAGAGGACGTTTGTGATCAACAGAGGACATTTGTGGTCAACAGAGGACATTTGTGGTTAACAGAGGACATTTGTGGACCTATTATCCTTGTCGCACCCCGGTTGTGGGTACAGACAATAGGTTGAAAGGGAACCAACATACTTGCTCAGAGGTAATGTGGACATGGCAAATATGGTGATTTCTTCGACGGAGCCTTCCCACTCAGAGGTAATGAGGACATGGCAGGAGTGGGCCCAATGAAGAAGGGGTGCATAGAATTACTCAGAGGTAGGAGGACATGGAAGTTCTATGTGAGGGGGCGGTTTGTTTTTGGTGGAAGTGAAAACGACTCAGAGGTAATGAGAACATGGTCGTTTCGGAGATTAGTGGATCGATTACCCTTTTTGTGCACTGGGAGCACGGGTAGTGGATCATGAGGGAGGATCTCTTTCAGGAAGAAAGTTCAGAGGTATGATTATACGTGACTTACTATCTGAGAGAGTGACCGGAATGTAAGTACATAATTTGGATTTTCTAGAATATTGAGGAAATGAGAGTTCAGTGGCACCAGCGGGTGCATGGCTCGGTAATCTGAAATGTTGTGGATGTGGGTTCAGTGGTATCAATGGATACATGACTCGATAATTTGGAAAATGGTGGGTGCGAGTTCAGGGGTACTAAGAGGGTACATGACTCGATAATTTGGAGAATGTTGTCTAAACATAGTATTTCTTCAGAAACTTGCCGTTGACGGGCAACATAAGCAAGTCCCCATTCTGCTTGGCGAGGCGGTAGGCGCCATTGGAGAACACGGTCTCGATGACAAATGGACCTTCCCATTTTGGCTGGAACTTGCCTGCGGTTTTGTGAGTCATGACCATTGGTTTCCGAACTGCCAGAACGAGATCGCCCATTTGGAATGTTCTGATTTTGACCTTCTTGTTGAAGGCTCCTGAGATACGTGCTTGGTATAGCTCGATCCTTTGCTGGGCTAGTAGGCGCGTTTCGTCTAAGGCCTCCAACTCTTGTAATCGACGTCGATAGTTATCATCCGTTGTCAATTGATAAGTGAGGGCGACGCGGAGTGAGGGAATCTGAGTTTCCAGTGGGAGGACTGCCTCACTCCCGTATACTAAAGAGAATGGTGTATTCCCAGTAGCTGTTCGAACTGTGGTGCGATAAGCCCATAAGCATTAGTCGAGCTTCTCGTTCCAGTCGTGTTTGTTGGAGGAGACAAACTTCTTGAGAAGTTTGATGATTGTTTTATTGAATGCCTCTGCCAACCCGTTTGCTGCTGGGTTATATGGTGTCGAAGCGACATTCTGAATGCGATGCTTATCGCAGAATCAGTAGAATGCATGGCTTATAAACTGTGGACCATTATCATGGATGATCCTCCGCGGTAGCCCGAAGCGGTAGATGACGTGATGCTTAAGGAAGCTGATCACGTTTGAAATCTTAACTTCTGTGAGTGGGACGGCTTCCGACCATTTGGAGAAGTAATCGGTGATCGCAAGTATGAAGCGATGTCCTCGGGAGGAAGGTGGGGTGATTGGACCAATGATATCCATTCCCCATGCTTCGAATGGCCAGGATGCCACCGTTGGATGTAGAAACTCGAAGGGTTGGTGAATGAAGTCTGCGTGGACTTGGCAAGCCTTGCATTTTCTGGCATAGTCTATTGTGTCTGCCACCATCGTGGGCCAGTAGTAGCCCATACGGCAAAGGCGGTCCTGTAGCTTAGGGCCAGGCTGATGGGCCCCACAGATACCATCGTGAGCTTCTCGTACAGCTTCTTTGGCTTCTGCGTTTGACAAGCACCGGAGTAATAATCCGTCGTAGGATCGTCGGTACAACATTTTTATCTCTGTGTCGTAGAAGAATCTGAGAGAACGCCGTCTGATGGAGGTGGCTTCCCTTGGGTTCTCCGGAAGGATGTCGTATACGACGAAGTCAATGAACGGCTGTCTCCAGTCTGGTGTTTCGTCGACCGTCCGGGCGGAATAGCTCGCCACGAATTGAATATTGTTCTTGGGACAGACCAGTTTATGGCCTATCACCTCAACCGAGTGATGCGCTTGGTTCGGCACTGCTAAGGAAGCGGCAAGGCCTGCTAGGGCATCGGCTTCGATATTTTGAAGTCTGGGGACGTGTTCGATGAAGAATCCCTCGAATGAGGAGATAATGTTGATTGCTATTTGGTGGTAGGGGATCATGTCTTCATGGCGGACTTCGTACGACCCCCGAATCTGATTGACGATTAATTATGAATCGCCGTATGCTTCGAGATATTCTACACCCAGCTCCTTTGCGAGTTGGAGGCCAATGACCAAAGCGTTGTACTCGGCCACATTGTTGGAACAGGGTTCCGTGAGAGAGTAGGCGCGATTGATCACTAGCCCGGTAGGAGAGATCAATACCACTCTGACCCCGACGACGATATTCCCCTTGGGTCCGGTTCTTGAGGCGCCATCGAAGAACATTCGCCATATGTTATCGTGAGTGGCTGTATTCGAATCGACGACCTCGTCTGGGATCTCTTCATAGATTTTGGATGACTCCGATCCTGGGTGGGCTGCCAAAAAGTCTGCTAGGGCTTGACCCTTGACAGCCTTCTGTGGGCCGAAGATCATATGATATGGGGATAGCAGTATTGCCCAGGTAGCGAGGCGAGAGCTGAGCGCCCCTGGTTTAGTCATGAGGACCCTGAGGGGATTTACCCGTGAGATCACATGTGTGGTTTGTCCTGTAACATAGTGCCGCGTCTTTTGAATAGCGAACACCAAGGCGAGGCATTCTTTCTCCACGGCAGTGTATCGGTGTTCGGGCCCGACCATCATTCGGCTGAGGTAGTATATGGCCTGTTCGTGTCCTGCATCGTTATTTTGTGCCAGCAGGGCACCGAGGGAGTGTTCTATTGCTCGTACATAGAGCAAGAATAGTTTTCCAGGGACCGGGGCCACCAGGACTGGAGGATTTGACAAATATTCTTTGATGTCGTCGAAAGCGCATTGGCATTCTTCGTCCCATGCGAATAAGACTCCCTTCTTCATGAGGTATGTGAACGGCCGGCATCGTCCGGAGAGATTGGAAATGAACCTTCTGATATAGGCTAGCCTCCCTTGGAGGCCTCTAAGTTCGCAAAGATTTTTCGGGGGACCCATCTCCATTATTGCCTTGGTTTTCTCAGGGACTACATGGATACCCCATGCAGTGATGATGAAACCTAAGAACTTTCTGCTGGATACACCCAAAAATGACTTTGTAGGGTTCATCTTTAGGTTGTGGGCTCGCATCAGGTCGAATACCGTCTTTAGATCTTGCAGATGATCCTCCTTACGGCGACTCTTGACAGCGATGTCGTCGACGTAGCATTCCACTATTTTGCGCAAATGTTCTCTGAAAATGATACTCATAGCCCGCTGATATGTGGCACCAGCGTTCTTTAGACCGAATGGCATGACTGTGTAACAGTATGTGCCGATCGGTGTTCTAAATGATGTGTACTTCTCATCGTCGGGGGACATCTTGATTTGATTGTATCCCGAGAATCCATCCATGAATGACATACATTCGAAGTCGCATGTGTTGTCAATCATGATGTCCATGATCGGGAGGGGAAATTCGTCTTTCGGACATGCCTCATTTAGATTACGGAAGTCGATGCAGATTCGGATCTTCCCATTCTTCTTAAGGACCGGGACTATATTGGCGACCCAGTCAGGGTGTTGCTCCTCACGGATGAAGCCGCTGGCTATCAGTTTGTTGACTTCGGCTTCGATCGCGTCCATGACGCCCGGGCGGAAGCGTCGTTGCTGCTGCTTGACTGGCTTTGCATCCGGCCGTATATTGAGTTTATGGAGAGCAATGTCGGGATCTAATCCTGGCATGTCTTCGTAACTCCATGCAAATACGTTAATGTATTCTCGGATGAGTTCCAGCAGTGATTCTCGTTCCTTGTCTGTTAGGCTTTTACTGACGAAGATTGGCTTCGGAGAGGATTCGGTGCCGAGGTTGACCTGCATAACTTCGTCCTCCGTAGGAGGTTCTCTTAGCTCGAACCGCTTTTCCTATTGTGCGTCTAACTGTTGGGCCCATGGCTCAAGCTCGAGAATTTCAGGAATGTCCTCGTCTTCTTCGTAAGCGTCGGCAAATACCATGTTGACTGATAGAACTTGTCTGAATACGTCCCCAATGCTTGTGTCTGAGTCAGAAGTTGGTGACCCGGTTGAGTGTGACTGCCAATCGCATTCTTCATCTGAGCTTTCAGGGGTCGTAGTTGGCGTTACATACCCTAAACCGCATCGGGTTTTGTTATAGTAGTTCCGTGGTTTGCCCGCCGAGGCTGGCGTCTTCAAAGGTAATCGTCGTCCAGTGCCGTAGTTCAGTCCTGGCGTTGTCTCTAGATCATACCCCTGTTTCTGCATGAGATATTTAGATTGAGGGCTATAGAGATACAGAGGCAGTCTTTCGTTATCTGACCCGAAGTCGACTTCTTCCATGGCGAGGGGATGCGGGTTGTTCGTCCGGTCGAAGATGATTGGGTGGTCCCCTCCTTCGATTATTCGGTAAGCGTCTTCTACTGGAGTAAGTTGGGTAGCGGTGTACACATTTGTCACCTGTGTATGTAGGTGAGTGCCTATACCGTGGTCCATGGCATACATTGTACATAGCTTGTTGAGTTCGATGTAATTCAAAGATAGCCCTTTATTGATAAAATAAGGTATCTTCTCGAGAGGGATTACATCATCTGCGGAAGGGGTATCGGAGTGGGCAGCCACATACTTGGCTAATTCTGGTTCTTCTTCGGCCACCCCCTGTATAAATGAAGACTGGGAGAGCGACCTAGTCAGCTTGATTTTCAGGGGTTCGACCGGAGGAGCAGGTCGTGGAGTTGTTGGTGGACTAGCAACCCCCAGCTTGGCATCTGACGTGGGGCAAGGAGTGGCTGGTTCGCTGGAAGTGTCAGACCTCGCGTCGGGGTGACGGCCCTTTTTAGGAAGACGTATCGTGAGCGGTCTGTCGGAGGGATTGAGTTTCTCTGCTTGGAGCTGACCGACTCTCGGTAGTCTGATGGTAAAAGGTCCTGGTGTGGGTCTCGGCACTTGGCCAGACCTCGGCAGCCGGATCCTCATCTGCTCTTCTTGCGCCGATAGACTGATTGCGTCCTTACGCAGAGTAGCCGTAAGGGGTACAGAACTGCCCGGTTTGCGAGCCTGGAGATGGATTGTCAGGGGTTCTTCTGATCTTGTGGTTGTCTTGGTGTGAGCTTGCACCTCCTCTTCGACCAGATGCTTCTTTGATTTTTCGTACAGACAGGAGTCTGAGTAATAAGATTCGACCCCCTTGAAGGGATCGATATCAGCAAATTCTGTCCTCACGAAGCCGTGCTTATCGACATATTTGAAGCACTGGTGTAGCGTGGAAGGCATAATCATGTAATCGTGTATCCAAGGCCGCCCCAGAAGGATATTGTAAGAAGTGTCGGCATCTATGACGTAGCATGTGACATCTGATTGGAGATCGCCAATCTGACATTTCAAGTGAATCTTCCCTATTGGGTAGCTCCTGCCCGAATTGAAACCACTAATGGAGGTGCTTGTAGGCGTCAGGCGATGCATTGGAATGCGAAGATGATGTAGCAGACCCTTCGGAATGATGTTTATGGAGGACCCGGGGTTAATGTGCATTCGGTCTACCTTTACGTCGTCGATGTATCCAGTGTAGTACAATGGGCGATCGTACAGGTTAGTTTTGATGAGCATATCCTGCGGAGAGAAGACGATATTGGGTATTGCACCTGTACACGCACTATCTTGGAGATCTGTAGGCTGATTATCTTCCGTGAGGTTGACCTGAGCCAAGTATGCGTCGGCATTTTGGAGCGCCTCACTTAGAGCTGTGCGGACATCTTTTGAGAGTCTCAGGAGTTCGTATAAGGACAATTTGGCCGGTGTGTTAGCCAATTGTGCCAAGATGTCGAAGTTATAGGGCCTCTCCAGCCCCTGAGGTGTCTCCTTTCGGACAGATTTGTCGAAGCGAGTCTCCTTCGGCCTAGGCTTGTCGGTCGTCGAAGGCTGAGCCGGTCCCGGAGTATCAGCGTTTGTGGGCTGCTGATCATTAGTCGGAGTCTCGGCCACTGGTTGGGCTTGTGCTCCAGATCGGGTAGTGACGGCTGAGACTTCCTCCTCCTCTGCCGAGGCGGTACGGCATGATCTGACCTTTCCACTTTTCTTTTTAGAGGATAAAGTGGGCTGAGTCACCTCATGGACTAGGTCCGGATGGACCCACATGATCTCCCCTCGTGATGTGGTGAGGGGTATTAGGCCGAGAGTTTGATCACGGGCAGGCGAAAGGTTAGTGATTTCCATTGTTGCCAGAGGGATGGGCATGACACCGTCTTGAGTCTCTGTTGGAGGGAAATTACCGAATTTTACGGACACCATGTTGGCTGCTACGGTTACCTCCTCGAAGTCGATAGCCAGAGCGTTTGAATCGATGAGGTTCTGGATATATCGTTTCAGTTGGTAGCAGTCGTGTGTAGCATGGTTGACGTAGCGGTGGTAATGGCAGAACTTCGGATTTTCCAAATCAGCAGGCCGAGGTTCCCGCCTTGGTGGAGGAAGTTGAATTCTATCTCCTTGTATAAGCATGTCCAAGATAGGCTTGACGTGGCCGTCTTCGAAAGAATAAGTGATTTGAGGCCATTGTTTGTCCGCTGGCTGTTGCTCGGGCTTCTGGGCTGTATCGGTCACCATGGCCTGCTTGCCTTTGTTGTCTCGGTTGGAGGGGCTACCCCCATTGTCGTTGCTGGCGTTGGGACGCTTCCCCTTGTTCTCTCCCTCTGAGATATGTAACCCCAGTTGGCGAGCTTTCTTCAATCGTTCCTCGGCACTTGTAGCGCTGATGATAAAGGCCTTCCAGTCCTTGAATTGACTTTCGCCCATCCAGAGACTAATTGTTGGGAGTAGTCTCTTTTGGCAAATTTCAATCAAGGAAGAGTCCGGGTTGCCAGATGGTAACTTCATTGCGGTTTGACGAAACCGCTCAATATAATTCCTTGTCAGCTCTTTCTCTCCTTGGACGACGTCCATGAGGGTAGACATCGTGACGTCCTGTCCTACCTCATAAAACCTCTCCAAGAACAAGTGGTTGAAGCCAGCGAAGGAGTGGATGCAATTATCTGGCAGGTTGCGGTACCAATCGAAGGCGACTCCTTCCAGTGCCCCAATGAATAACCGTATGAGAATGGCGTCCTCATGGGGCAAATGGTCGGTAGTGACCTCAAAGTAAGTGATGTACCGGCTTGCTGAAGTCTTACCATCATATGGGTTGATATTGAACGGCTTATATCTTGGGGAAAAGGGCACATCCCTCCATTCAGCTGGGTATGGTTGCCATATTCTGAGGTCTTGAGAATTTTCTCGGGCGTGGAACATCGCTCGAAGCTCCTGAACCTCTCTCCTTACTTCTCGGGCCTCATCTGTCGCGGTAGGGGCCGTTATCTCGGGAGCATTATTGCCCGGGTTTGGTGTCGCTGAATTTGAATCTATGTTGTTCATGGGACCCGTGCTTATCTGACCAGGTGTCACTCCCTGCAGAGTAGGAAGTGCCGCTTTGATCTCATCTACGGACTTGACCAAGGCGTGCAGTATGGCCTCCAAAGTGTCGATACGTTGGCGATCGCCGGAACCACCTTGGCTGTTGTCTGTCATGAATACCGTCCTCACGTGAGGAGTGACAGAAGGAGAGGTGGCGGACATGCCCTCCGAGTCATACTCATGTATCGAGAAATCATCGGGATATGTGGGGATGTTCTCTTCAGGTTCGGACTCGGAAGGAACAGTACCCCCAACTTCAGAACTTGCTTCATTTAGGACGTCTTCGAGGACGTCGGTATCTGTTGTATCCGTCGGAGGATTTGCTTCCTCCAGTCTGTCTTCTTGGAATGTCGGGTTGTCGTAGAGGTTTGGAGGAGTGCTACCCCCAGTTCCGACGACCTCCAATGACGTAGACGGCGAACTTCCTACTGTAGCAGTTTTCGTCTTTGAACGGGTGTGTTGGAATACTCCAGTAGAGGATAATCCTTTAGACGACGGCTTCTTAGCTGCAATAGTTGACACCTTTTGGCTGGAGATGCTTATCTTCTTCCCTCTCCCCTCCACGGGGACTTTCCGCGCGGAATTGCAGGAGGCAACGGGAGGTGCCTCGTCTTCCGAGCTCGGATGTTGTAATCTTTGGAAGACGGATGGCCGGCCTTCTGTTACTGTCGTGTTGTTGCAACAGCAGTTGACGATAATCTGGGTGCAGTGACGTCCTTGTGAGGACTCTCTGCACGCTGAGGCTCCTTCTCTTTCCTTGCGTTTGTGGAGGATAGCTTCACGCAGGTCAGAGGAACCACTTTGTCCGTTTGTCGCCGGGGGCTGGACTCGAGTGGTTTTATACAACTTCCCGCCAGAGGCCCGCGTGATACTCAGCAGGACGCCCCGATAGTCAGAGGTTGGGGCAGCTATCTGGACTTGATGAGTCCCCGCTGCCCTAAACTTTTTCTTTTTAGCACTTGTGGGTGCGTAATAGGAAGAGTCCACATTAGGTATCACAGAGTCTGGATTCTCATCCAGCGAGTGATCAGAGTTAGGACCGCATGAGAGTCGGTCGAAAATTGATCGAGAGAAGCGCGGTAGAGACGCTATGCGGCTAGCGTTGGGTGCCGTACAGGCTATCTGCATGCGACTGTCTTCTGTTGTGGGACGAGTTCTTATGCGGTTAGGAGTCACGGCCGTGCAGGCTGTCCGCATGCGGTTGGCATCTGTGGCCGCATGGGTTTTCTGCAAGCGGTTGACTTTACTAGCCGCATGAATCTCATCCATGCGGTTGGGAACTGTAGCTGCATAAGTTATGCGGCTGACAGAAGTGGCCGCATAAGTTTTCTTTGTGTGGTTGACGGTTGTGGCCGCATGGATTTCCTTTCTGCGGCTAATACCCTTCTGCGGTTCAGGTTGAGCAGAGACCCTCTTTGCCCCTGCAAGTCCAGCATCATAGTGTTTTCTTCTGCCGGACTTGGGGGCAGCAGAGGTGTCTGCGATCTGAAGTGGGGCCGCAGGAGAATCTTTCTCGTCGTCTTGAGCGACCGAGGGTATCCCATCGAGGGCTTGGAGAGGAGCAAATGACTTTGGCCTCCACTCTTTGCGAGCCTTCGTGGTGCGGGTGCATTTCTGGACCGGGCCAGCGTTGCCTTCAGAGAGCATCTCTTCGAACGCCTGTTGGTCGAAGCGGACGACCATCTTCTGTTGTGTGGAGCCAAGTTTGGCTGCATTCGATTGCGTCACCAACTCCTCAGCCGTGGAGAAGTTAGTCCCCAGCTGAGTCGCCATCGTGTTTGCCATTGATTGTAAAAGAACAGAACAATTATCGGAGGACTGAACTTAGACTCACAATACAAACTCGCTCGTACAAAGAAAGCCTAGGGACGAAAACCTAGGTACAGCAGACTAAGTACGATTGTTTATTTTTGATTCTGGGGGGTGACGATAGAGGCTCAGGAAAGCGACGGCCGCTCTGCCTTACTCCTTGGACGATCAGTACGCAGCCTTGGCTCGGGGAAGATCTGCTTGGCATTGACGAAGAAAGGCTCTTCTTACTCTCCTCGGGTTGCTCTCCTGGCTTCTCTCTCTCTGTGAGTATCAAGAAGAAAGGGGGGAGCTCTCTCTGTGTAGATCTCTCTCTTTTTTTTATTCTTTTGTTGCCGACCTCTCTCTCTCTCCTCTTTTTTTTTTGCATGGGGAGGATGCTGGCTATTTATAGGAGTGGGGTGTGATCATTAGGGTTTGCTGATGATTATCTGTTTGGAATGTCGGCACTTCCTTTATTCTATCTGAGCCCTTGATCCTGATCATAATGAATCTCGGCCACTAATGCTGATAGCACCAAATCTTATGAGCAGTTAATGCTGACCGCTTTAAATCCTCGTGATTGATTATGCCAATATTTGATTGCTCGCCACGTGTCCTATTGGCTTGATGATAAATGATATGACCTGATCTCGGCAATTATGATACTGATGTCAAATATTCTCGTTGGGATTCTGTTGAATCTTCAGTGCCACGTGTTTTAATTGAAGGTCCTGCCAGGGCCGCATAGGGTGACCAACACTTGAACCGCAGGGAGATACTCTTCGTGAACCGCAGGAGTCAATACCTTATCGAGCCGCAGGGGACGAGCTTTCCGTAAGCCGCATATTCGTAGTCTTTGTGAGCTGCAGGGGACGATCTCTCCATGAGCTGCATATGCATAGTTTCTGTGGGCCGCCTGAGTTAACATGGTATTGAGCCGCATAGACCGGGCTATGGGTGGACCGCATATGGCGGATTCCCGAGCCGCATGAGACTTTTGCCACGTGGCAATCTAGGATTTCTGACAGATCAGGTCAGAGATTGTCTTCTTTCTCCGAGGAGTCTGTCATTATGGCAGAGCCATTATGACGCTTTATGTCAGAGACGTCGCAGTCGTCGAGTCATGTCAGAGCATTAAATGAGGCCATTACTCCCGTAGCCAGCTGTGGGGGGATCACACGTGGTGTCAATTGAGCCACATGTTCCTGCTGAACCGCATATATCCCTGAACCGCATGAGTCTGAGGGTCTTCTTTCGGGCCGCATGGGGCAACTCCAGTATGAGCCGCATAGGCTTGCTACCCAAAGCCGCATGGGCTATCTATGCTTTTATTCTAATATTTTCCATGCTTCTACAACGGCCCAGGCGGATATGTACCTATGCGGCCCACAAGAATTACCCCTCCGTGGTTCGAGGACTCACGAGAGAGCCACTGTCCACGCAGCCCTGATACGTGGGCTTAACCATATGCGGCTCACATTCATATGCGACTCATTAGTCATGCGGTCCAAACCCTCCAGCAGCTCCTAGGACACGTGTCCTAAATCGATTAATTTCTCAGATTTGCTGCCATTTAAGATTGGGACAAATCCCAATAAATCTGGGACACGTGGCAGAAGAATAGGTCTGATTTATTCGCAGATATCAGAAAATCATTATAAAGAAGATTTATTCCAATCAGCATTAATTGTTCATGGGATTTGGTGTAATCTGTACCTAATGGCCCAGATTCATTATCATCAAACAAATGGCCAGGATGGACCAATCCCTAAGCCGCCGCCATCTCCAAAAGCTAATCATTGACAACCCTAATGATCAGATTCCCCTATTATAAATAGCAAGGTGCTATTCCCTTGTAATAGATACACATTCTTTAAGAAAAAAAAATACGTATACACAGAGAGACTCCCCAATAGTCAGAAAAAAAATACACAGAGAGAGGAAGAAGCCAGAAGAGCAACAGAGGAGTAAGAAGAGCATTTCTTCGTCAACGCCAATCATCTTTTCAAGGAGCCAAGGCTGCATACCGATCGTCCAAGGAGTAAGGCAGGGCTGCCGTCGCCTTCTCGAGCCTCTATCGTTACCCCCCAGAATCTAAAATAAATAATTGTACTTAGACTGCTGTACCTAGGTTTTCGTCCCTAGGCTTTCTTTGTTCAAGCGAGTTTATAACGTAAAGTAAAAGTTCGGTCCTCCGATAATTGTTCTGTTCTTTTATATTTTATGGCAAACAGGCATAAATTGAGATGAATTGATCTCTTTGGTTCACTGAGATTACCTGACTGTACACTGCACATTGATTTTCTTCATTATTTTCATGTATGTGAACTGTTAAATATAACCTGATATGTGTTTTGCCTTAGCTTATTGATTTGAACTGTTTGAATCATCAAACTGATTTAGGATTTTGTATCTTGATATGAGATACCTGGGATTAGTTGTATATTGAACTGAAATAAGAATAGGATTAATGCAGAAATCTGAGATTGGTTAATATAGGAACTGAGATCAAGTTGTATTATAAAACTGAAATTTTGAACTGTCATCTACATATCCTGAGGAATTAATGAATGTTAACCATGCTTTAACTAGCTATGAGAATAGCTCATTTGAATTGGTCTCCTTTCCTTATACTGTTAATGAAGTTGGTTGAATCTTCCATATTTGAAATGTGTCAAAATGTGTGATTCACTGTTGAAGCCTAGAAGTTGTTTCCTTTACATTCATGTTCTAAAACCTGAGATGCTAGTTCACATTATGGACTATCATTTAACTGAATTTTCCTTCCTGTACACTGTTAACTTTCACTATTAAACTGAAATGAGGATCATTAGTATTAGACTGATACATGCTCACAGATTTTCAACTTCTGATTTGATTTTTATATTTAAACTGTTTTCCAGTTTTCCCTAAAAATTTGAACTGTTTTGTGTTCTCTTTAAACTGAGATTTCTGAGTTGTCTTGGGTCTGAACCAGGGACTGAGTTATGGGTTTTTCACTTTAGCCTCACTGTTTAGCCTATGTCTCATGTGTACACACCACACCATTTCATATATCTCCTGTCACCTAAACACAGACACCCACTCATTTCACAATCCTGTGACACTATCACACAGGTTCACATTGCCTACACACATACATTTATACCCTGTTATGCTTCTTTGCACACTGTTTTTCCTGTCTTGGGTTTTCTTGAGATTCCACTTACACTTGTATACATTGTTTTTCCCATGGACTGAACTCTAGATGTTGTTTCCTGTTACACACTCTTGAGATGTTCACACACATGCCCAAGGCTAGACACACACATACACTAGTACACTTGTGTCTTCCTTCTTGTGTATATATATATATATATATATATATATATATATATATATATATATACTTGGTGATAATTATAAGTTTCCAGATATGGGTATTGTGTTTATATAGGTATTATTGACATGGTGTATGTAGTAATGTATTTAGTAGGCTATAGGATAGATATATTAGTTCCTACATATATTAGTCATATATAGGAATTGTGTGGATGTATGTATATATATGATATTGTGTAATATATGGGTTATGATGTTGGGTGATAGTGTATAGATAGCCTATTGGTTATGTGTATAGGCATGGCTTGGCATGGTATTGCCTAGATTTAGCCTAGTGAACCTAGAATAGTTTGGCTAGACCTAGATTAGACTATTAGACTAGGTTTGACTTTAGGTTGACCAGAGTTGACCAAGAGTTGACTTTGGTCTAGATCGACCTAGATTCATGTAGAACTCATTGTAGTGCATCTTATTACCATTCTGGACTTGTTGTGACTTGTGTTGCTCTAACTAGGAGTCAGGTACCTTATCTCGGACAGTACATTTTCACAGCTATTCAGATACCAGGCGAGTACATTCTCTGATCATTTCATAACTTGCTTAGAATTATATTCCTGCTCTAGTTTACCTTATTTGATGCTGTCACGACATTATCACGGATTGATACTATATGGATCCTTGCTTGAGATGTTATCCCCCTCGGGAGCATCGGATACATTGTGCCATGTGTTTCATGTATATCGTGTATTCCTCGCTCTCATGTTATCCATGTTTATCATGTGCTTCATGCTCGTTCGTGCTTATTTGTGTACTCTCATGTGCTATCATGATCGATCGTGTTTTCCATGAATCTCATGTATAACCTATACTTCATGTGCACCCTTCGTGGGCTTTCGTGTGGAATTCATGTGCACTCAGTTCTCTGAGCCTCGTGAATACTTCATGTATACCCATCTACCGGCTCTATGTGAAAATTATGTGCGTAACATAACCTGTCTGGATCCTTGTGTATTGATTGGGGCTTGGGGGAGTATAAATAGTCATGTGAACAATTCCAAAGTAGAATAGCCATGTACACCTCTTTAGTATAGCCATGTGCAAATCAAGCCGTTCACATGTCGACTTTGTACTCTAAATCACTAGTCACTAGTGGCCCTCTATTTATAGTAGATATTTCTATTACAGTTCTCTTCCTGTTTATATCATGTATTTCTTTCAGTTTCATGTATCGTACTCTCCTGCATGTTTATATTCTCTAACCTGTTATGATCTGCGTGAGATGTATTGTGCTCGCTCCCGTCCTGATTGGACCTGTTGAAAATTTTACAGAGGATGATGAGGAACCCTGCACCCCTTACTTTGGAGCTTGCCTAGATGACACTCGCGACCTGGACCCCTGGGGAGGTTCAGGCAGCTGCTGAGGATGGCACCCTTGCATAGTGTAGTTAACTTAGTCTGTTCTCTTTTCTTGTTTAGTATTTCCAGAGTTGTATAAATTAGAGATATTGAGACTGGTAGATGTTGAGATTTGTATTCTTCTGTTGTGCCTCAGTTGAGGAGTTTCTTATCTATTTTCATTCGTGCTACATTCTAACTTAGTTTGTGATTGAGTTGTACCTCTGTGTGGACTCCTTTTGGAGAGTATTACATGTTAACTAGTTATAGTTCATGACCTAGAACAACGTTCTACCGCCGACACTGTGACGTAGGCTGGGCGTTGTTACGTACTCGTACCCTCATGGTGGGTACGGGTCGTGACACATTTTTAGTGGTGGCCCATGTAGGTCGAGATTGTGTAGTGGTATTCGAACTAGAGTACCACTACAGCCTGCAGTAGGATTAGGAGTTATTTTTTTGAGGTACTCAATCGTATTAGGAAAAACTCTAACTGGATTCCTGCCGTATGAATTCCTGATACTTCCTTGAATAACTGTCCTTCCTTGAATTATCGTTTCTATCTCAGTATTGATTCCTTGTTTGAATCTGTCTCCAGGATGGTGATTGAGACACGATCGCATCGCTCTGGCTCAGCAGACGCGGGTGAGAGGCCTACCACCCCTCACCCGATTGTGGGTGCTGGGACCACAGTACCCCCTATTTCTGCTCACATAGGAGCTTCTGCTGCTTTTGGGAGTGCAACTCCACCTGTCCGGAGGTCTTCCCCCGTCATTCCAGATATCTACCAGCAGCAGTTACCTTCAGGGACAGTAGATGCGGCTCAGATGTTTACCCTCTTCCAGCGATTCATGGAGTTTCAGCAACGGATACAGCAGAGCCAGTCTGCTATATCCGACAAAGCATGCAGGATACTCATCAGTTAGTCAGGACGACAGTAGAGCTAGTGGCTGCTCAGCCACAGGGAGGTCAGATGCAGCCGTATCAGCCGAGGACTCCAGACATCCAATCCTTCAAGAAGATGGGACCCCGAGACTTCAAGGGTACAGAGGGCATCATATATGCTGACGATTGGATAGAGCACATTGAGGAGATATTCAGATTGGCACAGATACCAGCAGGATTGTAGATCGAGGTAGCCGCCAGTCAGATGCAGGACCTGGCCCGTACCTGGTACCAGACGGACCCGAGGGTTGGTACAGTCGGACAGACTTGGGCAGCATTCAAGAAGAAATTCTTTCCTGATACAGCTCTCCGTGCTCTGGAGATGCAGTTCGAGAGTTTGGTTCAGGGAAACCAGACCGTTGAGGAGTTTGCTGGGGAGTTCTGCCGTTTGAGCAGATTCATCGAGGATCTTACCGAGGTCGGGAAGGCGAGAAAGTTCCACAGGGGTTTGATCAGGAAAATCAAGTCATATACCAAGAGCGACCGCGACGCCACTTTCGAGCAGATTCTAGTAGGAGCCATGACAGTGGAGGACGATCTTGGACTGAAGAAGAAGAGGAGGCTAGATACTCAGGGAGCCAGTGGTAGTGCGGGCCCAGCCAAGAGGCCCCACCTACAGATTCAGCAGCAGGTGCCCCAATTGCAGAGTCAGAAGCAGTATCCACAGCAAATGCTACCTCTGCAGTTTCAACAACATTTCCAGCAGCAGTATCAGCAGCCGAGGGTCTACCTTCAGCAGCGACAGTTTCAGGATCGTGTACCCTTTCAGCAGACGCAGCAGCCACAGATTCAGCAGCAGGCCCCAGAACAGCAGCTAGTTATTATTTGTCCCTTCTGTAAGAGGCCAGGGTATGGTTGGGGTGAATACCGGAAGAGGTTGGGCAGATGTTTGCTTTGCGGAGGATTCGATCATCGTCTGAGAGAGTGTCCCGAGTCATCAGGACAGACAATTCAGGAAGCAGGAGCTAGGGCTCCGGTAGACCAGCAGACGGGATTATCCTTACCGACTCAGCAGCAGAGGTATATGCAGCATCAGCAGCAGGCCAGAGGAGGCCAGCGAGGGCGAGCTTTCGCTAGGACAGTCGAGGATGCTCAGGCCAGTAGAGATCTTGCTGCAGGTTTTGATCTATTCAATTTTCTTTCCGCAATTGCCTCTCATACTGCCTTGAAATTTTAATTCTTCTGTTCCTTGTTGATTATCAATTCTGTCCTGTTGTTCTTGTGTTATGATAGTTTTTTTTTCTTCTAGGATAAATCATATGGGCTAGGTCACCTTGGTTGTGGAATTGAGAATCTTCGATGGTCGTGTTTAGCTGGCATAGTGAGGACATATAGTCTGATTTAGGACGTATTTCTCGGGTGTGCGAATTTAAGATTTTCGCTGCCAAGCATGCGGCAATACGAAAATTTTAAATACCATGATTCTAGAGGTATGTGCCTTAGTCGAGGACTCTGTGATTATCGTAGCCTTGCTCACTAGTACGACGAAGATTTTGAGTATCATAATTTTGGACAGACGCATATGATTATTTGACGGTATGAGTGAGACTTTGATTGTGGGGTGTTTGACCTAGAAGGACTACTACCATCTTAAATTTCGAGGACAAAATTTTTATAAGGTGGGTAGGATTGTAACACCCAGTTTTTGAAATGAGGGTAATTTTGAAATTTTGTATTTAAATTATTTAATTATGGTAATTAGTTTAATAATATAATTTTTGGTGATTTTAATAATTTTTAAACAATTTAAAAACTGCTTGAGTTATGACTTGTGATTTTAGGTGTTTTGCTAGTGAGCCGTAGTGACTGTCTGCCCTAGAGCCTAACCATGTGGATAGAGATTTTGTTTAGTACATTTAGCTTGAGGGTAATTTGGTTATCTTGAATTTATTTGAATTTATTAAAATTATTTGAAATTTAATGTATATTATATTAAATGGTGTGGTTTAATATTATTTAATTAATTGCCATGTGATTGTTTTAGCCCTAACCTAGAATTGACCTAACCTAGGTTAATCCTAGTTAGTCATGGTTAGACTAAGTTAGAAATTGAATTGGTCATGGTTAGTCATGACTAGTTAGAATGACTAGGTTGCAACTTGATTAAGGGAGACCTTGATTTTGACCTTTGAATATGCTAGATGGGATGAGAGCCCTTGGATTAAATCCCAAAACCCTAACCCTAACTATTATGACCAGCCAAGAGACCCCCCTTGCCTATATAATGTCTCTATGGGGATTTGTACCTCTTTCTTTAATAGCTATCATTTCTTAAGAAAATAGGTGAGTCTCCTTAATTTTTCTTCCTAGTTTAATCAATAGGCCTCCTTTTTGATTGGAATTTCTTCCATCATGATCTAATTAATGTTTCCTTGCTGATGGTGGAGCCAAATCTCAGATTTGCATCAATTTGGGGATTTGGGATGGCTTTGAAGAAATTCCTTGGAAGAGACTTTTGTGTGAAGAACAACCAATAGGTACAATCTATTCCACCCATTAAAACTAGGTTTAATTTACATATTCATCTAGCCCTAGGTGTCCTGATTCTATAGGTATAGGGTTTCCCAAGTTTCGTGTCCTTTCGTGTCCATTTTGGACACGTATCAGTGATGTTTACATTGTGTTTGTCGAAATGCCTCAATGGGCATTTCGTGTGCATTTTAGTTTTTGTTTGAATAGGAAATTAGTATTTAACCTCGCTTACACGTTTTTGATGTTTGTGTCAGGTCTTAGTGTCGTGTCGTGTCGTGTCGGGCACGTGTACACGCGGTCGTGCACACGCGCGCGCGGGCACAGTGCGTGCCCTGCACTTCGGGGGTCACTGCGACACGGACACGCAACATGGACACGTGAAATTTGACACACGCCTTGGGGCAATGTCTGACACGCCACATGTCAAATTTCAGGTGACCACGTAGCGTGTCGAGAGAGGAATCAATATCGTACTGGTTTCTTCACTGTGCAGTGTCGCGTGTGTGCAGCGTTCTGATACGCGTGTTTCGACACGTCCGTGCGACTCGACACGGGGACTCAGGGTGTTGGACACGTAGCCTGACACCTGGAGAACACATGGATGAATGCACGAGACGTGATGTGTCCCGTGTCGAGTGCACGACATGCGTGCACTCGTGCACGAGGATTGTGCACTGCTTGTGTCCAGTATTTGCTGTTTTAGTTTTTAGAGTAATGGACACGTTTGTGTCCAAACACTTCACATAGCACGAGTGCAATGTGTTCTCACCTTACCAACCACTGTATCACTGTTTTAACTCAATTTCATTGTTCAATCCTCAATTTTTCCATTTTTCTGAAACAATGTTTTTCACTGTTTATTTTCCAGTTTTCAAATCGATTTAGGGTGATCAATTTAGCTAATTAAATGCTGTTAATTACTTGGTTTTAGACCTTAATATGTTGTGTCTATGCATGAACTACTTGGGTGTGAAAATTGGGTTTGAGTTGAAAATAGTAGATTGGTTTCCTGTCTTTTTAGAACTGAATGGTATTGATACCATTCTAAATTCCTGAGTTGCTCTTCCCTTAACTGAGAATGTGTTTGAGGCATAAACTGAGATGAATTGATCTCTTTGGTTCACTGAGATTACCTGACTGTACACTGCACATTGATTTCCTTCATTATTTTTATGTATGTGAACTGTTAAATATAACCTGATATGTGTTTTGCCTTGGCTTGTTGATTTGAACTGTTTGAATCATCAAACTGATTTAGGATTTTGTATCTTGATATGAGATACCTGGGATTAGTTGTATATTGAACTGAAATAAGAATAGGATTAATGCAGAAATCTGAGATTGGTTAATATAGGAACTGTGATCAAGTTTTATTGTAAAACTGAAATTTTGAACTGTCATCTACATATCCTGAGGAATTAATGAATATTAACCATGCTTTAACTAGCTATGAGAATAGCTCATTTGAATTGGTCTCCTTTTCTTATACTGTTAATGAAGTTGGTTGAATCTTCCATATTTGAAATGTGTCAAAATGTGTGATTCACTGTTGAAGCCTAGAAGTTGTTTCCTTTACATTCATGTCCTAAAACCTGAGATGCTAGTTCACATTATGGACTATCATTTAACTAAATTTTCCTTCCTGTACACTGTTAACTTTCACTATTAAACTGAAATGAGGATCATTAGTATTAGACTGATACATGCTCACAGATTTTCAACTTCTGATTTGATTTTTATATTTAAACTGTTTTCCAGTTTTCCCTAAAAATCTGAACTGTTTTGTGTTCTCTTTAAACTGAGATATCTGAGTTGTCTTGGGTCTGAACCAGGGACTGAGTTATGGGTTTTTCACTTTAGCCTCACTGTTTAGCCTATGTCTCATGTGTACACACCACACCATTTCATATATCTCCTGTCACCTAAACACAGACACCCACTCATTTTACAATCCTGTGACACTATCACACATGTTCACATTGCCTACACACATACATTTACACCATGTTATGCTGCTTTGCACACTGTTTTTCCTATCTTAGGTTTTCCTAAGATTCCACATACACTTGTATATACTATTTTTCCCATGGACTGAACTCTAGATGTTGTTCCCTGTTACACACTCTTGAGATGTTCACACACATGCCCAAGGCTAGACACACACATACACTAGTACACAAAATATATATATATATATATATATATATATATATATATATATATATATATATGCTTGGTGATAATTATAAGTTTCCTGATATGGGTATTGTGTTTATATAGGTATTATTGATATGGTGTATGTAGTAATGTATTTAGTATGCTATAGGATAGATATATTAGTTCCTACATATATTAGTCATATATAGGAATTGTGTGGATGTATGTATATATATGATATTGTGTAATATATGGGTTATGATGTTGGGTGATAGTGTATAGATAGCCTATTGGTTATGTGTATAGGCATGGCTTGGCATGGTATTGCCTAGATTTAGCCTAGTGAACCTAGAATAGTTTGGCTAGACCTAGATTAGACTATTAGACTAGGTTTGACTTTAGGTTGACCAGAGTTGACCAAGAGTTGACTTTGGTCTAGATCGACCTAGATTCATGTAGAACTCATTGTAGTGCATCTTATTACCATTCTGGACTTGTTGTGACTTGTGTTGCTCTAACTAGGAGTCAGGTACCTCATCTCGGACAGTACATTTTTACAGCTATTCAGATACCAGGCGAGTACATTCTCTGATTATTTTATAACTTGCTTAGAATTATATTCCTGCTCTAGTTTACCTTATTTGATGCTGTCACGACATTATCACGGATTGATACTATATGGATCCTTGCTTGAGATGTTATCCCCCTCGGGAGCATCGGATACATTGTGCCATGTGTTTCATGTATATCGTGTATTCCTCGCTCTCATGTTATCCATGTTTATCATGTGCTTCATGCTCGTTCGTGCTTGCTTGTGTACTCTCATGTGCTATCATGATCGGTCGTGTTTCCCATGAATCTCATGTATAACCTATACTTCATGTGCACCCTTCGTGGGCTTTCGTGTGGAATTCTTGTGCACTCAGTTCTCTGAGCCTCGTGAATACTTCATGTATACCCATCTATGGGCTCCATGTGAAAATCATGTGCGTAACATAACCTGTCTGGATCCTTGTGTATTGATTGGGGCTTGGGGGAGTATAAATAGTCATGTGAACAATTCCAAAGTAGAATAGCCATGTACACCTCTTTAGTATAGCCATGTGCAAATTAAGCCGTTCACATGTCGACTTTGTACTCAAAATCACTAGTCACTGGTAGCTCTCTATTTATAGTAGATATTTCTATTACAGTTCTCTTCCTGTTTATATCATGTATTTTTTTCAGTTTCATGTATCGTACTCTCCTGCATGTTTATATTCTCTAACCTATTATCATCTGCGTGAGATGTATTGTGCTCGCTCCCGTCCTGACTGGACCTGTTGAAAATTTTACAGAGGATGATGAGGAACCCTGCACCCCTTACTTTGGAGCTTGCCTAGATGACACTCGCGACCTGGACCCCTGGGGAGGTTCAGGCAGCTGCTGAGGATGGCACCCTTGCATAGTGTAGTTAGCTTAGCCTGTTCTCTTTTCATGTTTAGTTGTCTTATTTCCAGAGTTGTATAAATTAGAGATATTGAGACTGGTAGATGTTGAGATTTGTATTCTTCTGTTGTACCTCAGTTGAGGAGTTTCTTATCTGTTTCCATTCGTGCTACATTCTATCTTAGTTTGTGATTGAGTTGTACCTCTGTATGGACTCCTTTTGGAAAGTATTACATGTTAGCTAGTTATAGTTCATGACCTAGAACAACGTTCTACCACCGACACTGCGGCGTAGGCTGGGCGTTGTTACGTACTCGTACCCTCATGGTGGGTGCGGGTCGTGACAGTCTATATGACGAATCCAAAAAACACATAACTGATGAACTGGAGGCCATCACAGGGCTAGAGGAACCCTTGAGAATTCATCTCCAGGTCCATAAAATGGGTAAAACTGTACCCCGCGTCGCAACTTTGCATAAAGAGGTGCCCGGTTCTCCTACCTCAGCTGCACAGTTAGAGCCGATGGTCATCCGACTCCCAAGGACCAATCAAGAACCCATCATAGGGCCGATAGTGATCCAATTTCCAAAATCCAATCAAAGGCGACCGGAAGACGAAAGGCCCTCTGGGGAGCCGATGGTGATCCGATTGCTAAGATCCAGTCAAAAGCAATCGGAAGACACAAAGTCCCCTGCCGAGCCAATTGTCATCCGTCTTCCTAAAACGAGCCGACAACCAAGTGTCGATCCGACACCCTCAGGCAAGCCAATACCATAAGCTGAACCCTTGGTGGTTAAGTTTTCCAAGACAGTGCCCCAACCTCCGGTCACGCAGGGGGTAGCTGAAGAGGATGCAGAACTCGCAAAGTATCTGGTTGCAAAGGTAGATAGTCCCTCTCCTGACGATGTAATCCATGTGGACAAAATTCCTTATTTCATCAATAAGAGGCTGCCATTGAACTATCCTGAGTGTAATAAACTCAATATGATGTATACTGTTGGACTCGGTTGGGATACTAACCTACACACATAGGTGACAGCCGTCCATACCGCAAACTGACTTTCTCCTATTAAAGATGCCTACTTCCTAGTCCTAGGCAGAAGAGAAGGGGATCACACGATCATCTTTGGCCGAAAGGAAGGACCTCAGCCCTTGATGCCTCAAGAGTTTGATCTCGAACCCGATACTGGGAGACTACCGCTCTACATGTATAGTCCTAAGGCCAAGTACTTCATACAAAAATAGGGGTACGACATGGTGGCTACCCCAGGTCTGAATTACGGCAGCGGTCGGCGATCGCCTCTACAACTCTCAACTCCGTCTGGAAAATCTTGGGATTACTACGACAAGTCCAAATGCGGCCTCGGTTATGTTACACTAGCAACAACGCCCGAGAACTCCGATGAGAAATACGAGTGGCATTCTCACTCATCCGAATCATCTACAGACGATTCCGACGACAGCATTGGAGATATGTTCAGGCAGACATTATCTGTCAACATGGCATCCGCTGACATTGAAGAGGAAGACGATGATCTACTCCAACCTCTTGAATTGGAGCCATGGGTCCAACAGCTGGACGCACAATGGGAGAAACGCTTTGAACTTTGTGACCCTTCCACTGAAGATGAGGTCATACAAGTTAACCTCGATGATGAATCTTCTCCAAAGCCAATCTTTGTCAGTAAAAGCCTGACAGACGGCGAGCGGGAGTTGTTGTTGCAAATCGTTAGAGAGTATATCGACGTCTTTGCTTGGAGCTATGAAGACATGCTAGGGTTAAACCCCGAGATCGTACTTCATAAGCTCAATATTCATCCAGATGCGAAACCAGTCAAGCAACAACAACGACGGTTCCGTCCAGACATTATGAATTCCATCGAAGCAGAAGTAAACAAACTTATGCTAGCAGTTTCATCCGCGAGGAGCAGCACCCAGACTGGATAGCTAATATAGTACCAGTCGTCAAAAAGAACGAGAAGATTCGAATCTGCATCGACTTTCGCAAGTTGAATACGACATGTCCTAAGGATGAATTCCCATTTTCCATTATCGATATAATGATTGATAATACGTGTGGCTTCGAGCGCATGTCCTTTATGGATAGCTTTTCAGGATACAATCAAATCAAAATGTCTCCTGACGATGAGAAGCATACGTCATTCCGAACACTGATCGGTGTGCACTATTACACAGTCATGCCCTTCGGCCTGAAGAACGTCGGTGCCACATATCAACGATCTATGAGCGTCATCTTCAGAGATCACTTGCACAAGACGGTGGAGTGTTACTTTGACAATATCGCCGTCAAAAGCCGCTCCAAGGGTGATCAATTATACGATTTGAGAATAATGTTCGACCTTATGCGAGCGCACAATCTGAAGATGAATCCCACCAAGTCCTTCCTGGGTGTGTCCAGCAGGAAGTTCTTGGACTTTGTCATTACTTCCACGGGCATTCATATAGACTCCGATAAGACAAAGATAATCCTGGAGATGAGTCCACCGAGGAACCTCTGTGAACTCCGCAGCCTTCAGGGAAGACTAGCTTATATCAGGAGGTTCATATCCAACCTCTCAGGGCGATGCCAACCCTTCACACAACTGATGAAGAAAGGCATCTCTTTTGTATGGAATGAGGAATGTCAATACGCCTTTGATGACATTAAGGAATACTTGACGAATCTGCCAGTTCTGGTAGCTCCGGTATGTACGAGCAATGGAACACTCCCTCGGTGCCTCGCTAGCACAAAATATTGATATAGGACACGAACAAGACATCTATTACCTCAGCCGAATGATGGTGGGGTCGGAGCATAGGTACACTGCCGTAGAGAAGGAATGCCTTGCCTTGGTGTTCGCCATTCAGAAAATATGACACTATGTGTCAGGGCAGACCAACCATGTTATCTCACGAGTCAATCCCCTCAGGGTTCTCATGACCAAGCCAGGCGCACTCAGTTCTTGTCTAGCCATATGGGCGATACTCTTATCTCCCTACGACATAATCTTCATTCCGTAAAAGGCTGTCAAAGGTCAAGCCTTGGTCGACTTTCTGGCGACCCATCCAGGCTCAGAAACAGCCAGAATCTATAAAAAAATCCCAGATGAAGTCATTGACTCAAACATGACTTCATATGAAGACGTTTAGCGAATGTTCTTTGACGGTACCTCAAGAACGGGGCCCCAAGGTGATATCGTCACTGGAGTCGGGATAGTGTTAATTTCTCCCTCTGGATTGGTGGTCAACCGAGCATAGTCTCTCACGGAACCCTGTTCAAACAATGTAGCCGAATGTAACATTTTGGTTATTGGGCTCTGACTTACAAAAGAAGTGGGAGTCAAACACCGAGAAGCATACGGTGACTCGTAGTTGGTTGTTAATCAAATTTGAGGGTCGTACGTAGTTCGCAACGCGAACCTGATTCCTAATCATCAGACAGCAATTGCTATCATAGCAACCTTAGAGGGGTAATTTATAGAACATGCTCCTAGGCTCCAGAATATTGAAGCTGATGCCTTAGCAGGCCTCGCCACTTCTTTGGCAGTTTCAAATTATGCTCATAATCCAGTTGACATTATAGGCCATGAGCTGGTCTGTCCTAAAATCAATGTTCAACTGGATACGAGCTACTCCACCAGATAACCAATGATGTGCAAGATTGGAGACTCCCGTTCATCAATTTTGCAGTCTACGGAATCCTTCCTGAGAATGGGAAAGAAGCAACTTCAATCAGAAGGCGTTCTCTCAGATTCTTTTATGACACGAAAACAAAAATATTGTACCGACGATCTTACGATGGACCACTATTAAGATGTCTGTCAAATGCAGAAGCTGTCACTACCAAATTTCTAGATTGAGGGTATTTTTGTCATTTTTGGGATTATTTGAATTTATTATAATTTATTTGAATTTATGGGGATTTTTAGAATTTATTTTGGAATTGTTTGAATGAGGGTTGACTAGGTTGACTTTGACTAGCAATGACCATGGTAGACTAACCTAGGAGCTAACCCTAGTTGAGTTTGGACTTGGTTAGGTTATGCAACCCTAGTTAGATTAGAGTTGACCCATGGTATGGTTATTTGACTTAAGTTAGATTTTTAAGTCATAAGCCATGACTTGTGATTAAACCTTAAATCAATAACTAGCCATAGAGGCCCAAAGCCCATTAACTAGTGCCTAACCCTAACCCTAACTTTATTTTCCAGCCACTATACCTATTGGGAACCCCCCTATAAGTATTCTCTTCCATTTAGGGCTAGCCTCTTTAGGAAATAGCAAGTTTAGAAATAGGTATTTTCCCAACTTCAAAAATCCATAGAAAACCCATTTTAACTCCTTTTTAATCCAAACAAAATGTAATAGGTTCTAATTGATGTTTTCTTGCTGTTGGAATTTGTTATTCTCAATTTTCTATCAATTTAAAGGAGTTTGGTGGCTTTTGGGAATCCTCATTCAAAGAGATTTTGTGTTGGAGCACACCATAGGTAAAATCCTAATCCACCCATTAAAATTTGGTTTTAATTGCATGAATGCCTAGTCCTAAGTGTCCTGGTCCTGTAGGAATAGGATTTATAGAATTTTGTGTCCTGAACGTGTCCGTATCGGACACGTATCAGTTATACGTGTAGGTGTTTGACGAAATGCCCAAATGGGCATTTCGTTTTGTTTTTGTAAAACTAATTGAATGGAAAATTGTTTTTTAAGTGTCATTTACATGTTTCTATTGATCTGAGTCGGTATCATGTTCATGTCGTGTCGCTATGACACTCGTGCACACGTTCTAGGATACGTGTGCGCGGCCCAGACGAGTCCTCTGCCACTCGGGGCTTCTGCAGGACACGACACGACATGATCTGACACGAAACTTTGTGGACTCGAGGGGGCATGCACTGACATCATGCCCCCAAAGTTTCATTGGTTTCGTGGACAGGTTGGAGAGATATTTGTCGTGCACGGGATTACACTGTTCTGCGCACAGTGTGTTCTGAGCCACTAACACGGTAGGACACGACACACTAGGACCTGATTCAGGGTGACACAGACCTAGCTGGACCCTAGCTACACGAGGATACGACCCCATTTGTGTCGTATCGAGTGCACGACACGCGTGCACACGAGCACGAGCCTGTGCACACTGCACAGTGTCTCAGTGCACTGTTTGGATTTTTATATATATTGGACACGTTTGTGTCCTCTTGCTGGGACACAAACACATCATATAACACGAGCACGTTTTGTATGTACATTACCAACCATTAATAGCTTGATTTAGTTTGAATTTGATGATTAATTTCTATTTCCCCAATTTTTCTGATACGGGTTATTTACTATTTTTTTTTCAGTTTTTGATTATGAGTTTTGGTAATCATTTAATTAATTTGAATGCTATTATTTACCTGATTAAAATCCCTAACTGGTTCTCCTATTAGTTATCTGCATATGTGTAAGTTTTGGGGTGAAATTATTGAGATTTCGATTCGAAATGGGGGGTGATGTGTTGTTGGACTGTTATGAATACTGAAACTGTTGCTGAGATTTCCTGGAGGATATGAACTCAAAATTTGAGTTTATTATAGCCTGAGATTTCTGTGTGTTATGATTGAATCATTTTCCTTTAACTGAGTTTTGTTTTGACATAAAACCTGAGATTGATTGAGGGTTCAATGAATTGATTTCCTTTTCCCTTTCTCACTAAAATCTGAATTTTGTTTAATCCTATAGAAACCTGAGAACTAA
Source organism: Iris pallida (assembly GCA_029216955.1). Lineage (NCBI taxonomy): Eukaryota > Viridiplantae > Streptophyta > Magnoliopsida > Asparagales > Iridaceae > Iris > Iris pallida. The sequence continues at coordinate 10,330,989 of JANAVB010039216.1, read as the reverse complement.
ACTGTTTTAGCCTATGAACTACACACTCCTAACTAACCCTCACTCTCACTTTTGCCTCACACTGTCTACACAAATCACTCACAGTCCCCTCACTCCACTGTTTTCTGTTCTAAACACACACAGGTTCATTTCCTCCTCACCCACTCTTCACACATACACCCTTTAGACACACACATTCCTATCTACCACTGTCACACACAACACACTAGCCTACACCCTAGCCTCACTGTCACACAGGGACAATCCCTCTTCCCTCATAGTTCACTCACTCATCTCACACACACACATGCACACACCCTCTCTATATATCATATTTCCTAATGTAAATATATGCAAATAGGTAATGTATATATATAATATAATGTGTATATATATATATATATATATATATATATATATATATATATATATATATATATATATATATATATATATATATATATAATTATATAATATAGTTATGTAATATTTGGGTATATAGTATAGATACCTACAATGGGTGTATAGGTTATACAAGTATATATATACGTCTCATATATATACAACTTGTGTATTTACTATATATATGTAATATATATATACATGTGTTATGTATTAGGTTATGTAAACTGTTGACACAAAGTCACAGTCAACCAAATATTGATAGAATTGACTAAATAATACTTGTGATAATTCAATACGACACATGAAGGCTGCATCCAGCTCAGGTCAGACGACAGCTCAGTTCTGCAAATGCAAGTCATTTTTGAGTATGTATTTTATAATTTTATTGAGTCTAGACTTATGTAAGCTGAGTTGTGCTGAGCATCTGAGACTTGACCTATACCCTACCCAAAATCCAAAAGCTCCACATACATCCAAACAAGCCTATTGGACCAAAGACCTATTCTGTGCTCTGGAGACAGAGTTCGGGCCGAACTCTGCCTCCACACAGAGTTTGGGCCGAACTCTGTCCCCTAAAAATCAGCACCCTAATTTTTAGGGTTGGCTGGTTGCAAGTTGTCCAACGGCCAAATATTTCAAAATTTCTGCCAGAATTCTGGCCGAATTCTGAATAGGCTATGAATTCTCTCATTTTCATTCATCCAATCTTCTCTTCTCTTCTCTCTAAAGCTCAATACAAGCCATACCCTTCTTCATCTACTAGCCACAAGCTCCCTAAGCCTCAAGTGCTCAGCATTTTTCAGTTAGGAGTTTTGTGCAAGAGTTCAAGAAGTCGCTTGGAAAATTCCAAGCATCGTCACTGCGATCATTGTAAGAAGTTGATGTGCTCTTCTGAAGAAAAGGCACGGGGTGTAACTACTATTTCACAAATAGTAGATTTAATCCCGAGCTAGAGTTCTCAGGCCTGGACTAGTCCTCCACTAGGGAAACCAGGTTAAAATCGGCTGTGTTTGCGTATGCTTTCTTGCTCCTTATTTATTTCCGTATTTACTCTGATTAGTTTTGCTTGTGAAAGAGTTAAAATTTTTTATTGGCTATTATCGCTATAAACTCTATTCACCCCCCTCTAGAGTTGCCATCTGTTCTTCAATTGGTATCAGAGCAGAGTTCTTTCAACAAGGACTAACATCCTAGAGTTGATCCATGGCAACCACACAATCCTTGATTTCCAATCACGGTGAAGGGCAGTCCACTCATTGGCCTCCCCTATTTGATGGAACTAACTACATATATTGGAAAACAAGGATGAGCTTTTATCTTAAGTCGCTAGACTTTGACCTGTGGACTATCGTCACCGATGGTTACGAAAAGCCCGCCAGGATAGTTGTCAATGGTGATCTCGTCGAGAAATCACATGAAAAATATTCTGATGAGGAGAAGAAACAGACAAGTCTAGACGCGAGAGCTATTAATGCTTTATTCTGTGCTATAGACAGGAATGTGTTCAACAGGGTCTCAACATGCACCACCTCTCACGAAGTATGGAGACTTCTAGAAGTGACGCATGAAGGAACCACCCAAGTCAAGGATTCGAAGATAAGCCGTCTCACTCAAGAATATGAGGCTTTTAAAATGAAGCCAAATGAGACGATCACGTAAATGTTCACAAGATTCCTCGACATCATCAATCCCCTATCTTCGCTCGGCAAACAATACTCAAATCACGAGAAGATTCGCAAGCTACTTAGGGGGCTACCAAAGATTGGGAACCCTAAGGTGACAGCCATCATAGAAGAAAATGATCTCACAACCATGTCCATGAAAACCTTGATGGGAAAGCTGATGACTCATGAGCTTGACCTCAAGGACTTCGAAGAGCCTGCTCCTAAGGCTAAGGAGATCGCACTCAAAGCTCACCGACGGAGGGCTGACCCCGAAGAGACGGATGACGACAACTCAGAAGGTGATGATCAAGCTCTCCTTGTCCGCAACTTCAAGAAATTCTTTCGCTTCAACCGAAGAAAGAAGGAACCACAAGAAGACGACGAAGAAGAGCCAACCTGCTACGGTTGTAAGAAGACAGAACACGTCCGAAAAGACTGTCTATACTTAAAGAAGAGCAACCGTTATGAGAAACCATACAAGAAGACTTCCTCAAAGAAATATGCCAACATGAGCATTTGGCATGAAAGCGAAGCCAGTGAATCCGAGGAAGAAAAAGACTCTCCTCAAGACACTGCAAACGTGTGCCTAATGGCAACGTTCGACAAGGTATCAAACGAAACTCTTGATGATTTCACTTTTGATGAACTTGGTGATGCTTTTACCGATTTACTTGATGATCATAAAAAGGTCTTTGGTAAATATAAACATGCTAAGGAAAAGATCAAAAGTCATGAAGTCGAAATTCAAAGACTTTCTTTACTGCTTGATAACATTAGGGACACTTCACCCACGGATGGCACAAATGAGGTATCTAAGCTTAAAATAAGCTTACATGATGCCGAAGCACGCATTGAACAACAAATACAAGAAATCACAACACTCAACACGGAGCTTGCAGTAGAAAAGAGTAGACACAAGATTTCTATTACTAAGATACATGGTTTGATTGCTAAGGTTACTAAACTGCAGGCTGTCTCCAAGAAATTAAAGACTAAATTGGGAAAATAGGTTGCTCAACCTCAAACCCAATCACATAAGACACACACAAAGCATGACACTACTCATACTAGTCAAACACGTCATCCACCTGCAGCTCATAATCATGCTTACATATACACACACTTTCATAATACACACAAACCACATGCACGTAGAAATAATCATCATACTACACATAGATACAACCATCAGTATGTTGCACAAAATCACCTTCACTCTACATATAGACATCATCACCATGCTATTCCTTATAGACATCATCACCATGCTACTTCTTATAGACATTATCACCATACTGCTTCACATCACTCTACAAATAGACATCATCACCATGCTAACTCTACATATCATCATGCTACTCCACATCACTCTACTCATAGACATCATATGCATGCTTCTAACATAAATAGGAATGCTATATGTACTTATTATGGTTTACATGGACACATTTCACCACAATGTAGAATTAGGAGATTAGTAGATAGAAAGATATATGCATGGTTTCCAAAAACTAACTTTTCAGGACCCTCAAGAACTTGGGTACCAAAGGTCACATCTACTCTTGATGTAGGTGGACCTTCCCTCCTCAACTAAGAGTAAGTGGATTCTCGATAGTGGATGCTCGCGGCATATAACGGGAGACGCAAATCTTTTCGCATCACTATCGATGAAGAGAGAAGGATATGTATCCTTCGGTAACAACCTAAAAGGGTATATTATAGGTAATGGTATTATTGGTTATCCTCCATCTCCCATAATAAAGGATATCTGCCTAGTGACCGAGTTAAAGCATAACCTGCTCAGCATTAGTCATCTTGCTGACCATGGATATGACATTAACTTTGGACAAAAAATTGCCTTATTTATGATAGGTCAACGGGAGACATTGCTTTTGAAGGGGTAAGAGAGGATAATATTTATATTTTTTATTTGTCTATAGATACTAACAATGCAGGTAGATGCCTATATGCTCACAAGGATGAAAGATTATTATGGCACCAGCTTCTTGGTCATGCCAACATGGATACTATATCCAGGCTATCGACTAAGAAGCTAGTTAGAGGCTTGCCCGACATCACATTCAAAAAGGACACGGTATGTGCCGAATGTGAATTGAATAAGGCAACTAAGTCCTTATTTCATTCTATAAACTCTGTAAGTACTTCTAGACCTTTGCAACTTCTTCACATGGATTTATTTGGCCCTAGTAGAGTAGCCAGTCTTGGTGGAAAACTCTACGCCTTTGTTATTGTTGATGATTTCTCTAGATTTACTTGGGTTTTCTTTTTTTACAAATAAAAGTGATGCTATTTCAGTTTTCAAGATTTTTGTAAAGAAAGTTCAAAACAAAAAAGGATACATGATTACTCGAATCCGAAGTGATCATGGAGGCGAATTTGAAAATTCTGATTTTGAAAAGTTTTGTGATTCTAATGATTTTGATCATGAATTTTCTTGTCCAAGAACTCCTCAACAAAATGGTGTTGTGGAGCGGAAGAATAGGACTCTTGGCGATATGGCTAGAGTCATGTTGAACAAGTTTTAACTTCCGAAATACTTTTGGGCTGAAGCTGTCAGTACAGCATGTCACATTTTAAATAGGGTGCTTATTCGTTCTATTACGAAGAAAACACCCTATGAGCTTTGGTTTGGGAGAACCCCAAATGTTTCTTATTTTAGAGTTTTTGGTTGTAGATGCTTTATCCTTAACACCAAAGACAACTTAGGCAAATTTGATGCCAAAACTGACGATGGTATTTTCCTTAGCTATGCTGCCAAGGGCAAGGAATATAGAGTTTTTAACAAACACTCATTAATTGTGGAAGAGTCTACAAATGTGACTTTTGATGAAGATAACAGTACAGCAGCTACTCTTGATGATGATGTTGAGCCATCAACTTCTACTCCAATGAATACCACAACCGAAACCAATTCTCTGGAAGGCTTGCCAAAGAAATTCTCTTTCACGCCGTCACATCCAGAAAATTTGGTAATAGGTGAGGTTTCACGTGGAATAACTACTAGATCATCTTTAAGAGACTCTATTGTTAGCACTGCCTTTATTTCACAAATTGAGCCGAAAAAGTATTTTAGAAGCTTTTAATGATGAATTTTGGATTTCTGCTATGCAAGAGAAAATCAACCAATTCGAGAGGAGCCAAGTATTGGAACTCGTTCCTAGACCGGCTAATCACTCGATCATTGGTACTAAATGGGTTTTTAGAAACAAAGTGACTGAAGATGGTTCAGTCACACGCAACAAAGCTCGTCTAGTAGCCCAAGGATACAACCAAGAGGAAGGTATTGACTACGATGAGACGTATGCCCCTGTTGCTAGATTGGAATCCATTCGGATGCTTTGTGCATTTGCAAATTTTTAAAATTTCAAATTATTTCAAATGGATGTTAAAAGTACTTTCTTGAATGGATTTATTAAGGAGGAAGTTTATGTGAAACAACCTCCTGGCTTTGAAAATCATAAATTTTCCGACCATATTTTCAAGCTGAAGAAAGCGCTATATGGCCTCAAACAAGCCCCTAGAGCTTGGTATGAACGGCTAAGCAATTTCTTACTTGAGAAAGGTTTTTCAAAAGGGAAAATTGACACCACACTTTTCATAAAATCTTTCAAAGACACTATTCTTTTAGTACAAAGATACGTAGATGATATTATATTTGGTTCCACTGATGAAACCCTGTGTCAAGATTTTGCCAAGTGTATGCAGACCGAGTTTGAGATGAGCATGATGGGGGAGCTCAACTACTTTCTTGGACTGTAAGTCAAACAAATGTCAAATGGAACCTTCATCTGTTAGTCGTACAAAGGACATGCTGAAGAAATTCGACCTTGACAACGTCAAACCAATCAGCACTCCAATGGCTACTTCAACTAAACTTGAACCAGATGATAGCGGCAAATCCGTAGATCAACGTAAGTATCGAGGTATGATAAGCAGTCTACTCTATCTTACTGCTAGTCGCCCTGATATTATGTTTAGCGTTTGTCTGCGTGCTAAATATCAAGCAAATCCTAAGGAATCACACATGACTGCTGTTAAGCGTATCTTTCAATACCTTAAGGGTACGGTTACAGTGGGCCTATGGTATCCCAAGTCAACATTATTTGACCTCATTGGTTACTCTGATGCTGATTTTGCTGGATGCAAGGTCGACCGTAAAAGTACGAGCGGTACGTGTCATTTATTAGGAAAGGCTTTAGTCTCTTGGTTTAGCAAGAAGCCGAATTCTGTCGCACAATCCACAACAGAAGTTGAATACATCGCAGCTGGGCGTTGTTGTGCACAAATTCTGTGGATGAAGCAAACCCTTGAAGATTACAATTAGTCTTTTATGCACATTCCAATCTTTTGTGACAACACTAGTGCTATAAATCTCACTAAGAACCCCATTTGTCACTCACGCACGAAGCACATTAAAATACGTCACCACTTTTTGCATGATCATCAGCAAAATGGCACGATTAACTTAGAATTTATTGACACAGATCATCAGTTAGCAGATTTCTTTACAAAACTATTATCCGAAGAACGCTTCAATTTTCTTTGTCGTGAACTTGGAATTTTGGATGAAGCTGTTATAAATTAAAATAAACCTGCATAAATATCGAGTATGTCATGATTCTCTTATGATGAACTTGCTATGGGTACAAGCCGAAAGGGCCCTTCTGACAACAAGGTGTAAAAGCCTAAGCGACACGGTGCACTAGTCCCCAGGACTACCGCTAGTTGGGATCCGGCCCCTGCAGCTAACCCGTGGCAGCTTCAAAATATTGAATTATGATATAATTCCTTATTTATTACATGGTTCATTTTTATTTATCACTGGCTGAAATACTAATTTTTCAACTTCACCTTGCTGCTTCGAGTTTACTCTCTGTCATTCTTTGTTTATCACTTGGATCTTTTCTTGTATTTATACTCTTTTTATTTTGGTCTTTCTTACTTAACCTATTTTCAGTCTGATTCCAGTTCTATCACCATAATCCGGAATTCGGGCCGAACTCTGCCCTTACCAGAGTTTGGGCCAAATTCGGTCTGGCTGTTCTAGAACCGGGAACAGCCTCAGCCGTTGATCAAATTATAGATCCAATGGCCATTATTGATTCCGACCAATTGAAACCCTTCACATATATTCGGGATCCTCTTTCTCTTCACCTCCATTGCCACCTTTTCTACTTCTCCAAACTCTTTTTCTTAAAACCCTAACCCTAATTTCTCATTTCTAGAGCTCATCTCTTCCCCAAACTCAAGGAGAAGGCCTCTCTTTCAATTCTCCTTCATTGTTCATCACTACTTTGAGGTATAATTCAATACTTTTCTACATCTCAATTTCCTTTATTATCTTTATTGTGTCATGGCTCCACGTTTGTTCAATCGTGGGAAGAGACTTCGGACCGAGGGAGCATCCTCCTTGAATGCTCCTCCTCGCGTTGAACCGCCTGTTGCACCACCCGTTGCACCGGCCGTTGAACAACAACCACCTATCCATCCGTTGTTCAATCCTCCACGTCCACTTGACCCAAACACTTTTGACGACCGAATATTTGTATCACTCGACGCATTAAATGATTGGTTTAGTAATTTTCGGACACGTCCGGTGTTTGTGGGACACCCTATAAATTTTACTATTTTCTCTCAATATGATACACTTTTTCATGACATTTGCTTTGATGAACTTGTCACCACAAACTCGGTCATTTATCGTAGTGCTATTCAAATGTTCTACTGCAACCTAACCCATGATGATACACATATTTATTCACGGGTTGCGGGAATTGATATCTCTTTTGACGATTTTGATTTGGCCGAATACCTTGAACTCCAAGAGCCAAACTCATGGAAAAAGCTCGTTGAAGCTCGATCATTTCAATTTCCCGATGGGTCTTCACTTGAAAGCTTCAAGGATGACTTGTGTACCCCAAACACGCGTCCTCGTAAGCTTTTGGCCAAATATCTCAATCCCTATTTCTATAAACTTCATCGGATTATCTTTAACACCATTCTACCCAAAGCGGGTTCCACCGATGAAGTCACCTACTTTGAAATCTCGGCCTTATATCACCTCCACTTTCATGTACCATTTAATCTTCCACGTACAATGATGGATTGGATGATTAATTGTAGGAAGAAACCAAGATCCTTGGTTTATGCATTATATCTTCTTATGATCTTTCGTGCGTTTCATGTACCCCTTGATGAGTGTCCATTCTTACCTGCCCCTGCCTTTCTTTCTAAGGCATAGAGGCTTCAGGCAGCCGTTGGCTCACCAGTCGTGTCTGAGTATTCTGATGATGAGCCAGATGCCCTTCCTTTGGGACAGGATCCTCCTCCTCCTCCTGCCACTCTCGAGTCCCTTCAGACCATGCTTCGCGATCGCTTCACCTTGGAGGATGATCGCTTGACTCAGCTGGATTACCGGACTACCTTGCAGATGAGTGCTATCAGCAACTCGCTGCACGACATTCGGTACTCCATGTCTCGCCATCCTTCCATGCCTATCCCTATGGAGCGGGACCCCGGTCGTGAGGGCTATCGTATCGATGACCCTTGGGTCATTCGCTACTTGGATCCAGATGCAGCCTTCGTGGACCCTCGTCGTTCTTTTACTGATCCATCAGACGACGATTGGCCTTCATGAGCTCGATGATGGATATGGACTACTATTTGCTGCTGCTACTGAGGATCATAGCTTATGTCTCTTTCTGTACTTTGGATTTTAGTTACTTTTATGCACTTTTGCTTGTATTAGACTTATTATGAGTTGTGAGTCTTGAGACATTTAGTCGTTATATCAGTTTATATGCAGTTTCTTCTCTTATCTTTTGGTGTGTTTGCCAGTTCTTAATTGTTTATCGTTAATTGCTAAATGCCAAAAGGGGGAGATATTTGTATATTCTATATTATTTTGTCTCTGTATCTGTGCTTTTGGGAGAATGTTCTTATCAGGCCAACAGGATTCAAAGCAACGATTACGGGGGAGCTATTTTTTTAAGCTCGCTATTGACTATGGGGGAGCTATGCTTTTTGTCCTTAAATGTGTCCAGGTATGAATATTGAATATACAATTATTATTTTGTCAATTATCAATATGGGAGAGATTGTTGACACAAAGTCACAGTCAACCAAATATTGATAGAATTGATTAAATAATACTTGTGATAATTCAATACGACACATGAAGGCTACATCCAGCTCAAGTCAGACGACAGCTCAGTTCTGCAAATGCAAGTCATTTTTGAGTCTGTATTTTATAATTTTATTGAGTCTAGACTTATGTAAGCTGAGTTGTGCTGAGCATCTGAGACTTGACCTATACCCTACCTAAAATCCAAAAGCTCCACATACATCCAAACAAGCCTATTGGACCAAAGACCTATTCTGTGCTCTGGAGACAGAGTTCGGGCCGAACTTTGCCTCTACACAGAGTTCGGGCCGAACTCTGTCCCCTAAAAATCAGCACCCTAATTTTTAGGGTTAGCTGGTTTCAAGTTGTCCAACGGCCAAATATTTAAAAATTCCTACCAGAATTTTGGCCGAATTCTGCCTACTGGTATCCTATAAATAGGCCATGAATTCTCTCATTTTCATTCATCCAATCTTCTCTTCTCTTCTCTCTAAAGCTCAATACAAGACATAACCTTCTTCATCTACTAGCCACAAGCTCTCTAAGCCTCAAGTGCTCAGCATTTTTCAGTTAGGAGTTTTGTGCAAGAGTTCAAGAAGTCGCTTGGAAAATTCCAAGCATCGCCACTGCGATCTTTGTAAGAAGTTGATGTGCTCTTCTGAAGAAAAGACACGTGGTGTAACTATTATTTCACAAATAGTGAATTTAATCCTGAGCTAGAGTTCTCAGGCCTGGACTAGTCCTCCATGAGGGAAACCAGGTTAAAATTGGCTGTGTTTGCGTATGCTTTCTTGCTCCTTATTTATTTTCGCATTTACTCTGATTAGTTTTGCTTGTGAAAGAGTTTAAATTTTTTATTGGCTATTATCGCTATAAACTCTATTCACCCACTCTAGAGTTGCCATCTGTTCTTCATAAACATATCAAGAGTGTATTGTTTAGATATAGAATTTGACATGGTGTATGTGTTAGGGTTGGCCTATAGGCATGATACAGCCTATTGCATATATGTGAGTCTGTTTGACTAGTAAGCCTAGATTAGGCTTGTATAGCTTTATTAGACCTAGAATAGACTTGCTTGATTGGTGTAGACTTGTTTGACCTAGTGTGGACTTGTTTGACCTAGTTTGACCATAGTTGACCTAGTTTGACTTCTAGGGTTGACCAGAGTTGACCAAGAGTTGACTTTGGCCTAGATTGACCTAGATTCATGTAGAATGCATTGCAGTATTTTATTTTACCATTCTGGACTTGTTGTGACTTGTGCTGTTCTGAATAGGAGCCAGACACCACTCCTCGGACAGTACTTTTCAGTTGGACACTCAGATACCAGGCGAGTACATTCTCTGATCATTTCATATCCTGTTAGAATTATTTTCTTGCTTTAGATTACTTTACTTGATGCTGTCACGTTGGTAACACGGATTAGTACTATATGGATCCATTCTTGAGATGTTATCCCCTCAGCGAGCATCGTATACTACATATTCTGTGCGTTTCACTTACAAGGTGTATCACTATGCTTCACGTTTCTTTGATCACTTGTGACATGTACTCATATGATCACAGAGTCTTTCCAGAATCACCCCATTTATGGGCATTCCCAGAATTACCCCATTTATGGGCATTCCCAGAATCACCCATTTGTGGGCTATCTATGTATCACCCCTTGTGGGCCTTTGCATGGAATTATAAAAAAACCTGGCTGGATCCTTGTGTATTGATTGGGGGTACGGGGGAGTAGAAGTAAACATGTGAATAATATCCAAGTAGTGTAGTTCCCAGAATCACTCCATAGTATAGTTCCCAGAATCTCCTATGCCATTCACATATTTATATTGTACTCTGACTCACTAGCCACTGTTAGTTCTCTATTACAGTATATATATTTCCATTACAGTTTCCTCTGTTTACATTCCATGCTTCTTTCAGTTTCCTGTATCTTACTCTACTGCATGTTTATATTTTCTAACCTGCTATGAACTGGTGTGGATACCTATTACGGTGCCCCCTTAGATGAGATGTTGGACCTGGACCATCAGCAGGCCCCACTAGCTGTGGATGACACACCCTTAGACTAGGATGTTTTCATTTACAGTATTCTATGGATGATTGTACATATTGATACTTGGGATCTGGGATTATGTATTTATCTTAAACACTTAGCCTCTTTGTTTGTACTTGGGATTCCTTCCATTTCAGCAGTTTTATTTATCTATCTATCTGCTATTTTATCATCTGTATTTTCTTGAGTTCTATATCATATCGTGCTTCTTCTTCCTTAGTTGTGATTGAGTTTACTTTTATCATGTCACCCCCATTCGGAGAGTATAAACTGCTTAGTATATTATTGCTAGATGTTGTGACCTAGGACAGCGTTCTACCGCCGACACTACGGCGTAGGCTGGACGTACCCACGTCTCGTGCCCTTACTCTAGGGTGCGGGTCATGACACGTTTTTAGTGGTGGCCCATACAGGTCTAGACTAGAAGTGTAGTGGTATTCGAATTTGAGTATCACTACAGCCTGCAGTAGGATATAGGACATTAATTTTAAGGTACTCAATCACATTAGGAAAAATTCTTTTATTGCCATCTAAATCCTTATTTGTCAGCTGATCCTTTTGAATTTTAATTGTCCGCCTTTGTTATATCGCTTCTTTCTCAGAAATTGATACTCTTGTTTGGTCTATCTTCAGGATGGTAGAGACTCGTCAGTAGCATACCATTCATGGAGATGCTATAGAGGGATCTGCTACCTCTCAGCTAGTTCAGCAGAGACAGGAGACTGCAGCTCTTGCCACCTCTGTTCTTATTGAGGCTCCAGCAGCAGCAGCAGGGGTATGCCTCCACCAGCTCGGAGGCAGGACCCAGTCATCGCAGAGGAGCCCTTCCAGCAGCAGCCACCTGCAGGGACAGTTGACGCCGTTCAGCTGTTAGCTTTCTTCCGACAGTACATGGAGGGTCAGCAGACCCAACAACAGAGGCACACGGCAGAGCTCACTCGAGGGATTGAGCTGGCAGTGACCGTATTGGAGAGAGTCGTAGCTCAGCCAGCGGCAGCCTCGCAGCCGCACCAGCCACGGGAGAAGGGCATCCAAGATTTCTAGAAGATGCACCCTAAAGACTTCCGGGGGACAGAGGGGATCTTGTATGCCGATGAGTGGATCGAGCATATGGAGAAGATTTTCAGATTGGCTGAGATCCCGATGAGGCTCCAGATAGAGGCAACGGCCAGCATGATGCCGTATCTAGCCCGTACCTAGTACCATACCGACCCGAGGGTGTTTTCCATAAAATATAAAAGAACAGAACAATTATCGGAGGACTGGACTTTTACTTCACAATACAAACTCGCTTGTACAAAGAAAGCCTAGGGACAAAAACCTAGGTACAGCAATCTAAGTACAATTGTTTATTTTAGATTCTGGGGGTGACGGTAGAGGCTCGGAAAAGTGACAGCAGCTCTGCCATACTCCTTGGATGATCGGATACAACCTTGACTCCGGGGAAGAAATGCTCTTAGGATGCTCTCTGTGCCTGCTTTTGTCTCTCTGCTCTCTCTCTTCTCTCTCTGTCTCTGTGTTCTTTCTCTCTGTATATTCTGTCTCCTGCAAGGGAATGTCACCTTACTATTTATAAGAGTGGGGGGCATCATTAGGGTTTGCAATGATTGCCCATTCTCAAAAGCCGGCGGCTAAGGATCAATGAATCTGGGCCGCTCATCTTGAATATAATAGATCTGGGCAATTAATGTGATTGCATCAAATCTTTGTGGGTAATTAATGATGATTGATATAAATCCCCATGATTTGTTATGCCAATCTCAGATTTCCAGCCACGTGTCATTGATTTGCTTGATTGCAAATGATCTGATTTGATCCCAATATTTTATTAGGATTTGTTGATAGATTTTGGTCTATTTGATGCCACGTGTCCCATTATTATGCCACGTGTCTTAACGGTGAGCTACTTAGAAAATCTGAGCCGCATGAGGACTGCTCCCTATGAGCCGCATAAGGCTGGCCACGTGTCAAGGCTGCTTGGGAGTGGCCCCTGAATATTTGAACCGCATAGTGGTTATCTGAGCCGCATGAACGTAGGTGACCGCATGATGGGTGCTTTCTTCGTGAGTCGCATGGAGATAGTCCTCGTGAGTTGCATGGAGATAGCCTCTGCTTGAGCCGCATGGGGTAGTTCTCGTGAGCCGTATGGGATAGCTTCTGCCTGAGCCGCATGGGTGGCCTCTGTCTGAGCCGCATGCGACTGTCCATGTGTCAAGGCCGCATAAAGGTCTTTGGGTTTGACGGATTGTGTCAGAGATATCCTTCGTTTCCCTAGGAGTCTGCCATTATGACAGAGTCATTATTGCATCTTTCTGTCATTGGTCAGAGCTGTCAGCCGTCAAAGCATTAAATGCAGTAGAAGACAAAGGGAAGAGCTGTTGAGGGCCACGTGGCTCCTCTCTGGGCTGTATAGACGCTTGAGCTACATGGGTCCTTGAGCCGCATGAGCTCTCTGAGCCGCATGGGGATCCTTGGCCGCATGGAACTTTCTTCATCCTTTTCCATGCTTTTACAAGACCCCCTTCAAAGTTTTCAATTTGTAAAATTGAAATAATTTGAATAAGAAACATGGCTATGTATAAACTCTTCTGGCCGCATATGATGTCCTGCTGCATGGATGTCCCAACCGCATAGCCTCCTCAGCCGCATGGACCCTTTGGCCGCATGGGTTGTCTGGCCGTATGAGCTCCTTGCCACGTCATCCTGTCACGTATGCAAATCTTTTGCATTAATTGCTGTTTGATTCGCCGTCAGTTTTAAGGCCGCTTTTTGGAAAAGGATCCCAAGAGTTTGGCCTTTATGTCAGTCGGCTTGTCTTTGAGAACCGAAGGGTCGGTTACTGTACGTGGATCGAGGTACCTCTCTCTTGCCAATAAAATATGAACGTGCTCAGTCGAAGAGACTTCTTCACTCTCTTTTTCGTCTTCGGCCCTAATTCTCTTCCTTAGTCTTCTTTCTCCAACCGTCGGTACGATAATGGCCCCCAAGTCTTCCAAGGTTGCTTCCGCTGCTGCAAAGGGCAAGAAAGCGGCCTCCTCATCGTCCCCTACGCCTGAATTACACCCCGACGTCCACCCTGGTTTTAAGGGTAAGGATTGGGACATGCCCTGTGTTTGAGCCGCATGAGGAGGACTTGAGCCACAGGAGCACTTTCTGGATTTGAACCGCATGAAGTCTCATTTGACCTGAACTGCAGAAAGCTTCACTAAGTCGTGCCGCATAAGCTCTTCTGCTAAACAGAACCGCATACATTTAACTAACCGCATAAGTTCTATTGTAGCAGTGCTGTATGACACCCAACTGAATTGGACCGCATAAGGCTGCGTTGACCCGAGCCGCATAGGCTCCATCTAAGCCTTGCCGCATAAGACCTAACTGAATTTGGGCCGCATAAGGCTTCGTTGACCCGAGCCGCATAGGCTCATAGGAGCTTCTTTTTAAGAAACTTTTATTTTAACCATCTTTTAATCGTGTTTCTTTTGTGTACTTTCAGTGAATTTGCCAACCAACCCGGCAGGAGAGCTTTTGGTGGGTTCAGCACAGTATGCTGTGGGTGTGCGGCTCGACGGCTTAGTTCGACATGTGTCGGATCAGCTTCCCACCAATGAGCCTCTGGAGAGGTCGGGTGCCATCAATAACCAGCCTTTCCACTTTCTTTGTACTATAATGAACTCGGGAAGACTGGAAGGAGAGTATCTGAAACCAGCCTTTCTCTTCGGGGATGCTCTATCCATAAAGAATCCCCGAGTGCTGGACATCTCTGAGAACTGGAACTTTACTGTGGACGGGGTGGAGATCCATATTCCCGAAATAGAACGTCATTTTCCCCTCTCGTGGTTCAATATGGTATCGCTGAGCAGCAGATGGTGGGCTCCCTAACTCCAACCTAAGCGGGGATGTTCGTGGGCAACATCCATTATAATAGGAATATGGGGTTGGCATGTGCGAGCAGGGACTCGGTTAGTCGAAGAGTGATGGGACTGATTTCAGGTACCTTCATAAACGTATCTGGTCCCAACTTCACTTTTACTCTGGCCGATACTTTCCTGAATCAGCTCGCTCGCAAGGGGTCTTATCCTATTGGCAGGTTGTCACTGTTGAACTGGATAAACCCCATCCCTACGTGGGTCAACTTGACCTCATAGATTCTGAGGAAATACGAGGAATTTCTTAGGGAGATTGACCTCTATTATGCCATCCGGGGCACCTGTTACGGGTTACCCATCAACAAGCCGTTGTTCATGGCCCTTTTGGAAATGTATAACCGGAGGACAAAAACTTTCTTCGTGCCCGGAGGGGAGTTGGGACTTGCTCTCCATGAAATGTATGCTGTTTCTAAGCTGCCATGGGGGGGGTGAGGCCTTCGAAGTATATACCACAACCAATAAGGAATTCGAGGATCTGGATCGACGATTCCCTAGTTTTGTCACCGTATACCAGGAACTGCTATGCCACTACAGTATTTGCCACCAAACGGCTATCAAGAAGAACAATAGCTCAGAAGGGAACGCCCCTCATACTACGTCTTGGGTCGCATATCTTTTCAAATTCAGTCCCTCTGGCCGGGTTTCTGCTCGAGGTCCTCAGACCTAGGAGGAGATAAACAATCTGATGTCGAATGCCAAGAGGTCGAGGTCCACCGGTGACAAGTTTGGGAGTCGCACCGACTCCTTAAGCTATTTCTTTCTCGGTACCCAGAAAATTTCTGAGAAGGCGCTCTTGGCTGGATTCTTGATGGTATGGCTACGAAACTGCGTAGTCTCGGGAGGGGCAGGTTCTATTGAAAGGATCAGCCGCCACTTTATCCTTCCGGCCGTGAAGATGGTCTTCAGAGTCAGGATGGCCCTTCTTCCGGCTATGGTGTATAGCATACACCACGGCCTCCGTGTCTTTTCGTCCAAAGTCATTTCTCGCGAGACGACACTGGACTTTGAATGAATAGAACTACCCTACCATTATTTAATGGGTTGGCTATTGATGCATTGTCGGTCGTTAATGAGGCCCGGAGCAGACGATGGAGTTACCGATGGTGATGCTTTCCTTTTCTGATACCATCGTCAGCCTTGGGAATTCGACACCATGCCAGCCTGTTGGAGGGCGTTGACGAGAGTAGATGGGCCCGATTTCTTTGTGTCTGTCCCTCAATTTACTGCTAGAGAAGTGAGGGGTGTACACGTTGACGGCATTGAACCTTTCCTGCTCTTATCTGAAAAGATGCTTCTCTGGCTGTGCAATATTCGCCGGCGCACCTGGTATATCGTTACCGCAATAACGTGTACCTGGAGCCCTACTTGCCTAGTCGGTTCTCCCGCCAGTTCGGGTACGGCCAGCTGTTCCTTGATCATCCCAGTGCTTGCCTAGGCTACGAGGGCAGTGTCCTTGACGGTATCAGGACGTAGCATTATTATAATACGGTTCACACCCGAGCTGGCTTCTCGGTCCCCGACGCTAATACGCAAGGGGATATTTTGTACATGGCGGCCCTCTATCATGTTGCGGCGGGCAAACCTGCCGTGAATTTTGACATGAGTAACAGCTTCATTGTTGGGACTGGCTTGGCAGAGAAGCCCGAGGGGTCCAAGAAGAGGAAGAAAAAGGCGAATACGGTTCCTGTGCCGGACTCGGAGTCCACGACGGCGGACGAAGAGGATGATGGACAGGATGCCGATGATTCGTCCCATTCCTCAGACGAGGAGGTGGGGGATCAGCCACCTAACGTGCCGGACGACATGGTTGCGAGGCAGCCGCCTTCTGTGCCTGGTCCTTCGCGCAAGCGAAGCAGGCGTATGTCTACTGATGATAGCATAACCTACTCCACTAAGTGGGCTGCGGTAAGACGCCGCAGGCTATTTATTGATGATGTTGGCGCTGTTTCTTAGGTGATTTGAATTTCCACTACCTTTTCCTTCTTTTTCTAAACTATGGCCTAATCATCTTCTTTTACTCTTTGTAGGCGTCAGAGGAGTCGGTTTCTCAAGATCCGGCTACTGAGGTCGATCCGGCCCTGACCACTTTGGTTGATGATATTTGTACCGCTATCATTTCTGCTGGGGTTCTTCCGGAGGCGGTCGAGGAGTCCTACCTTGCTGAGACCTCCACCCATGGGAACGGGGGTTCTACTGCACCTGTCCCTGAGACAGCTGAATTTTAACGAGATGATGCTGAACTGGCTGGCTCCCTTTCAAGAGTGGCTGGGGTAGAGAGACCAGTTGAATTCAACTTGGAAGTCGCGGACGGGAAGACTATGTCAACCGCGAGCGAGCTGCGGCCTTCCTGTCCCTCCCCTTGTAATATAAGCCAAATCTTAACTTATGAAGAGGCCTATCTGCTCTATCATCATAACCTTCGGGTTACGTCGATTGATGGTTGCTTTGGACGTACAGGTCCCGCCCCCTTATTGTCGGTGACGGACATTATCGGGGTGGACTCTACCGGAGGGGATCTGATGGAAGCACGTGTGCCTTCTTATCTTCCCACCTATATTAAAGGGCCTCCAGCTGGTTCAAGTTCGGAGGCGCAAGTGGTGGCACAACCGGGGCAAGGAACAATGCTTCCTGCGTCCTCCTCCTTGAATATGGTCTCGGGGGTTGACCTTTCCGCCATGCCAAGTATCCAAGCTCTCCGGGCGGCGGAAAAGGAGTTAGCCGCTATTCGTACATCTTTTCGTACAAAATTTGTTTCCCTGGTGGCAGGGATGGCAAGTTCTGATGCTACTCCTTCGATATTACCGGCTATACTCCCTCTGACGCCATCCTCTACAGAAGTTTTGGATGAAGTGTCCCAGGACGTCGTCGATAGCTTTCACTGCCATGTGAAGAGAGGGGTCGAGGCAGCCGTGGAGAAGGAAACTCCCTTTGCTATGGCTCGTCGGTACGCCGGTGGCCAAATCGACATCCTTAGAACACTCCCCGGTGGGGCGGGGTTAGCTGCGCTTCTGGAGCCTAAGCTGTTAGAGGCCGCTTCTGGAGCCTAAGCTGTTAGAGGCCGATCGTCTTGTGGCCCAATTTCATGTGTTGCAGCAAGCTGATCTGTCCGTAGCGATAGATCAAGAGCGTACTTTCCTTATAACCGCGATGGAGAAGGTGAGGCTTGCTCGGGAGTCGATCAAGCCGACTATACTGAAGGACCACCGTGATCTGTCTCAGTTACACGATCAATGGAGCCGTATAAGTGAAGATTGCACGGCTCGGGAGGCGGCTACCTCCCGTGGGGTAATTGACACCAGGGAGCAGATCCTCGAGCTCCAGAGAAAGCTGGCCTTCCTGGAGTCCGAGCTTGAAGCCGCCCGTACTGAGAAGGGGCTTGCTATCCAGGAGGCTGACAGACTTAGTGGGGCTTCTGCCAATCTGGAACTTTCCCTGCAGAAGATGGAGGATGACTGGCGGGCATATATGCACTTGGGTGATGCGGAGCAGTTGTCCCAGGAGGCTGAGCGCCGAGCTAGACAGCGGCTTGAGCGGGGGACCACCTTATTGAGGAACCGCCTCCTGGAGTTGTGTAATGCCGAACCATAGTCGGCCTTTTCTTCTTTTGTTCCTGTTCTCCTTTTCTTTTCTTTTTGAGAGGGATGTGGTCCCAAAATATGTAATGCTTTTTGGCTTCCAAATAAAAGAGTATGTTTTATTTTACCCTTTATTTGTACTGCTTGTTGTGCTTGTGGTGTTATGGTGGCATTTGTCCGGAATGAGGACTTATTTGTGGACCTATTACCCTTGGCATACCTTGGTTTTAGGTACGGATAACAAGTTTGATTGGGGATACCTAGATCAGTTCCACGGTAAGGTGGTCGTGGGTGTTCCGGGTATCGGGAGATAGAATGCCATGGAGCAGCTGGGCTCCCGGGGCATGATGTGAAATGATGGGCCTGTACTAAGATACTTAGCAATGGACATTCGTGGGCCTATTATCCTTGGTGCACCCTGGCTTAGGATACGGATAATAGGATAAAAGGGAACCAACATACTTACTCAGAGGTAATGAGGACATGGCAAGTACAAAGGTTTTACCGTGGAGTCTTCCTACTCAGAGGTAATAAGGACATGGTAGGAGTGGACTCAACGGAGAATATTTCTGGTCAACAGAGGACATTTGTGGGCCTATTATCCTTAGCGTACCCTGGTTCAGGGTACAGATAATAAGACGAGAGAGAACCAACATACTTACTCAGAGGTAATGAGGACATGACGAGTACGAAGGTTTTATCGTAGAGTCTTCCTACTCAGAAGTAATGAGGACATGGCAGGAGTGGACTCAACGGAGAATATTTGTGGACCTATTAACCTTGGCGTACTCCGGTTGTGGGTACGAATAATAAGTCGAAAGAGAATCATTATACTTACTCAGAGGTAATGAGGACATAGCAAGCATGAAGGTTTCTTCAATGGAGCCTTCCCACTCAGAGGTAATGAGGACATGGCAGGAGTGGGCTCAATGAAGGAGGGTACATAGAATGACTCAGAGGTAATGAGGACATGGAAGTTTTATGTAAAGGGGTGATTTGTTTTTGGCGGAAGTGAAACGACTAAGAGGTAATGAGGATATGGCCATTTTAGAAATTTGTGGATCTGTTACCCTTTTTGTGCACTGGGAGTGCGGGTAGTGTATCATGAGGGAGGATCTCTTTCAGGAAGAAAGTTCAGAGGTATGGTCATACATGACTTACTATCTGAAAGAGTGACCAGAATGTGAGTTCAGAGGCACCTGCGGGTACATAACTCGATAATCTGGGAGATTGTAAGTTCAGCGGTACGGGAGGGTACATGACTCAATAATCTAGAATTTGGAAATATGAGTTCAGCGGCACCAGCGGGTACATAACTCGATAATCTGGGGTGTTATGGATGTGAGTTTAGCCGTACCAGCGGGTACATAACTCAATAATCTGGAATGTTATGGATGTGAGTTCAGTGGCACCAGCGGGTACATGACTCAATAATCTGGAAAGTTTGATACGAGTTCAGCGGTACCAGCGGGTACATGACTCAATAATCTGGAAAGTGTGATACGAGTTCAGCGGTACCGGCAGGTACATGACTCGATGATCTGGAAAATGTCGTTTAAACATAATATTTCTTCAGGAACTTTTCATTGACGGGCAACATGAGCAAGTCTACATTTTGTTTTGCGAGGCGGTAAGCACCGTTGAAGAATACAACCTCAATGATAAATGGACCTTCCCATTTTAGCTGGAACTTGCCGGCAGTCTTGTGAGTCATGACCATCGGCCTCCGGACTGCCAAAACGAGATCGCCCACTTGGAATGTTATGATTTTAACCTTCTTGTTGAAGGCTCCGGAGATGCGTGCTTGGTATAGTTCGCTCCGCTGCTAAGCCAGGAGGTGCTTTTTATCTAACGCCTCCAACTCTTGTAGTCGGCGACGGTAGTTATCATCCATCGTCAATTGGTAAGTAAGGGCGACGCGGAGCGAGGGTATTTGAGTCTCCAATGGGAAAACTGCCTCACTCCCGTACACCAGAGAGAATGGTGTGTTCCCTGTGTCTGTTCGAACTGTGGTACGGTACGCCCATAAGCATTCACCAAACTTCTCGTTCCAGTCGCGTTTGTTGGACGATACGAACTTCTTGAGAAGTTTGATGATTGTTTTGTTGAATGCTTCTGCCAACCCATTCGCTGCTGGATTGTATGGCGTTGAAGCAATATTCTGGATGCGGTGCTTGTCATAAAACCGGTAGAAGGCGTGGCTTGCAAATTGCAGGCCATTATCATGGATGATCCTTTGGGGCAGTCCAAAATGATAGATGACGTGATGCTTGAGGACGCTGATCATGTTTGAAGTTTTTACTTCTGTAAGTGGGATAGCTTCCGCCCATTTGGAGAAGTAATCTGTGATTGCGAGTATGAAGCGATGTCCTCGGGAAGAAGGTGGAGTGATTGGACCAATGATATCCATTCCCCATGCTTCGAATGGCCAGGACGCCACCGTCGGATGTAGAAATTCGGATGGTTGGTAGATGAAGTCTGCATAGACTTGGCAAGCTTTGCACTTTCTTTCATAGTCTATCGCATCTGCTACCATCGTGGGCCAGTAGTAGTCCATTCGGCGAAGACGGTCTTGTAATTTAGGGCTAGGCTGATGGGCCCCGCAGACACCGTCATGAGCTTCGCGTACGGCTTCTTTGGCTTCTGCATTTGACAGACACCTTAGCAATAGCCCATCGTAAGATCATCGATACAACATTTTCGTCTCTGTATCGTAGAAGAATCTGAGAGAACGTCTTCTGATGGAAGTGGCTTCCTTTGGGTTCTCTGGCAGGATGTCGTAGACTACGAAGTCAATGAATGGTTGTCTCCAGTCCGGCACTTCGTCGATCGTCTGAGCGGAATAACTCGCCACGAATTGAACGTTGTTCTTGGGGCAAACCAGTTCATGGCCTATCACATCCACCGATTGATGAGTATGATTTGGCACTGCTAGGGAAACGGCCAGGCCTGCTAAGGCATCGGCTTCGATATTCCAGAGTCTGGGAACGTGTTCGATGAAGAACCCCTCGAACGATGAGATGATGTTGATTGCTATTTGGTGATAGGGGATCATGTCTTCATGGCGGACTTCGTATGAGCCCCGGATTTGATTGACGATTAACTGCAAATCGCCGTATGCTTCAAGATATTCTACCCCCAGCTCTCTTGCAAGTTGGAGGCCAATGACCAAAGCGTTGTACTCGGCCACATTGTTAGAGCAGTATTCTGTGAGGGAGTAAGCACGATTGATCACCAACCCGGAGGGAGAAACCAGCACCACCCCGACTCCGACGACGATGTTGCCCTTAGGTCCGGTCCTTGAGGCGCCGTCGAAGAACATTCGCCATATATCATCGTGAGAGGTTGTATGCGAGTCGGCGACCTCATCTGGGATTCTTTATATATTCTGGACGACTCCGAGCCTGGGTGGGCTGCTAAAAAGTCTGCCAGAGCTTGATCTTTAACAGCCTTTTGCAGGACGAAGACCATATAGTAGAGGGACAGCAATATTGCCCATGTAGCGAGACGAGAGCTGAGTTCCCCTGGTTTCGTCATGAGGACCCTGATGGGGTTGACTCGTGAGATCATATGCATGGTTTGTCCTGTGACATAGTGCCGCATCTTCTGAAAGGGGAACACCAGGGCGAGGCATTCCTTCTCCACGGTGGTATATCGATGCTCTGGCCCGATCATCATTCGGCTGAGGTAATATATATCTTATTCATGGCCTACATCGTTGTTTTGTGCTAGCAGAGCACCGAGGGAATGTTCTATTGCGCGTACATAGAGCAGGAATAGTTTTCCAGCAACCGAGCCCACCAGGACTGGAGGGTTCGACAAATATTCTTTGATGCTATCGAAGGCACATTGGCATTCTTCATCCCATACGAACGGGACACCTTTCTTCATGAGATGGGTGAATGGCTGACAACGCCCGGAGAGGTTAGAAATGAACCTCCTTATATAAGCTAGCCTCCCTTGGAGGCCTCAAAGTTCTCGAAGATTTCTCGGGGGACCCATCTCCATGATTGTCTTCGTCTTCTCAGGGTCTACATGGATACCCTGGGCGGTGATGATGAAACCTAAGAACTTTTCGCTGGATACACCCAAGAAAGATTTTATGGGGTTCATCTTCAGGTTGTGTGCCCGCATCAGGTCGAATACCGTCCTCAGATCCTGGAGATGGTCACCCTTACAACGACTCTTGACGGTGATGTCATCAACATAGCACTCCACCATCTTGCGTAAGTGTTCTATGAAGATGATACTCATGGCTCTTTGATATGTGGCGCCAGCATTCTTTAAACCGAAAGGTATGACTGTGTAGCAGTATGTGCCAATCGGTGTTCGGAATGATGTATACTCTTCGTCGTCAGGAGACATCTTGATTTGGTTGTACCCCGAGAAACCATCCATGAATGACATGCGTTCGAAGCCGCATGTGTTATCGATCATGATGTCTGTGATAGGGAGGAGGAATTCATCTTTGGGACATGCCTCATTCAGATTGCAGAAGTCGATACAGATTCGAATCTTCCCATTCTTCTTGAGGACCGGTACTATATTGGCGACCCAGTCTGGATGTTGCTCTTCGCGTATGAAGCCGTTGGCTATCAGTTTGTTGACTTCGGCTTCGATAGCATCCATGATGCTTGGACGGAAGCGTCGTTGTTGTTGCTTGACTGTCTTTGCATCTGGCCAAATGTTGAGTTTGTGAAGAGCAACCTCGGGGTTTAGTCCTGGCATGTCTTCATAGCTCCAGGCGAACACATCAATATGTTCTTTGACAAGTTCCAGTAGTGATTCTCTCTCTTCGTCTGTTAGGCTTTTACTGACGAAGATTGGTTTCGAGGAAGATTCGCTGCCGAGATCCACTTGTATGACCTCATCTTCAGTAGGAGGTTCTATCTGTTCGAACCACTTTTTCCATTGTGCATCCAACTATTGGGCCTACGGCTCTAACTCGAGGATTTCAGGAATGTCTTCATCTTCTTCGTAAGCGTCGGCAAATGCCATGTTGACTGACATGACTTGTCTGAATACGTCTCCGATGCTGGTATCTGAATCAGAAGTAGGTGACTCGGTTGAATGTGAATGCCAGTCGCATTCTTCGTCTGAGCTTTCAGGAGTCGTTGTGGGCGTAACATACCCTAATCCACATCGAGTCTTGCTATAGTAGTTCCGTGGTTTGCCAGCCGGGACCGGTGGCTTCAAAGGTAATCGTCGCCCAGTGCCGTAGTTCAAGCCTGCGTAGTCTCCAGATCATACCCCTATTTTTGCATGAGGTATTTAGATTGGGGGCTATAAAGATACAGAGGCAGTCTCCCGGCATCTGATTCAAGGTCGACTTCTTCTATGGTGAAGGGCTACGGGTCGTCCTTCCGGCCGAAGATGATTGGATGGTCCCCTCCCTCGATTATGCGGTAAGTGTCTTCCACTGGGATAAGCTGGTTTACGGTATAAACATTCGTCACCTGTGTGTGTAGGTGAGTGCCTATACCGTGTTCTATAGCATACATTGTATAAAGCTTATTAAGCTCGAGGTAGTTCAAAGATAGCCCTTTATTGATGAAGTACGGTATCTTTTTTAGCGGGATTACATCATCTACGGAGGGAACATCAGTATGGGCAGCCACATACTTGGCTAGCTACGGTTCTTCTTCGGCCACCCCCTGTATAAATGAAGACTGAGAGGACGACCTGGGCAGTTTGATCGTCAGAGGTTCAGCTGGTGGAGCCGAGCGTGGAGTTGTTGGCAAACTAGCGACCCCCCAGTTTGGTACCTGATGCTGGGCGGGGGTTGTTGGATCGCTAGAAGCCCCAGACTTTATATCGGGGTGACGACTCTTCTTAGGAAGGCGTATCGTCATTGGCTTGTCAGAGGGATTAAGCTTCTCTGTTTGTGGCTGGCCGACTCTCGGCAGTCTGATTATCAGTAGCTCCATTGTGGGTCTTGGCACTTGGCCAGACCTTGGCAGCCGAATTATCATTCGCTCTTCTTGTGCCGAGAGGCTGATTGCGTCCTTACGCAGAGTGGCTGTAAGGGGTGAGGACTTGCCAGGTTTATGAGCTTGAGTATGGATCGTTAGGGGTTCTTCTGATCCTGTGGCTGTCTCGGTATGAGCTTGCACATCTCCTCCATCAAGGTGCCTCTTTGACTTTTCGTATAGGCAGGAGTCTGAGTAGTAGGATTCGACCCCTTTGAAGGGATCGATGTCGGCAAATTCTGTCCTCACGAAGCCGTGTTTGTCGACATACTTGAAGCATTGGTACAGCGTGGAAGGCACGATCATATAATCGTGTATCCAAGGGCGCTCCAAGAGGATGTTGTAAGAAGTGTCTGCATCTATAACGTAACAGGTGACTTCCGACTGGAGATCGCCAATTTGGCACTTCAGACGAATCTTCCCAATTGGGTAGCTTGTCACGACCCGCACCCTAGAGTTAGGGCACAAGAACGTAACAACGCCCAGCCTACGCCGCAGGGTCGGCGGTAGAACGCTGTCCTAGGTCTCAATGCATCTAACAGTATAAGACTAAACAGCTTATACTCCCCGAATGGGGGTGACATAGCAGAATATAAACTCAATCACATCTAAGGTAGAGCACAAAGGAAGATAGATAAAACATGAAATCGAAAAGAGATACAACAGATAGAAGTCTAAGTGTCTAAGATATAAACTTAGAATACATCTCAAAACCCAAATACAGTAATCCATAAATACAACTCAAGATGACTGAAAATAAACTATAAGCACAAACCCTAGCTATCTATGCAACCTCTACTGTCTCCTATAGGCTAGCAGGCAACCTCCAGGCTATCTGTAAAATTTATCAACAGGTCCAGTCAGGACAGGAGCGAGCACAAAACATCTCACGCAGTTCATATCGAGTTAGAAAATATAAAGCATGCAATAGAGTAAAGTACATGAAACGCTGAAAGAAGAAGATATATGAAAACAGTAGAGATTTGATAACAGGAAATATCTAAATATGATAAGTAAGAACTGTAAGAAACATGTGTTTTTAGAGCACAATATGGTTATGTAAACGGGTTAGGTTATACAATAAAATGGGACTCCTTTGCACGTGGGTGTACAATGGACATATACAATTTCTTATACAATAGATTGATCACATAACCATTTCTACTCCCCCTCCCCAATCAATACACAAGGATCCAATTCAGTTACGTTACCTTATACAATAGCTTGTACAATGTCATGTACAACGGCTTGTACAATGGCTTGTACAATGGCTCAATGTGATACTGAGAGTACAATATGCACAATGAGTGTACAATGATAAGGGTATTCAATAAATACAATATTTAAGTAAAACGCACATCACAATATGTACTTAGTGAATACAAGGAGATAACATCTCAGAAGAAGATCCATATAGTACAAATCCGTGATAAAGATCGTGTCAGCATCAAGTACAGTAATCTAGAGCAAGAATGTAAATCCATACAAGTATGAAACGGTCAGAGAATGTACTCGCCTGATATCTGAATATCCAAGGTAAAGATACTTTCCGAGGAGAGGTGTCTGGCTCCTAATTAGAACAGCACAAGTCACAACATGTCCAGAAGGGTAATATAAAGCACTACAATGCATTCTACATGAATCTAGGTCAAACTAGGCCAAAGTCAACCCTTGGTCAACTCTGGTCAGCTGCACTAGTCAACTAGGTCAAACTAGGTCATGTTCTAACCCAATAAGTCTTACTAGGCCTAACCAAGACTATCCTAGCAAGCACACATCAATACAAGGCTATACAAGCCAACATACACCCAACTCTATATAGCATGCAATTATTCAATACTCAAATAGGCAAGAATTCACATTGGATATACACTAGGTAATCTATTACTTTAAGCTATATATGTCTACACATATATACACATGCATATATTGGTATTCAACATTAGGTCTATAATCATGGCATTTCAAATGGTTATATAAACTTATATATTACAACACAATATGCTAACATATATATAATATACATACATAGCTAAGTTAACTATATTCATAAATACTTATTTAAGAGGCTATGTGTGTGTATGTGAACATGGCAAAGGGGCAAGTGAGGGTTAAATGGACATACATAGTATATACATATCAAAGAGTGTCAAAGTGTAAGTGAACAATGTGTCAAGTGTGATAGTGTCAATATAGTGTAAGGGGGTACATGAGGTAATATAGGATTTGTGTTAACATAGAACATTACATCTCATTAACTTGTGTATTGCATATATTACATCTATTATTATATTACATTCATGCTTGCATTCATTCATCATTCATTTATTCTCTTGCACTACTATATGTACCATACATTACATACTATGGAACCTACATATTCATTACAAGCCATACTTATACATGCTTACATTAGATAGAATACTTACACCTCGTACATTATTTATTTAACAACTTACTCATGCTTGTATTCTCTATTTAGTTACAAAATGTATATACATTAACATGGGTTAAAATCAAATAGAACATTATATTACACACAAGGGTGCATAAAATGCATATGCCAAATAGTAACTCCTACTAATAATCAATACTATACCATCTTAGTATGAATTAAAATTTAGGATTAAAGTATGTTCTAGATCTATGTGTTAGCTTTCCGAAACTTCAAACGGATCGCATTTTCGTTTTCGAAAACTCCCGGAATCGCGAAAACACCGAGAACGTGTTTGTCTTTCGTATATCTGACACTCAAATAATTTTCCAGAAAGTTATAGAAAGAATTAGCACTATTAATATATGTTTTTGGAAAGCTAACTTCAATACGCTTCTTTTAAAAAAAACGGGAGATTAAACCGAGCTTTGAGCTAGAAGTTATGACATTTCTAAGTTAGGGCTGAAATTAAAAACGTGGATAAAAATCATGACGGATTTAGATAGTTTGAGCCAAAAGAATACACAATATATATCCTAATTATCCACAACAATAATAGCAATAATAATATGAAGAACCACACTCACAAACTTGATTATATAATCATCATGAACCATTTATTACATATATAAATATAGATACACTCTCATTACAATATATATATATAAATCTATATATGTAACATGAACACATCCACAACATAAAGGACACTCCTATGACCTCCAAATGGACACAAAATGGACACAAATGGAGATACAACCATGGGGGTCATTCCTATGGGTTCAAAATAGACCTATATACATGAGGAAATAAAAAGGAGAAGGGATTTATACCTCCCGGTAGATCGAATCGAAGAAAAACCTTTCCGGAGTGACACCGACACGTAGAGATTCCAAAAGGACACGAACGAGCTCCGAATTCTCCCAAACTTGGGTAGCTTCCTCCTTGGCTAGAATGGAGAAGGAAGGAAGAACATTTGGTGGTGAAATGGAAGGATTTGGTGGAGAAATTGCTAGGGATTGCTCTCTAGGAATTTGGGGAAGAACAAGAGAGAGAAAAATAAATGGATAATGACAAATGGGAGGCTCAACCCTATCCTTATTGTGGCTGGCCATAAAGGTGGTTTTGTCCTATTAGGAAAAGTCCAAAAGCCCCTACTAACCTATTCTATGAGTATTAGGAAAGGGCTAATTGGTTGGGACTAAATTAGTCATTCTAAAGTCTCTAATCACACTAACCTTATCCATAATAATTAGTCTAACCTCTAACTAAAATATTTCTATCATGTGGACTAAAATTAATATCATGTGGGCCATGCCTAACTAGTGTGTGGGTCCCACTAGAGTCAAACTACCCCCGGGTCCCCGTTTCAAGTCGGATTGAGTTAAAATTCGAACCCGACTCAAATAACCCCAAAACAATATCATAAATAATAAAATAATATCAAAATAATTCAAAGAGGTCAAATGCAAAAATATACTTAGGCCAAAAATGACATTAAAATATCATAATCACATGGTTAGGCTCTAGGTCAAACAGTCTCTAGGGTTTCACTAGCAAAACGTCAAAACCACAAGTCATTGATTTAAATAATTTTAAAATGATTTAAAATCACCAAAAATCATATCATGAATTAAATATCATTATTAAAATAATTATAAACACAAAATTTCAAAATTATCCTCATTTGGGAAATTGGGTGCTACAACTCTACCCACCTTAGAAAAATTTCGTCCTCGAAATTTAAGATCGATATTACTCCTTCTAGAGCCTCTAACCTACCCAATATCTAAGGTAACACTTCCTAATACTGGAATAATAAACGGACATCTAAAAAGTGTCACTCTAGGAATACCTCCAATACTGCTCTGCTGTACGACGGTAATGGAACTTCAATAGAATATGGACTGGAACCTATATCCAAGGGACTGGACCTATTTTAAAGTGGTCTTAACTAAGGATGAAAAGGAACTGATCATAGGCTATAGGTATGCTCAAACTATTATCTTCCTATTAACCATCTATTAATACATTCTATTACCATAGGAACGATGCATTACTAAGACATATAGGCCCCTATCTCTCATAACATATTTATACTCACCAAAAGACTAGTACATCCCATCAAGGCTGATACTATAATCTCTCATAAATCTCATAAGCTACATGTTTATAGACACACATCCCCACATCAAGGACTAACCTATATATATCTACAACTGATACTAATAGGGTGATGTCCCTATTTCCCAACAATCAAGGTCTAAATTTTTTTTCTAAATCATGCAATTTGAAGGAATAGTATACAAGGTCAGGGCATACCGTAGCAGTTGGAAGTCTCACCTAGGTACACTAATCATTCTAGGTCAAAACAGTACTATGGTATCAACAAACAAACAATCTAGGGTGTCCTAATTGGGAAGGTAAGGGAACAATAATCATCAAGGTTGTAGGGCTGTCTACCATCCTATATAAAAATTGGTCATTAACAAGCAACTAATAAATTATTAAAAGGTTACTATTCCATAAAATGGCAAAAATTGAAAATTTAGGCACAACAAATCACAAATAGATTTTTGTCTTGACACGATCTAAGTTGATCAATTTCGGGATAAAACGAGATTTGGGCAAGAAGGAAAATCAATAAAATCAAAGTATGAGCACGAACATCCAATGATGGAGGTTCGGGTCATGATTAAATTTAATTTGACTGTGTACGAATACGAGGTTCATAGGCGATGAAAAGATTTCAAAGAGAATTGTCAAGGCTGTCGCGAATGAGACTCTAGGGTCAAGTTTAACTATATCTCCATTCTCGTAGATTGATACATGAAAAAGCGAACCAAAGTGCAATAGGTTGATCAGACCATCATGTACCAGTTCTAATTAGACAATATGTTAGTGGGTGGCCACCCAATAAAATATGTCATGACCAAGCTCGAAAATAGATAAGCTTGCAAAACTAAGGCTAATTTAGCAACATAAGATATAAGGGTGGTAAAGATGAAAGGAATTACATAGTCCAAGTTTCTTAACCAACGGGTCAAGTAATCAGATAAGGTACAAGGTTAAGCATCTAAGGAAACAAGCAGAACACCATCACATGTCGGGTCGAAAGAATTGAGTCAAGGTTGGATTTCTAATTGAAATAAGAAGAAATTTAGTATAATGGTAGAGGTTATAGTTTAGCCAGTTGACCAGAAAATCATATCAAGAAAATAGAGTACAAGAAGACGGGTTTTAGTGGGACATGATATACCTACACGAAGGTGAGCTCGTATAGGTCTTGCATATAAGATTTGTTGGAGGGTAACAGCTGGTATTACATTCCGAGTATCAAAGTCATGATAAGAAACGTCAAGGATCTCAATTAGAAAGTGGGAGTTCAAGAGGTGGTAATTAATGCACAAAAATAATGAAGATCGAGTTAGTCATCTGCTTCTGATACTCTTAAGTTCATCTGGTCATAACTTGCCAATCATATCTTTACCTCACCAGTCTCCATATGAAAATTTAACCTTTACTTAAACCCTTACCATGACTACCGTAGGCAATTCCCAATTTCCAAACATCACTCTTGAAGCACAACCCTCACATTTAGGAATCAACATTAGTCATTTATTTAAATTTCTAAGTTCTTTCACCTTGTCTTAAATTTGACCCAAAACCTCTAAATCCCGTTTACGAATTCCTTGAACTTGTTCAAATTGTTCTCCTCGTATTATTTAATTTAAATCTCTAGGCCTTACAAAACTTATCTTTCATCACAAAATCAACTTCCGTTTTTTCTTCGACATACATCCTTAAATATTATTCTCCTAAAAAAATTTCACAACAGTCTCTAAACTTCCATAACTTTGTGCTCTCTCTATCCCTAGTCATTTCCTCGCAACATCTTGTTTAATATCATTATTAAACACAATTAACTTCTCTTTTCCATTACTAACCTTCTACATAGCCTCAGAGTAAAAGTTTTCCCCAGAATCAATAACCAAGATTTTCTAAGTTCTCAAAACTAGGTTGACCTCTGATATCCTCATTAGTTTTGAATACACCTATAAACTATCTCATAACCCCAAAATTTCTCTAAATGTAATTGTTTCCAGATTGGCAGTATACATCTCTCTATTCTATTCGAGACCTTTACCACATTTCTATCTCAAGTTTCCATATGGAACACTCCACATTTGATTTCCTTTAAATCATCATAAAATAACCAGTTACGTCTTCTCTGAGCTACATAATTTACGTCACTTCCTTAGCCTTTCCCATGCAAAAGATACAAAGATTCAAGGGTTTCAAAGTACATCTGGTAGGGACGACAAGATATGGGTAATTAATGTAATGAGACAGTGTTTAAGATAAGAGGTAAATAAGAATGCAAGGGAATAATGGCGAGAAAGAATAATGAAGATATGTTCCTTCTCATCGGTTCAAACGAGAGGAACCCATCAAGCTTAAATTCAATAGCAAGGAATGAGGGTGAATCCAAACAAGAGGAAAATGAATTCCAATTGAAGTTCAAAATGAGTTTCTCAGGGGTCGTCCCAGAAATCTCTCAAAGAATCCTAAGTGTGATTGAGTACCTTGGATTTGAAAATATTAATCTAAATATAAAATTAAATCAACAACTACAAAATTTTATCAAAATCATCAACTAATACCAGGATTCAAAGTTCTACAATGAATCCACAAAATCAAATTCAAATCAAGGAAAATGGTGAATCAAAACAAGGAAAAATAGTTTAAATCGGAATTCAAAATGAGATTCTCAAGGGTCATCCCAGGAATCTCTCAAGGAATCCTAACAGTAATTGAGTATCCTCTCATCCTAACACCTTAATTTATATATCCTATAGCAGGCTCGTAGTAGTACAACTATGTCGTTGCGCTACTACGAAATCGTACTAATGCGAATCTCGACCTGCATGGGCCACCACTAAAAACATGTCACGACCCGCACCCTAGAGTTAGGGCACGAGAACGTAACAACGCCCAGCCTACGCCGCAGGATCGGCGGTAGAACGCTATCCTAGGTCTCAATGC
Source organism: Iris pallida (assembly GCA_029216955.1). Taxonomy (NCBI): domain Eukaryota; kingdom Viridiplantae; phylum Streptophyta; class Magnoliopsida; order Asparagales; family Iridaceae; genus Iris; species Iris pallida. The sequence continues at coordinate 10,298,782 of JANAVB010039216.1, read as the reverse complement.
ATCTAACAGTATAAGACTAAACAGTTTATACTTTCCGAATGGGGGTGACATAGCAGAATGTAAACTCAATCACATCTAAGGTAGAGCATAAAGGAAGATAGATAAAACATAAAATCGAAAAGAGATACAACAGATAGAAGTCTAAGTGTCTAAGATACAAACTCAGAATACATCTCAAAACCCAAATACAATAATCCATAAATACAACTCAAGATGACTGAAAATAAACTATAAGCAAAAACCCTAGCTATCTATGCAACCTCTACTGTCTCCTCTAGGCTAGCAGGCAACCTCCAGGCTATCTGTAAAATTTATCAACAGGTCCAGTCAGGACAGGAGTGAGCACAAAACATCTTACGCAGTTCATATCGAGTTAGGAAATATAAAGCATACAATAGAGTAAAGTACATGAAACGCTGAAAGAAGAAGATATATGAAAACAGTAGAGATTTGATAACAGGAAATATCTAAATATGATAAGTAAGAACTGTAAGGAACATGTGATTTTAGAGCACAATATGGTTATGTAAACGGGTTAGGTTATACAATAAAATGGGACTCCTTTGCACGTGGGTGTACAATGGACATATACAATTTCTTATACAATACGATTGATCACATAACCATTTCTACTCCCCCTCCCCAATCAATACACAAGGATCCAATTCAGTTACGTTACCTTATACAATAGCTTGTACATTGTCTTGTACAATGGCTTGTACAATGGCTTGTACAATGGCTCAATGTGATACTGAGAGTACAATATGCACAATGAGTGTACAATGATAAGGGTATTCAATAAATACAATATGTAAGTGAAACGCACATCACAATATGTACTTAGTGAATAGAAGGAGATAACATCTCAGAAGAAGATCCATATAGTACCAATCCGTGATAAAGATTGTGTCAGCATCAAGTACAGTAATCTAGAGCAAAAATGTAAATCTATACAAGTATGAAACAGTCAGAGAATGTACTCGCCTGATATCTGAATGTCCAAAGTAAAGATACTTTTCGAGGAGAGGTGTCTGGCTCCTAATTAGAACAGCACAAGTCACAACATGTCCAAAAGGGTAATATAAAGCACTACAATGCATTCTACATGAATCTAGGTCAAACTAGGCCAAAGTTAACCCTTGGTCACCTCTGGTCAACTGCACTAGTCAACTAGGTCAAACTAGGTCATGTCCTAACCCAATAAGTCTTAATAGGCCTAACCAAGACTATCCTAGCAAGCACACATTAATACAAGGCTATACAAGCCAACATACACCCAACTCTATATAACATGCAATTATTCAATACTCAAATAGACAAGAATTCATATTGGATATACACTAGGTAATCTATTACTTTAAGCTATATATGTCTACACATATATAGACATGCATATATTGGTATTCAACATTAGGTCTATAATCATGGTATTTCAAATGGTTATATAAACTTATATATTACAACACAATATGCTAATATATATATAATATACATATATAGCTAAGTTAACTATATTCATGAATACTTATTTAAGAGGCTATGTGTGTGTATGTGAACATGACAAAGGGGCAAGTGAGGGTTAAATGGGCATACATAGTGTATACATATCAAAGAGTGTCAAAGTGTAAGTGAACAATGTGTCAAGTGTGATAGTGTCAACATAGTATAAGGGGGTACATGAGGTAATATAGGATTTGTGTTAACATAGAACATTACATCTCATTAACTTGTATATTGTATACATTACATCTATTATTATATTACATTCATGCTTGCATTCATTCATCATTCATTTATTCTCTTGCACTACTATATGTACCATACATTACATACTATGGAACCTACATATTCATTACAAGCCATACTTATACATGCTTACATTAGATAGAATACTTACACCTCGTACATTATTTATTTAAAAACTTACTCATGCTTGTATTCTCTATTTAGTTACAAAATGTATATACATTAACATGGGTTAAAATCAAATAGAACATTATATTACACACAAGGGTGCACAAAATGCATATGCCGAATAGTAACTCCTACTAATAATCAATACTGTACCATCTCAGTATGAATTAAAATTTAGGATTAAAGTATGTTATAGATCTATGTGTTAGCTTTCCGAAACTTCAAACGGATCGCATTTTCGTTTCCGAAAACTCCCGGAATCGCGAAAACACCGAGAACGCGTTTGTCTTTCGTATAGCTGACACTCAAATAATTCTCCAGAAAGTTACAGAAAGAATTAGGACTATTAATATATGTTTTTAGAAAGCTAACTTCAATACGCTTCTTTTTAAAAAACAGAAGATTAAACCGAGCTTTGAGCTAGAAGTTATGACATTTCTAAGTTAGGGCTGAAATTAAAAACGTGGATAAAAATCATGACGGATTTAGATAGTTTGAGCCAAAAGAATACACAATATATATCCTAATTATCCACAACAATAATAGCAATAATAATATGAGGAACCACACTCACAAACTTGATTATATAATCATCATGAACCATTTATTACATATATAAATATAGATACACTCTCATTACAATATATATATATATATAAATCTATATATGTAACATGAACACATCCACAACACAAAGGACACTCCTATGACCTCCAAATGGACACAAAATGGACACAAATGGAGATACAACCATGGGAGTCATTCCTATGGGTTCAAAATAGACCTATATGCATGAGAAAATAAAAAGGAGAAGGGATTTATACCTCCCGGTAGATCGAATCGAAGAAAAATCTTCCCGGAGCGACACCGACACGTAGAGATTCCAAAAGAACACGAACGAGCTCCGAATCCTCCCAAAATTGGGTAGCTTCCTCCTTGGCTAGAATGGAGAAGGAAGGAAGAAGATTTGGTGGTGAAATGGAAGAATTTTGTGGAAAAATTGCTAGGAATTGCTCTCTAGGAATTTGGGGAAGAACAAGAGAGAGAAAAATAGATGGATAATGACAAATGGGAGGCTCAACCCAATCCTTATTGTGGCTGGCCATAAAGGTGGTTTTGTCCTATTAGGAAAAGTCCAAAAGCCCCTACTAACCTATTCTATGAGTATTAGGAAAGGACTAATTGGTTGGGGCTAAATTAGTCATTCTAAAGTCTCTAATCACACTAACCTTATCCATAATAATTAGTCTAACCTCTAACTAAAATATTTCTATCATGTGGACTAAAATTAATATCATGTGGGCCATGCCTAACTAGTGTGTAGGTCCCACTAGAGTCAAACTACCCCCGGGTCCCCGTTTCAAGTAGGATTGAGTTAAAATTCGAACCCGACTCAAATAACCCCAAAACAATATCATAAATAATAAAATAATATCAAAATAATTCAAAGAGGTCAAATGCAAAAATATTCTTAGGCTAAAAATGACATTAAAATATCATAATCACATGGTTAGGCTCTAGGTCAAACAGTCTCTAGGGTTTCACTAGCAAAACGTCAAAACCACAAGTCATTGATTTAAATAATTTTAAAATAATTTAAAATCACCAAAAATTATATCATGAATTAAATATCATTATTAAAATAATTATAAACACAAAATTTCAAAATTACCCTCATTTGGGAAACTGGGTGCTACATAGCTCCTGTCAAAATTGAAACCGCTGATGGCGGTGCTTGTTGGCGTCAGGCGATGCATAGGGATGCGGAGATGATGTAACAGACCCTTCGAGATAATGCTTATGGAAGAACCAGGATCAATGTGCATCCGATGTACCTTTACATCGCTGATGTATCCAGTGTAATATAACGGGCGATCGTGCAGGTTGGTTTTGATGAGCATATCCTGCGAGATGAAGCAAATATTGGACATTGCTTCCGTGCAAGCGCTGTCTTGGAGATCTGCAGGCGGGTTCTCTCCCGTGAGGTTGACCTCAGCCAGGTACGCATCGGCATTTTGGAGTGTATCGCTTAAAGCCGTACGAACATCCTTTGAGAGTCTCAGAAGCTCGTATAATGATAACTTGGCCGGTGTGTTGGACAATTGCGCCAAGATGTCAAAGTTGTAGGGCTTCTCCAGCCCCTGCGGTACCTCTTTTCGGAGGGATTTGTCAAAGCGAGTCTCCTTTGGCCTAGGCTTGTCGGTCGTCGGAGGCTGAGAAGGTCCCAGAGCGTCAGTTGCAGCGGGCTGATGATCTTCAGCCGAGTTAACAACCACAGGTTAGGATTGTGCCCCAGATCGAGTGACGACGGCTATGACTTCTTCGATATCTATCGAGATTGTGCGGCAGGATCTGACTTTTCCACTCTACTTTTTGCAAATGGAAGATGGTTTGGATTGAGTCACTTCAGATACCAAGTCTGGATGGACCCACATGACCTCCCCTCGCGATGTGGTGAGGGGTACTAGACCAGCAGCCTGATCCCGAGGAGGTGGAAGATTAGCAATCTCCATTATCGCCAGAGGGATGTGGATCACACCGTCTTGAGTTTCTGTTGGAGGGAAGCTGCCAAATTATACTGACACTATATTTGCTGCCACGGTTACCTCCTCGAAATTGATGGCCAGAGCGTTCGAATCGATAAGATTTTGGATGTACCATTTTAGTTGGTAGCAATCGTGTGTAGCATGGTGGACGTAGCGGTGGTTGTAGAAGCATGGAAAATACTAAAGAAATTGACTCATGCGGCCAAGAAAGACCCATGCGGCTCAGAAAACGCATGCGGCTCAGGGAGTCATACGGCATAAGGAGCTATACGGCCGGAGGCATTCCATGCGGTTCAGAAGACATGTGGCGTGACAGTGCTCCCCTCCGATCCATGCTGCATTAATTGCTTTGACAGCTGACCCCTCTGAAAAGTTGACAGACCTGACACCAAAGCAGGTAATTATGACTCTATCATGATGATGAATCTCTAGGGAAGAGAAAGAAATCTCTGACACGATCCCCCGAGAGCAACAAAATGCCACGTGGCCCTGCCACGTGGGTGTGCTTATGCGGCTTGAAGTGAAGACTTCCCATGCGGTTCAGAGTGAAGCTGTCCCATGTGGCTCGAGTGGAATCATCCCTATGCGGCTCAAGAAGATTATGTCCATGCGGCTCAAGCAGACACACCATTATGCGGTTCATGCGGCTCATCATATGGTTCAGAAGTCTGAAGGAGGGGGCCACTACCCTGACAGCCCTGACACGTGTCCCAAGTCTTATGCGGCCCAAAATTCATGCGGCCCAAATCTCATGCGGCCCAATCTGCATACGGTTCCAGTCTCACCATTGGCTCTCAGGACACGTGTCCTCAGCCGATCAATCTCCCAGATTTATGGCAATCCAAGATCGGGTCGAATCCCAATGATCTGGGGCACATGGCAGGAGAATAAATTTGATTTATTCGCAGATATTAGAGAATCATTATAAGGAAGATTTATGCCAATCAACATTAATTGCTAATGGGGATTTGGTGTAATCTACCCTTAATGGTTCTGATTCGTCACAATCAGAAACGAACGGCCTGGATTGATCAATCCCCAGGCCGCCGCCATCTCCAAGAGCTAATCATTGGCAACCCTAGTGATAACATCCCACTATTATAAATAGCAAGGTGCCATTCCCTTGTAAGATATAGAGAGATATACAAAAGAAAAAAACCAGAGAAGAATACGTATACACAGAGAGACTTCCCCCATAGTCAGAGAGAGAATATATACAGAGAGAGAAGCCAGGAGAGCAATCAGAGATAGAGCAAGAAGGCATTTCTTCGTCAACGACCAAGCAGATCTTCCCCGAGTCAAGGCTGCGTACCGATCTTCCAAGGAGTAAGGCAGAGCGGCCGTCGCTTTCCCGAGCCTCTATCGTCACCCCCCAGAATCTAAAATAAACAATCGTACTTAGACTGCTGTACCTAGGTTTTCGTCCATAGGCTTTCTTTGTACGAGCGAGTTTGTATTGAGAGTCTAAGTTCAGTCCTCCGATAATTGTTCTGTACTTTTACAATCAATGGCAAACACGATGGCGACTCTGCTGGGGACTAACTTCTCCACGGCTGAGGAGTTGGTGATGCAATCGGACGCAGCCAAACTTGGCTCTACACAACAGAAGATGGTCGTACGCTTCGACCAACAGGCGTTCGAAGAGATGCTCTCTGAAGGTAGTACTGGCCCGGTCCAGAAGCGCACCCGCACCATAAAGGCTCGCAAAGAGTGGAGGCCAAAATCATTTGCTCCTCCGCAAGCCCTTGATGGGGTGCTCTCTATTGCTCAAGATGGCGAGAAAGACTCCCCTGCGGCCCCACTTCAGACCGTAGACAACTCTGCTGTCCCCAAGTTCGGCAGAAGAAAACACTATGATGCTGGACTTACAGGGGCAAAGAGGAACTCTACGCGATCCGAGCCGCAGAAGAGTTTTAGCCGCAGGAAGAAAGCCCATGCGGCTACAACCGCCGACCGCATAAAGAAAACTCATGCGGCCACATCTGTCAGCCGCATAACTTATACGGCTACAGTTGCCAACTACACGGATGAGACTCATGCGGCTATTAAAGTCAATCGCTTACAAAAAACCCATGCGGCCACAGATGCCAACCGCATGCGGTCAGCCTGCACGGTCGTGACTCCTAACAGCATAAAGACTCATCCTACAATAAAAAACAGCCGTATGCAGACAGCCTGCACGGTACCCAATGCTAGCCGCATAGCATCCGTCCCACGCTTCTCTCGATCAGTCTTCGACCGGCTTTCATGCGGTCCTGACTCTGATCATTCTCTGGATGATAATCCAGACTCTGTGGTATTCGACTTAGACTCCTCCTATTACGCACCCATAAGTGCTAAAATAAGGAAGTCTAGGGCAGCGCGGGCTCATCAAGTCCAGACGACTGCCCCAACCTCTGACTATCGGGGCATCCCGCTGATTATCACGCGGGCCTCTGATGGGAAGTTGTATAAAACCACTCAAGTCCAGCCCCCGGCGGCAAACAGACGAAGTGGTTCCTCTGACCTGCGTGAGGTTATCCTCCACAAATGCAAGGAAAGAGAAGGAGCTTCGGGGTGTAAAGAGCCCTCACACGGACATCAATGCACCCAGATCATCGTCAACTACTGTTGCAGCAACGCGGCGGTGACGGAAGACCGCCCATCCGTCTTCCAAAGGCTACATCACCCGAGCTCAGAAGACGAGGCGCCTCCTGTTGTCTCCTGCAAGCCCGCGCAGAAAGTTCTCGCCAAGGAAAGAGGGAAGAAAACGAGCATCTCCAGCCCAAAGGTGTCAACTACTGCAGCTAAGAAACCGTCGTCTAAAGGGTTATCCTCCACTGGAGTATTTCAACACACCCGTTCGAAGATGAAAACTGCTGCGGTAGGAAGTTCGTCGTCTGCAATATTGGGGGTCGTCGGAACTGGGGGTAGCACTCCTCCAAACATCCACGACAATCCGACATTCCAGGAATACGGACTGGAGGAAGCAAATCCTCCGACGGATACAACAGATACCGACGTCCCCAAGGACATCCTAGACGAAGCAAGCTCCGAAGCCGGGGGTAGTGTTCCTTCTGAGTCTGAACCTGAAGAGAACATCCCTACATATCTTGATGATTTCTCGATGCACGAGTACGACTCGGAGGGTACATCCTCCACCACTCCTTCCGTCACTCCTCATGTGAAGACGGTGTTCATGACAGACAACAATCAAGACGGTTCCGGTGATCGCCAGCGCATCGACACTTTGGAGGCCATATTGCACGCCTTGGTCAAGTCTGTAGACGAGATCAAAGCGGTGCTTCCTAATCTGCAGGGGGTGACACCTGGCCAGACAAGCACGGGTCCCCCAATCAACGTAGATTTAAATTCGGCGGCACCTAACCCGGGCAATAATCCTTCCGAAGTAACGGCTCTGACTGCGACAGATGAGACCCGAGAAGTAAGGAGAGAAGTTCAAGAGCTCCGAGCCATGTTCCACGCCAGAGAAAACTCTCAAGACTTCAGATTACGACAACCATATCCTGCTGAATGGAGGGATGTTCCATTCCCACCAAGATATAAGCCGTTTAATATCAACCCCTATGATGGCAAGACCTCAGCAAGTCGGTACATCACTTACTTCGAGGTCACTACCGACCATCTGCCCCATGATGACGCTATCCTGACACGGTTATTCATTGGGGCATTGGAAGGAGTCGCATTCGATTGGTACCGCAACCTGCCGGACAATTGTATCCATTCCTTCACTGGCTTCAAACGCCTGTTCTTGGAGAGGTTCTTTGAGGTAGGGCAGGACGTCACGATGTCTACCCTCATAGACGTCATTCAAGGAGAAAAAGAGCTGACCAGGAATTACATTGAGCGGTTTCGTCAAACCGCAATGAAGTTACCATCTGGCAACCCGGACTCCTCCTTGATCAAAATTTGCCAAAAGAGACTACTCCCAACAATCAGTCTCTGGATGGGCGAGAGTCAATTCAAGGACTGGAAGGCTTTTATCATTAGTGCTACAAGTGCCGAAGAACGATTAAAGAAGGCTCGCCAACTGGGATTACATATCTCAGAGGGAGAGAACAAGGGCAAGCGTCCCAGCACCACCAATGACAATGGGGGTAGCCCCTCTAACAACCGGGACAACAAAGGCAAGCAAGCTATGGTGGCCGATACAGCCCATAAGCTTGAGTCGCAACCTGCGGACAAACAATGGCCTCAAATTACTTACTCTTTTGAAGACGGTCACGTCAAGCCTATTTTGGACATGCTCATACAAGGAGATAGGATTCATCTTCCTCCACCAAGACGGGAGCCTCGGCCGGCTGATCTGGAGAACCCAAAGTTCTGCCATTACCACCGCTACGTCCACCATGCTACGCACGACTGCTACCAACTGAAACGATATATCCAAAACCTCATCGATTCGAACGCTCTGGCCATCGATTTCGAGGAGGTAATCGTGGCAGCCAACATAGTGTCCGTACAATTCGGCAGCTTCCCTCCAACAGAGACCCAGGACGAGGTTATACCCATCCCTCTGGCAACGATGGAGATTGCTAATCTCTCGCCTGCTCAAGCTGCTGGTCTAGTACCCCTCACCACCTCACGAGGGGAAATCATGTGGGTCCATCCGGACCTAGTCCACGAGGTAACTCAGTCCACTCCATCTTCTAAAAAGAAAAGTGGAAAAGTCAGATCCTGCCGTACCACCTCGCAGATGAAGAGGAAGTCACGGCCGTTGTTACTCGATCCGGAGCACAATCTCAACCTGTGGCTGAAAACTCGACTGATGATCATCCGCCCATTACCACGGATGCTCCGGGACCGGCTCAGCCTTCGACGACCGACAAGCCTAGGCCAAAGGAGACTCGCTTCGATAAATCCCTCCAAAAGGATACATCTCAGGGGCTGGAGAGGCCCTACAACTTCGACATCTTGGCACAATTGGCCAATACACCGGCCAAATTGTCCTTATATGAACTCCTGAGGCTCTCAAAGGATGTCCGCACAGCTTTGAGCGATGCACTTCAAAATGCCGACGCATACCTGGCTCAGGTCAACCTCACGGGAGAAAATCAGCCCGCAGACCTCCAAGACAGTGCCTGTACGGGAGCAATGCCCAACATCGTCTTCACTCCACAAGACATGCTCATCAAGACTAATCTACACGATCGCCCATTGTACTACACAGGCTACATCGGCGACATAAAGGTGGACCGGATGTACATTGACCCTGGGTCTTCCATAAGCATCATTCCAAAAGGACTACTGCATCATCTTCGCATCCCGATGCATTGCCTGACCCCTACAAACACTGCCATCAGCGGGTTCAATTCGGGCAGGAGCTACCCAATCGGAAAGACCCGCCTGAAATGTCAGATTGGCGATCTCCAATCAGAAGTCACTTGCTACGTCATAGATGCCGACACTTCATACAACATCCTTTTGGGGTGCCCTTGGATACACGATTACATGATCGTGCCTTCCACGCTACACCAATGCTTCAAATATGTCGACAAGTACGGCTTCGTGAGGACAGAATTTGCTGACATCGATCCCTTCAAAGGGGTCGAATCCTATTACTCGGACTCCTGCCTATACGAAAAGTCGAAGAGGCACCTTGAAGGAGGAAATGAACAAACTGATGTTGAAGCAACCACGAGATCAGAAGAACCTCTGACAATCCACCTCCAGGCTCGCAAGCCAGGCAATTCTGCACCCCTTACGGCCACGCTGCATAAGGACGCGATCAGCCTCTCGGCACAGGAAGAGCAGTTGAGAATCCGGCTGCCAAGGTCCGGCCAGGTACCGAGACCCACGACAGGGCCACTTACCATCAGATTGCCGAGAGTCGGTCAATCCCAAACAGAGAAGCTCAATCCCTCCGACAGACCTCTGACGATACGCCTGCCTAAGAAAGGTCGTCACCCCAATGCGAGGTCTGACACTTCAAGCGAACCAGCCACCCCTCGCTCCACATCAAGTACCAGACTGGGGGTTGCTAGTCTACCGACAACCCAACGCTCCGCTCCGTCAGTTGAACCTCTAAAGATCAAGCTGACTAGGACGCCCTCTCAATCTTCATTCATACAGGGGTAGCCGAAGAGGAACCAGAGCTAGCCAAGTATGTGGCTGCCCACACTGACGCTCCCTCCGCAGATGATGTAATCCCTCTAGAAAAGATACCTTACTTCATCAATAAAGGGTTATCTTTGAACTACACCGAGCTCAATAAGCTATGTACAATGTATGCTATGGAACACGGTATAGGCACTCACCTACATACACAGGTGACAAATGTGTACACCGCTATCCAACTTACTCCAGTAGAAGACGCTTACCGAATAATCGAGGGAGGGGACCACCCAATCATCTTCGGCCGGACGAACAACCCGCATTCCCTCGCCGTGGAAGAAGTCGACTTCGGGTGAGATGCTGGAAGACTGCCTTTGTATCTCTATAGCCCTCAATCCAAATATCTCATGCAGAAACAGGGGTATGATCTAGAGACAACGCCAGGGCTGAACTACGGCACTGGACGATGATTACCTTTGAAGACACCAGCCCCGGCGGGCAAACCACGGAACTACTATAACAAAACCCGATGCAGTTTAGGGTTTGTAATGCCTACTACGACCCCTGAAAGCTCAGATAAAGAATGCGACTGGCAGTCACATTCAACCGGATCACCGACTTCCGACTCAGATACCAGCATCAGAGATGTGTTCAGACAAGTCATGTCAGTCAACATGGCATTCACCGACGCTTACGAAGAAGACGAAGACATCCCCGAAATCCTTGAGCTAGAGCCATGGGCCCAGCAATTAGACGCACAATGGGAAAAGCGGTTCGAACTGAGAGAACCTCCTACTGAAGATGAGGTCATACAAGTGGATCTCGGTAGCGAATCTTCTCCAAAACCGATCTTTATCAGTAAAAGCCTAACTGACGAAGAACGAGAGTCGCTGTTAGAACTTGTCAGAGAATACATTGATGTGTTCGCCTGGAGCTATGAAGACATGTCGGGGTTAAACCCTGACATCGCTCTCCACAAACTCAATATACGGCCAGATGCAAAGCCAGTCAAGCAGCAACAACGACGCTTCTGCCCAGGCATCATGGACGCGATCGAAGCCGAAGTCAACAAGCTAATAGCCAGCAGCTTCATTCGTGAAGAGCAACATCCTGATTGGGTCGCCAATATAGTACCCGTCCTCAAGAAGAATGGGAAGATTCGAATCTGCATCGACTTCCGCAACCTGAACGAGGCATGCCCCAAAGATGAATTTTCTCTTCCTATCACAGACATCATGATCGACAAGACATGCGGCTTTGAACGTATGTCATTCATGGATGGATTCTCGGGGTACAATCAAATCAAGATGTCTCCCGACGACGAAAAGCACACCTCATTCCGAACCCTGATTGGCATATACTGCTACACAGTCATGCCATTCGGTCTAAAGAATGCTGGCGCTACATATCAGCGAGCCATGAGTATCATTTTCAGAGAATATTTGCACAAGACAGTGGAATGCTATGTCGACGACATCGCCGTCAAGAGTCGCCGTAAGGAAGATCATCTGCAAGACCTGAGAATGGTGTTCAACCTAATGCAAGCCTACAATCTGAAGATGAACCCTACAAAATCGTTCTTGGGCGTATCCAGCAGGAAGTTCTTGGGCTTCATCATCACTGCACGGGGTATCCATGTAGACCCCGAGAAAACGAGGGCAATCATGGAGATGGGCCCCCCGAGAAATCTTCGTGAACTTAGAGGCCTCCAAGGGAGGCTAGCTTATATCAGAAGGTTCATTTCCAATCTCTCCGGGCGATGCCGACCGTTCACCCACCTCATGAAGAAGGGAGTCTCATTCGTATGGGACGAGGAATGCCAGCGCGCTTTCGATGACATCAAAGAATATTTATCAAATCCTCCAGTCCTGGTGGCCCCGGCCCCTGGAAAACCATTCCTGCTCTATGTACGAGCAATAAAACACTCCCTCGGTGCCCTGCTGGCACAAAACAACGACGCAGGCCACGAGCGGGCTATTTACTATCTCAGCCGAATGATGGTCGGGCCCGAACACCGATACACCGCTGTGGAGAAAGAATGCCTCGCCCTGGTATTCGCCATTCAAAAGACGCGACACTATGTCACGGGGCAAACCATACATGTGATCTCACGAATCAACCCTCTCAGGGTCCTCATGACTAAACCTGGGGCACTCAGCTCCCGCCTCGCTACATGGACGAAATTGTTGTCCCCCTATCATATGATCTTCGTCCCGCAGAAGGCTGTCAAAGGTCAAGCCCTGGCAGACTTTTTGGCGGCCCATCCAGGATCGGAATCATCCAGAGTACACGAAGAAATCCCAGATGAGGTCGCCGATTCAAATACAACCACCCACGATAACATATGGCGGATGTTCTTCGATGGCGCTTCAAGAATCGGACCCAAGAGAAATATCGTCGTCGGAGTCGGAGTAGTATTGGTCTCTCCTACCGGGCTAGTGATCAATCGCGCCTACTCTCTCACGGAACCCTGCTCTAACAACGTGGCCGAGTACAACGCTTTGGTCATTGGCCTCCAACTCACAAGAGAACTGGGGGTAGAATACCTTGAAGCATACGGCGATTCACAATTAATCGTCAACCAGATTCGGAGGACGTACGAAGTCCGCCATGAAGACATGATCCCCTACCACCAAATAGCGATCAACATTATCTCATCATTCGAGGGATTCTTCATCGAATATGTCCCCAGACTCCAAAATATTGAAGCTGATGCCCTAGCAGGCCTGGCTGCTTCCCTAGCAGTGCCAAACCACTCTCATCATTCGGTCGATGTAATCGGCCATGAGCTGGTCTGCCCCAAGAACGACGTTCAAGCCATGGCAAGTTATTCTGCTCAGATGATCGACGGAGCGCCAGACTGGAGACAACCATTCATAGACTTCGTGGTCTACGACATCATGTCCGAGAACCCGAAGGAGGCTACTTCTATCAGACGGCATTCTCTCAGATTCTTCTACGATACAGAGACGAAAATGCTGTATCGCCGCTCCTACGACGGATTACTACTTCGGTGCTTGTCGAACGCAGAAGCTAAAGAAGCCGTACGAGAGGCTCATGACGGTGTCTGCGGGGCCCATCAGCCTGGCCCTAAACTGCAAGACCGCCTTCGCCGGATGGGCTACTACTGGCCCACGATGGTGGCTGATGCAATAGATTATGCCCGAAAATGCAAGGCCTGTCAAGTCCACGCAGACTTCATTCACCAACCATCCAAATTTCTACATCCGACAGTGGCGTCCTGGCCATTCGAAGCATGGGGAATGGATATCATTGGTCCAATCACCCCACCTTCTTCTCGAGGACATCGCTTCATACTTGCGATCACTGATTACTTCTCAAAGTGGGCAGAGGCTGTCCCACTCGCCGAAGTCAAGACTTCAAACGTAATCAGCTTCCTGAAGCACCACGTCATCTACCGCTTTGGACTGCCCCGAAGGATCATCCATGATAATGGTCCACAGTTTATAAGCCACGTATTCTACCGATTCTGTGACAAACACCGTATTCAGAATGTCGCTTCGACACCATACAACCCGGCAGCAAACGGGTTAGCAGAGGCATTCAACAAAACAATCATCAAACTCCTCAAGAAGTTTGTCTCCTCCAACAAACGCGACTGGAACGAGAAGCTCGGCGAGTGCTTATGGGCTTATCGCACCACGGTTCGAACAGCCACCGGGAATACACCATTCTCTCTGGTGTACGGGAGTGAGGCAGTTCTCCCATTAGAGACTCAGATTCCCTCACTCCGAGTCGCCCTCACTTATCAATTGACAACGGATGATAACTACCGACGTCGACTACAAGAGTTAGAGGCCTTAGATGAAAAACGCCTCCTAGCCCAGCAAAGGATCAAATTATACCAAGCACGCATCTCAGGAGCCTTCAACAAAAAGGTCAAAGTCAGAACATTCCAAGTGGACGATCTTGTTTTGGCAGTCAGGAGGCCAATGGTCATGACTCACAAGACCACCGGCAAGTTCCAGCCAAAATGGGAAGGCCCATTTATCATCGAGGCCGTGTTCTCCAATGGTACTTACCGCCTCGCCAAGCAGAACGGAGACTTGCTCATGTTGCCCGTCAACGGCAAGTTCCTGAAGAAATACTATGTTTAAACAACATTTTCCAGAGTTTCGAATTATGTGCCCGCTGGTACCTCTGAACTCAACCCCCTAATTTTCCAACTTATCGAGTCACGTACCCTCTTGTACCGCTGAACTCATACCCCAAATTCCCAAGTCATGTACCTGCTAGTACCTCTGAACTTACACTTTGATTCCAATATTTACAGATTTTCGAGTCACGTACCCGCGTGTACCGCTGAACTCATGCCCTTCTTCCATAAAGATATCCCAAATTTCTAAGTCATGTACCTGCTGGTACCTCTGAACTTACACTTTGATTCCAACATTCATGGATTGTCGAGTCATGTACCCGCTAGTACCAATGAACTCACCCCATAATTTTCCAGATCTTCGAGTCATGTATTCGTGATACCACTGAACTCACCCTCATAGTTTTTTAGATTTTTGAGTCATGTACCCGCTGGTACCGCTGAACTCACACTCACCATTCTCCAGATTCTCGAGTCATGTACCCGATGGTGCCTCTGAACTCACATCCTGGTCACTCTTTCAGGTAGAAAGTTATGTATGATCATACCGCTGAACTTTCTTCCTACAAGAGATCCTCCCTCATGATCTAATACCTGCACTCCCAGTGCACAACAAAGGTAACAGATCCACAAATTTCCGAGACGACTATGTCTTCATCACCTCTGAGTCGTCCTATTTCTGCCAAAAACAAATCACCCCTACATAGAATTTCCATGTCCTCATTACCTCTGAGTTATTCTACGTACCCCCCTGTCAAAGAGACCCTCATGCTCACCATGTCCTCAGCACCTCTGAGTTAGTATGATTGGTTCCTTTCTTTTAAACTTATTATCCGTATCCAAAACCAGGGTATGTTAGGGACAATGGGTCCACGCAAAATAACCCGATAAAAGGATTATTACAAAGCAAAAGAGTGAAGCAAATATATATTCCATTCAGTCAGAAATCAGTTACATCCACACGGTTACAGGAAAGTTCTTCATTACAGACAAGACACCTCAAACCCCTAGTTACAAAAATACATATACAATTTCTTCAACCACATTACGTATGAAGGGTGCAACTGAGGAAGATTCTCGTCTAGAATGGGAGAATCAGGATTCCCAGTGGTGTCACCCTCAGTAGTCTCGACGGTGGGGTGGACGTCGTCCCTCTCAGGCTCCGATTCTTCTTTCATTGTCTCCTTCTTAACAGAGGAAGGCCCCTGATTGACGCCAGGGAGCGACAGATCCTCTACCACTGCAATATCAGCACTCGGTGGAGACACTATAAGAACCAAAAGACGGAAAAAAGTGATAAGAAATGATGAAAACAGTCAGAAGATATTCAGAAGTGTTCATGCGGCTCGTTTAAAGACAACTCTTATGCGGCTTGGGTATGGAATATATTCCATGCGGCTCATAGGATGTGTATGCGGACCATGTAATCTAAAAAGCTCACATCAAAATGATTATGCACGAAGCAATGCAGCAGAGCAGCATCTTTTAGGGTTTCAGAGCACCCAATCTTCCGCACAGTCCTTACCTTCGACGACAACATGAACATCAAGACGAACGGGGGGTGCGGCAATTGAAGACGAAGCCGACTTCCTGCTCCTAGCCACAACCCTCTTCACTGCCTTGGAAGCCCTAGGTGCCATCGTGGTTTGTCAGTTGGAAGAAGAAAGCAAGACAGAAATCTTAATCAGAAAGAGTCTAAGAGAGAAATCCTTCTAAATACCCTTCCATTTATAGAGAAAGGAGGACCAAGACCGACGCTTCGTACAAAGTAGTCGACTCTTCGGCTATCGATACTGACTAGTTAATTAGAGGTCAGAAACTCCTAGGATCCTGCCCCAAAAAGGTTTGCATGCATGACATAATGGCGTGGCGAGAAGCTATGCGGCTGAACAATCTATGCGGACAAGATCTCTATGCGGTCAGGGTTTCATATGCGGTTAGAAGAGCACGGCCATGCTTCTTATTCAAAGTATTTCAATTTTACAAATTGAAAACTTTGAAGGGGGTCCTGTAGAAGTATGGAAAATACTAAAGAAATTGACTCATGCGGCCAAGAAAGACCCATGCGGCTCAGAAAACGCACACGGCTCAGGGAGTCATGCGGCATAAGGAGCTATGCGGCTGGAGGCATTCCATGCGGTTCAGAAGACATGTGGCGTGACAGTGCTCCCCTCCGATCCATGCTGCATTAATTGCTTTGATGGCTGACCCCTCTGAAAAGTTGACAGACCTGACACCAAAGCAGGTAATTATGACTCTGTCATGATGATGAATCTCTAGGAAAGAGAAAGAAATCTATGACACGATCCCCCGAGAGCAACAAAATGCCACGTAGCCCTGCTACGTGGGTGTGCTTATGCGGCTCGAAGTGAAGACTTTCCATGCGGTTTAGAGTGAAGCTGTCCCATGCGGCTCGAGTAGAATCATCCCTATGCGGCTCAAGAAGATTATGTCCATGCGGCTCAAGCAGACACACCATTATGCGGTTCATGCGGCTCATCATATGGTTCAGAAGTCTGAAGGAGGGGGCCACTACCCAGACAGCCCTGACACGTGTCCCAAGTCTTATGCGGCCCAAAATTCATGCGGCCCAAATCTCATGCGGCCTAATCTGCATGCGGTTCCAGTCTCACCATTGGCTCTCAGGACACGTGTCCTCAGCCGATCAATCTCCCAGATTTATGGCAATCCAAGATCGGGTCGAATCCCAATGATCTGGGGCACGTGGCAGGAGAATAAATTTGATTTATTCACAGATATTAGAGAATCATTATAAGGAAGATTTATGCCAATCAACATTAATTGCTAATGGAGATTTGGTGTAATCTACCCTTAATAGTTCTGATTCGTCACAATCAGAAACGAACGGCCTGGATTGATCAATCCTCAGGCCGCCGCCATCTCCAAGAGCTAATTATTGGCAACCCTAGTGATCACATCCCACTATTATAAATAGCAAGGTGCCATTCCCTTGTAAGATATAGAGAGATATACAAAAGAAAAAAACCAGAGAAGAATACGTATACACAGAGAGACTTCCCTCATAGTCAGAGAGAGAATATACACAGAGAGAGAAGCCAGGAGAGCAATCAGAGAGAGAGCAAGAAGGCATTTCTTCGTCAACGACCAAGCAGATCTTCCCCGAGTCAAGGCTGCGTACCGATCATCCAAGGAGTAAGGCAGAGCGGCAGTCGCTTTCCCGAGCCTCTATCGTCACCCCCCAGAATCTAAAATAAACAATCGTACTTAGACTGCTGTACCTAGGTTTTCGTTCCTAGGCTTTCTTTGTACGAGCGAGTTTGTATTGTGAGTCTAAGTTCAGTCCTCCGATAATTGTTCTGTACTTTTACAATTAATGGCAAACAGTAGTAATGGCAGTACTTTGGGTTATCCATTTCTGCCGGCCGAAGATCCCGTCTTGGTGGAGGGAGCTGAATTCTGTCTCCTTGTATAAGCATGTCTAAGATGGGCTTGACGTGGCTGTCTTCGAAGGAGTAGGTCATTTGTGGCCATTGCTTGTCTGCCGGTTTTGACTCAGGTTTCTGTGCTGTGTCGGCCACCATAGCCTGCTTGCCCTTGTTGTCCCGATTATTGGTAGAGCTACCCCCATTATTGGTGTTGGTGTTGGAACGCCTGTGTCACGACCCGCACCCTAGCGTCAGGGCACGAGACGTGGGTACGTCCAGCCTACGCCGCAGTGTCGGCGGTAGAACGCTGTTCTAGGTCATAATCATATCTAAAACAATATGCGCCTGCCCTTATCTTCTCCCTCTGAGATGTGCAATCCCAGTTGGCGAGCCTTCTTCAACCGTTCTTCGGTGCCAGTGGCACTGATGATAAACGTCTGCAGTCCTTAAATTGACTTTCAGCCATCCAGAGGCTGATTGTTGGAAGCAATCTCTTTTGGCAAATTTCAATTAAGGAGGAATCCGGGTTACCAGACGGCAGCTTCATTACAGTTTGGCGAAACCGCTCAATATAGTTCCTTGTCAGCTCTTTCTCCCTATGGACGACATCCATGAGGGTGGACATCGTGATGTCCTGTCCTACTTTGTAAAATCTCTCCAAAAACATGCACTTGAAGCTGGCAAAAGAGTGGATGCCGTTGTCCGGCAGGTTGCGATACCAGTCGAAGGCGACTCTTTCCAATGCCCCGATGAATAATCGTGTAAGGATGGCATCGTCATGGGGCAGATGGTCGGTGGTGACCTCGAAATAAGTGATGTACCGACTTGCGGAGGTCTTGCCATCATAAGGATTGATATTGAACGGCTTATATCTTGGTGGAAAGGGGACATCCCTCCATGCAGCAGGGTATAGTTGCCGTATTCTGAGATTTTGAGAGGTTTCTCGAGCGTGAAACATGGCTCGGAGCTCCTGGACCTCTTTTTTTCTTCCCTGGCCTCGTCTACAGCGGTAGGGGGCGTCACTTTAGAAGGATTGTTGCCCGGGTACGGTGCCGCTGAGTTCGAGTCCACATTGACCGTAGGACCTGCGCTTGTCTGGCCAGACGTCCCTCCTTGGAGAGTTGGAAGGGCCGCTTTGATCTCGTCTACAGACTTGACCAAGGCATGTAGTATAGCCTCCAGAGTGTCGATACGTTGGCGATCACTGGAACCACCTTGGTTGCTGTCCGTCATGTACACCGTCTTTACATGAGGAGAGATGGATGGAACGGTGAAGGACGTGCCCTCCGAATCATACCCCTGTAGCGAGAAGTCATCAGGGTATGTGGGAATGTTCTCCTCTGGTTCGGACTCAGAAGGGATAGTACCCCTAGCTTCAGAGTTTGCTTTATCTTGGGAGTCGTGGACGTCCTCGGGGATGCCGGCCCTTGCTGTATCCGATGGGAGAGTTGTTTCTTCGGGTTCATCTCCTTAGAACATAGGATTATCGTGGATGTTCTGAGGAGTGCTACCCCCAGTCCCAGCAACCCCCAGTGGTGTGGACGATGAATCTCCTCTTGTAGCAGATTTTGTCTTTGAATGGGTACCTTGGAAAACTCCGGTGGTGGGCACCCGTTTAGACAATAGTCTCTTAGTCATAGTGGTTGAAATCTTTGGGCTAAGAGCATTGGTCTTCTTCCCTCTCCCATCGGCAGGGATTTTCTAAGCAGAGTTGCAGGAGACGACGGGAAATGTCTCATCTTCTGGATATGCTTGTTGCAGTCTTTGGAAGATGGACTGCCGGTCTTCTCGTACCGTCACGTTATTGCAACAGAAGTTGACGATGATTTGGGTGCAGTGACGTCCGTGAGAGGACTCTTTACACCTCGAGGCACCTTCTTTTTTCTTGCATTTGTGGAGGATGGCCTCACGCAAGTCAGATGGGTCCGGATCGACCATGTTTACTCCCTGGATTTTGGAAGACTTTTGGGAACCTCTCTGTCCGCTTGCCGTCGGGGGCTGGACTCGAGTGGTTCTGTACAACTTCCCATTAGAGGCCTGCATTACAGTATGTGGGACGTTCGGATGGTCAGAGGTCGGATCAGCGGACCGAGCTTGCCAAGCTCGTGCTGCCCTAGACTTCTTCACTCTATGCGTGAGGGCACATAGTAGGAAGAGTCTAAGTGGTGCTGGAGAGAGTCAGACATGTCTTCTTGGGAGCACAAGAGATCAGGACCATAGGAGAGGCGGTCGAAGACTGAGCCGCATGGTGTAGGCGTCATGCGGCTGGCATCAATAATCTTCATGCGGCTGGAAATCCTGGCCGTATGAGTGTTCTCCATGCGGCTGGAAATCCTGGCCGCATGAGTATTATGTATTTGGTTAGCAGTCTCAGCTGCATGGTCATCATTCATGCGGCTGGCAATCTTCGCCGCATGAGTCTTCATTTTGCGGCTAGTGCCCTTGTTCGGCTTCTTCCTGGAGCACATAGAATCGCTCTTTGCCCCTGCAAGTCCATCATCGTAGTGCTTTTCTCTGTCGGACTTAGGAACAGCAGAGTCCTCTATGGCTCGAAGTGGGGCCGCGCGAGAGTCGCCTTCGCCGTCTTGGGCAGCAGAGAGTACTCCGTCCAGAGCTTGGGGAGGAGCAAATGATTTTGGCCTCCACTCGCTGCGAGCTTTCTTTGTGCGGGTTCGCTTCTGGATCGGGCCAGTGCTTCCTTCAGAGAGCATTTCTTTAAATACCTGTTGGTCGAAGCGGACGACCGTCTTCTGTTGCATGGAGAAGTTTGTCCCCAGTAGAGTCGCCATCGTGTTTGCCATAAAATATAAAAAAACAGAACAATTATCGGAGGACTAGACTTTTACTTCACAATACAAACTCATTTGTACAAAGAAATCCTAGGGACGAAAACCTAGGTACAGCAATCTAAGTACAATTGTTTAATTTAGATTCTGGTGGTGACGATAGAGGCTCGGGAAAGCGACAGCAGCTCTGCTTTACTCCTTGGATGATCGGATGCAACCTTGGCTCCGGGGAAGAAATGCTCTCAGGATGCTCTCTGTGCGTGCCTTTGTCTCTCTGCTCTCTCTCTTCTCTCTCTGTCTCTGTGTTCTGTCTCTCTGTATATTCTGTCTCCTGCAAGGGAATGGCACCTTGCTATTTATAAGAGTGGGGGCATCATTAAGGTTTACAATGATTGCCCATTCTCAAAAGCCGACGGGTAAGGATCAATGAATCTGGGCCGCTCATCTTGAATATAATAGATCTGGGCAATTAATGTGATTGCATCAAATCTTTGTGGGTAATTAATGATGATTGACATAAATCCCCATGATTTGTTATACCAATCTCGGATTTCCAGCCACGTGTCATTGATTTGCTTGATTACAAATGATCTGATTTGATCCCAATATTTTTTTGGGATTTGTTGATAGATTTCGATCGATTTGATGCCACGTGTCCATTATTATACCACGTGTCTTAACCGCGAGCAACTTAGAAAATCTGAGCCGCATGAGGACTGCTCCCCATTGAGCCGCATAAGGCTGGCCACGTGTCAAGGCTGCTTGAGAGTGGCCCCTGAACATTTAAACCGCATGGTGGTGATCTGAGCCGTATGAGCGAAGGTAACCGCATGATGAGTACTTTCTTCGTGAGCCGTATGGAGATAGTCCTCGTGAGCCGCATGGAGATAGCCTCTGCTTGAGCCGTATGGGGTAGTTCTCGTGAGCCGTATGGGATAGCTTCTATCTGAGCCGCATGGGTGGCCTCTGTCTGAGCCGCATGCGACTATCCACGTGTCAAGGCCGTATAAAGGTCTTTGGGTTTGACGGATTGTGTCAGAGATATCCTTCGTTTTCTTAGGAGTCTGCCATTATGACAGAGTCATTATTGCATCTTTCTGTCATTGGTCAGAGCTGTCAGCCGTCAAGGCACTAAATACAGTAGAAGACAAAAGGAAGAGCTATTGAGGGCCACGTGGCTCCTATCTGGGCTGCATAGACGCTTGAGCTGCATGGGTCCCTGAGCCGCATGAGCTCTCTGAGCCGTATGGGGATCCTTGGCCGCATATAACTTTCTTCATCCTTTTCCATGCTTCTACAGAGGGTTGGCACAGCAGGACAGACTTGGGCAACATTCAAGAAGCTGTTCAAGGAGAAGTTCTTTCCAGACGCAGTGCTGGAAGCCCTCGAGACCCAGTTCGAGGCCCTAGTCCAGGAGAGCTAGTCCGTGGAGGAGTACGCAGGAGAGTTCTGCTGCCTGAGATGATTTATGGAGGACCTATCGAAGAAGACGAAGGCCCGAAGGTTCCGGAAGGGCTTGGTAAAGGAGGTCAAATCCTACACCAAGAACGCCCGCAGTGCTACATTTGAGGAGATCCTGGTGGACGCACTAGCTGCAGAGGATGATCTTGAGCTTAAGCTCAAGTGGAGGCGAGACTCCTAGGGAGGCAACAGTAGCAGAGGACCGGCCAAGAGGCCGCACTTTTAGCAGCAGCACCAGCAGCACCACCAGCAGCAGAGGTTCCAGCCGTAGCAGTTTTAGCAGCCAAGGCATCAGCCAGTACAGCATCAGCAGCAGAGGGTGCAGCAGCAGGCACCGAGGCAGCAGGCCACCACCTGTGCTTATTGCAAGAAGCCAGGGCACGGGTGAAACAGTGTAGGAAGAGGCTGGGTAAGTGCCTGGTATGTGGCTCAGGAGATCACCAGGTGAGGGAGTGTACCTTGACCACGGGACGAGCAGCTTAGGGAGGAGGAGCCAGGGCAGCAACAGGCCAGTAGAGGGGACCAGCCCTGCCGACCCAGCAGCAGAGATTTGTTCAGCACCAACAGCATGACAGAGGAGACCAGCCGGGGCGAGCTTTCGCCATGGCGGCTGAGGATGCAGAGGTGATAGGAGAGCTGATCGCAAGTTTGATTCTCCTCGACTCCAGTCTAGCTTTTGCATTATTCGATTCCGGTACTTTGCATAGTTTCATATCAGTATCTTTTACGATTAGACACGATATTATAGTTGAATCGTTGCCTAGGACTTACAAGATCACGACCGGGGGTGGCATTATCCTCGTACATGATATTTATAAGGGTCAGAGAGTTTTTTTGGAAGGCCGTGAGTTGGAGGTGAGCCTGCTCGTAATGCCATTGCCGAACTACGATATAGTACTCGGCATGGATTGGTTGAGCAGGCACCATGCCAGCATTGATTGCAGAGGGGGTAGAGTTCTCTTCAGAGGTCTGGGGGAGCCAGAGTTCGAGCACTCCAGACGTCAGGCAGAGCAGAGAAGCGGAGTCTTCTGTGGAGTCTCGGTTGAGGAGCAGGCGATTCCACACCCCTTGATAGCAGAGTATATGGATGTTTTTCCAGAGGAGTTGCCGGGATTGCCACTAGATAGAGACATAGAGTTCTCGATAGACTTGGTTCTAGGTACGGAACCCATCTTCCAGCATGTCTATCGAGTGAACAACAGTGAGCTGGTGGAGCTGAAGAAGCAAGTGGATAAGCTGCAGGACAAGGGCTTCATCCGCTCGAGTTCGTCGCCATGGGGTGCACCAGTGTTGTTTGTGCCGAAGAAGGATGAGTCAGTACGTATGTATATTGACTATAGGGCACTCAACAACCTCACGATCAAGAACAAATACCTACTGCCGCGGATCGACGATCTTTTTGACCAGTTGAGCGGAGCTCGGGTATTTTCCAAGATTGATCTAAGGTCGGGATATCAACAGGTGAAGGTGAAGAGGGAGGATATTCCCAAGACCGCTTTCAGGATGCGGTACGGGCAGTTTGAGTTTTTGGTTATGCCGTTTGGGCTAACCAATGCACCAGCAGTATTTATGAACCTAATGAACAAGGTGTTCCACCAGTAACTGGATCAATTTGTGGTGGTGTTCAAAGACGACATCTTGATATATTCCAAAGACTGAGGAGGAGCACGAGGAGCATCTGCGGATAGTGCTGGAGACTCTCAGGAGGGAGCAGCTTTATGGGAAGCTCTCCAAGTGTGAGTTTTTCTTGGACCGGATGGACTTTCTGGGGCATGTGGTGACAGAAGATGGTATCTCAGTTGACCCCAAGAAGATTGTAGCAGTTGAGGCATGGGCAGCGCCGACTTCAGTTACAGAGATCAGGAGTTTCCTGTGGCTGGCAGGATATTATCGGAGATTTGTGCAGGATTTCTCCCGGGTTGCAGAGCCGTTGACTCGGTTGACCCGGAAGGATGCTGAGTATGTTTGGTCAGAGGAGTGTCAGACAGCTTTTGATTAGTTGAAGAAGTGGCTTACGACAGCTCTGATTCTGTCATTGCCTTCAGGATCAGGTGTTTTCACTATTTATAGTAACGCTTCAGGGAAGGGGCTGGGTTGTGTCTTACAGCAGTATGGGAAGGTGATTGCCTATGCTTCCAGATAATTATGTCACCATGAGAAGAACTACCCTACCCACGACTTGGAGCTGGTAGCGGTGATATTTGCTCTGAAGTTGTGGAAGCATTATCTGTATGGGGAGCGGGTGGAGATCTTCACAGATCACAAGAGCTTAAAGTATGTGTTCACTCAGAAGGAGTTGAACATGAGACAACACAGATGGCTAGAGTTGATGAAGGACTTTGACATCCTACTTCAGTATCACCCAGGGAAGGCCAACGTGGTTGTCGATGCCTTGAGTAGGTATCCGACAGCCATGTGTTTGACCATGGATCGGCATTTGCTTACAGACTTGGAGAGCCTTGGGATTGAGGTGATCATGTCCGGGGTACAGATGCAGTTATGGGGGATGCAGATTCAGTCGAACTTGGTGGAGAGAATCAAGGCGACTCAGTTTGAGGACGTTGCTCTGCGGTGTCTCCGAGAGCAGGTTCGAGCAGGATTGGTGGACGACGAGTTTTCTCTTGCAGATGATGGTGTCTTGAGGCACGGTTCCAGATTATGTGTGCCCAACGGAGAGCTTAGGGAGCAGGTTATGCAGGAGGCCCACATATCTCAGTACTCTATACACTGTGGTGCCAAAAAGATATACCGAGATCTGAAGGAGCATGTTTGGTGGTCCGAGATGAAGCAGGAGGTGGCTCGCTTCGTGGCTAGGTGCTTGGTCTGTCAGCAGGTCAAGGCAGAGAAGCAGAGGCCCGGTGGATTATTGCAGCCGCTGTCCATTCCCGAGTAGAAATGAGAGCATATCACTATGGACTTCGTATCAGGATTGCCGCGTACACCTGGAGGAAAAGACGTAATTTGGGTCATCATTGACAGGTTGACCAAATCGGCCCACTTCTTGCCATTCAAGGTGGGTACGTCTACAGAGAGGCTGGCGGAGACGTATATGCAGCAGATAGTCAGGATTCACGGGGTTCCAGTCAGCATCGTCTCAGATCGGGATAGTCGCTTTACTTCCCATTTTTGGAGGAGTCTGCAGACTAGCTTGGGCACTCAGCTCAAGTTTAGTGTCGCATACCACCCTCAGACGGATGGACAGTCAGAGAGGACTATTCAGACACTTGAGGATATGCTGCGGACGTGCGTCTTGGACTTTGGAGGTTCCTGGAAGGATCATCTTCATTTGGTGGAGTTTGCTTACAACAACAGTTTCCAGGCCAGCATTGAGATGTCACCTTTCGAGGCTCTGTACAGGCATAGGTGCCGTACACCCTTATCTTGGGATAATATTGGTGAGCAAGATTTACTGGGGCCAGAGATGGTTGTTGACGCAGCCGAGAAGGTGAAGCTCATCAGGGACATACTTCGTGTGGCGCAGGACAGACATCAGCACTGGACAGATAGCCACCGGTGGCCGTTGGAGTTTGAGGTACAGATTAGAGTAGGATTAGATTTAGGTTTGATTGTTGTGTTTTATTAATCATGTTTGTTTATTATAACTAATTGTGACCTTGCTTGTGATTAGGTCGGAGACCAGGTTTTCTTGAGGATATCTCTGACTCGTGGTACGATACGTTTTGGTGGAGGTAGGAAGCTTAGCCCGCGCTTCATCGGCCCTTTCGTTATCAGCGGAAGAGTCGGTGACGTGGCATACAGGCTAGACTTACCATCTGCACTAGTGGGGGTCCACAACGTATTCCATGTATCACAGTTGAGACGGTACGTGACTCATCCTAGCCATGTGCTCGATCATTCGGAGATTGAGGTTGGACCTTCTCTTAGCTATCCAGAGCAGCCAGTGGAGATACTGGATCGACGGGTAAGGTTCTGAGAAACCAGGTGATACCCTTGGTACGCATCACATGGAGGCATCATTCTCCAGGAGAGTCTACTTAGGAGCGGGAGGATGAGATGCGCGAGCGATACCCTTATCTTTTTGGACCGTGAGGTATACTTTCTATCCTTCTCATCAGTTGCATTTCGTCTTTCAATTTCGAGGACAAAATTCTTTTAAGGAGAGTAGATTTGTCATTACCACATTTCTAGATTGAGGATATTTTTGTCATTTTTGGTATTATTTGAATTTATTATAATTTATTTAAATTTATGGGAATTTTTAGAATTTATTTTGGAATTGTTTGAATGAGGGTTGACTAGGTTGACTTTGACTAGCAATGACCATGGTAGACTAACCTAGGAGAAAATCCTAGTTGAGTTTGGACTTGGTTAGGTTATGCAACCCTAGTTAGACTAGAGTTGACCCATGGTATGGTTATTTGACTTAAGTTAGATTTTTAAGTCATAAGCCATGACTTGTGATTAAACCTTAAATCAATAACTAGCCATAGAGGCCCAAAGCCCATTAACTAGTGCCTAACCCTAACCCTAACTTTATTGTCTAGCCACTAAACCCATTGGGAACCCCTCTATAAGTATTCTCTTCCATTTAGGACTAGCCTCTTTAGGAAAGAGCAAGTTTAGAAAGAGGTATTTTTCCAACTTCAAAAATCCCTAGAAAATCCATTTTAACTCCTTTTTAATCCAAATAAATTGCAATAGGTTATAATTGATGTTTTGTTGCTGTTGGAATTTGTTATTCTTAATTTTCTATCAATTTGAAGGAGTTTGGTGGCTTTTGGTAATCCTCATTCAAAGAGATTTTGTGTTGGAGAACACCATAGGTAAAATCCTAATCCACCCATTAAAATTTGGTTTTAATTGCATGAATGCCTAGCCCTAAGTGTCCTGGTCCTGTAGGAATAGGTTTTATAGAATTTTGTGTCCTGTACGTGTCCGTATCGGACACGTATCAGTGATACGTGTAGGTGTTTGACGAAATGCCCATTGGCATTTTGTTTTGTTTTTGTAAAACTAATTGAATGGAAAATTGTTTTTTAAGCGTCGTTTACATGTTTTTATTGATCTGAGTTGGTATCATGTTCGTGTTCGTGTCGTGTCGCTATGACACTCGTGCACACATTCTAGGACACGTGCGCGCGGCCCAGGCGAGTCCCCTGCCACTCGGGGCTTCTGTAGGACACGACACAGCATGATCTAACACGAAACTTTGTGGACTCGAGGGGGCATGCACTGACATAATGCCCCCAAAGTTTTATTCGGTTTCATGGACGGGTTGGAGAGATATTCATCGTGCACGGGGATTACACTGTTCTGCGCACAGTGTGTTTTGAGCCACTGACACGGCTTTAGATGTCAGGACACGACACGCTAGGACCTGATTCAGGATGACACAGACCTAGCTGGACCCTAGGCGAACTAGCCTACACGAGGGCACGACCCCATTCGTGTCGTGTCGAGTGTACGACACGCGTGCAAACGCACACGAGCCTGTGCACACTGCACAGTATCTCAGTGCACTGTTTGGATTTTTATATCGATTGGACACGCTTGTGTCCTCTTGCTGGGACACAAACACATCATATGACACGAGCACATTTTGTATGTACATTACCAACCATTAATAGCTTGATTTAGTTTGAATTTGATGATTAATTTCTATTTCTCCAATTTTTTTGATACGAGTTATTTACTATTTTTTTCTTCAGTT
Organism: Iris pallida; assembly: GCA_029216955.1. Taxonomy (NCBI): domain Eukaryota; kingdom Viridiplantae; phylum Streptophyta; class Magnoliopsida; order Asparagales; family Iridaceae; genus Iris; species Iris pallida. The sequence continues at coordinate 10,270,826 of JANAVB010039216.1, read as the reverse complement.
TTTGATTATGAGTTTTGGCAATCATTTGATTAATTTGAATGCTATTATTTACCTGATTAAAATCCCTAACTGGTTCTCCTATTAGTTATCTGCATGTGTGTAAGTTTTGGGGTGAAATTGTTGAGATTTCGATTCGAAATGGGGGGTGATGTGTTGTTGGACTGTTATGAATACTGAAACTGTTGCTGAGATTTCCTGGAGGATATGAACTCAAAATCTGAGTTTATTGTAGCCTGAGATTTCTGTGTGTTATGATTGAATCATTTTCCTTTAACTGAGTTTTGTTTTGACATAAAACCTGAGATTGATTGAGGGTTCAATGAATTGATTTCCTTTTCCCTTTCTCACTAAAATCTGAATTTTGTTTAATCCTATAGAAACCTGAGAACTAAACTGTTTTAGCCTATGAACTACACACTCCTAACTAACCCTCACTCTCACTTTTACCTCACACTGTCTACACAAATCACTCACAGTCCCCACACTCTACTGTTTTCTGTTCTAAACACACACATGTTCATTTCCCCCTCACCCACTCTTCACACACACACACCCTTTAGACACACACATTCCTATCTACCACTGTCACACACAACACACTAGCCTACACCCTAGCCTCACTGTCACACAGGGACAGTCACTCTTCCCTCACAGTTCACTCACTCATCACACACACACATGCACACACCCTCTCTATATATCATATTTCCTAATGTATATATAATGTAATGTTTGTGTATATATATATATATATATATATATATATATATATATATATATATATATATATATATATATATAATATAGTTGTGTAATATTTGGGTATCTAGTATAGATACCTACAATGGGTGTATAGGTTATACAAGTATATATATATGTCTCATATATATACAACTTGTGTATTTATTAAAAATATATATATATATATGTAATATATATATATATATACATATGTTATGTATTAGATTATGTAAACATATCAAGAGTGTATTGTTTAGATATAGAATTTGACATAGTGTATGTGTTAGGGTTGGCCTATAGGCATGATACAGCCTATTGCATATATGTGAGTATGTTTGACTAGTGAGCCTAGATTGGGCTTGTATAGCTTTATTAGACCTAGAATAGACTTGTTTGACCTAGTGTTGACTTGTTTGACCTAGTTTGACCATAGTTGACCTAGTTTGACTTCTAGGGTTGACCAGAGTTGACCAAGAGTTGACTTTGGCCTAGATTGACCTAGATTCATTATCACGACCCGCACCCACTGTGAGGGTACGAGAGCGTAACAACGCCCAGCCTACACCGCAGTGTCGGTGGTAGAACGCTGTTCTAGGTCATGAACTATAACTAACATAATATGAATACTCTGCATAAGGAGGCCAACACAGAGGTACAACTCAATCACAATCTAAGGTAGAATGTAGCATGATGGAAAATAGATAAGAAATCCTCAACTGAGGTACAGCAGAAAGAAATAACAAAGTCTCAACATCTCTAAAATATAAAACTCTGAAAATAAGACAACAGCTAAACATGAAAAGAAAGGACAGTCTAAGCTATCTACACTATACAAGGTATCATCCTGAGCAGCTGCGTGAACCTCCCCAGGGGTCCAGGTCGTGAGTGTCAACTAGACAAACTCCAAGTAAGGGTGCAGGGTTCCTCATCATCCTCTGTAAAATTTTCAACAGGTCCAGTCAGGACGGGAGCGAGCACAAAACAACTCACGCAGTTCATATCATGTTAGGAAATATAAAGCATGCAATAGAGTAAGGTACATAAAACGCTGAAAGAAAAAAGTATATGAAAAACAGTAGAGATTTGATAACAGGAAATATCTAAATATGATAAGTAAGAACTGTAAGCCTACTGTAATTTAGAGTACAATATGGTTATGTAAACGGTCTAGGAAAATGCAATGATAACTCCATTGTACGTGGGTGTACAATAGACATATACAATAGTTATACAATCTTGTACAATAGGATTTGTGTACATAACCAATTCTACTCTCCCTCCCCAATCAATACACAAGGATCCACTCCAGTTACGTTATCTTGCACAATAGTGTACAATGTTATACAATAGATGTACAATATTATACAATAGATGTACAATGTTATACAATAGTTGTACAATGTTATACAATAGTGTACAATGGTCTATCCCTGGAACTCATGTGATACTGAGAGTACAATATGCACAAGGAGTATACAAGGATATAGGTATTCAATAAATACAATATGGAAGTGAAACGCACATCATAATATGTATCTAGTGAATACAAGGGAATAACATCCCAAAAGGAGATCCATATAGTACCAATCCGTAATAACAATCGTGTCAGCATCAAGTACAGTAATCTAGAGCAAGAATGTAAATCTAGACAAGTATGAAACGGTCAGAGAATGTACTCGCCTGGTATCTGAATGTCTGAAGTAAATGTACTGTCCGAGATGAGGTACCTGACTCCTAGTTAGAGCAACACAAGTCAAGATGTATATATGGGATGATAAATGTAATCTACGATGCGTCTGTATGCTGTCTAGGTCAAAATAGACTAAAGTAAACATTTGGTCAACTCCATTCAACTACACCAGTCAACTAGGTCAACTAGGCCACTCCTAACCCCAGCAAGTCTAATAAGTCTCACTAGGCCTAACTAAGCCTAGTCTAGCAATCATACACCAATCACAAGGCTATACAAGCCAACACAAGTCACACATCAAGATACATCACTATCATGCATATTCGATATTATATATATATATATATAAGAGAAAAGAACTAACATTTAAGGCTATGTGTGTGTGGGTGTGAACATGGAGGTGTATATGAAAAGAGAAATCAATACTAGTTATGAGTTTACACTACACATGGCACAAAGCTAACCCATCTACATTACACATGTATTATACTTACATGCATGGCTACAAGTATACATCTATATACACTAGAGTAGAGACTATTTAAGTTATAACTAACATGCATCTATACTTTACATGAATCTATATATATTATAGCAATCATTTAGAGAAGGGTTATATGGCATGGTGGTTGATGTAGAGTGGGGTGTCCTTGTGCAGAGGGTGAAGTTCATTCTCAGTTTAGTTCCACATTTACATATAAACTAAAGTGAGCTATCCCATAAACTGGTATAACTAACCACATAAAATGAACCATGTTATCTGAAATCTGCCATTAAGCCAACATCCCATATGCATACAGCTCATGCATTGTTTAATACTGAAATTAACTAACATTTCGAATTAAGGGGTTGAAGGTTAACATTACATTCATAGACATTTCACTATATTGAAAACTAAAATTGGCTTGGCAATAGGAAAAGGAAGGTATATATGCTTACATGGACAGTTCAGTGTTCGAACAACCTAAAATGAACTAACATTCAATCTAAATATCAGCTATGCATTGGTTCTATGTCTACATATGAAATCTGATATTGCATTTACAATATTTATACATTATGCATTCATATCTATCATTACATATATATCTTGCATTTATATCTAGCATTCATTATATACTTTCATGCATGCATTGTATATCATTCTTTTATTCATGTATTTATGTATTGCTTACATACATTACATTAATTGCATTCCTACATGCTTGCATTCAACCATATATATACATTAATGTAAAAAGAATATATATCATATATATATATCATTTTATTCATCTAACATATCATGCATTATATCTATTATTATATTACATTCATGCTTGCATTCATTCATCATTCATTTATTCTCTTGCACCACTATATGCACCATACATTACATACTATGGAACCTACATATTCATCACAAGCCATACTTATACATGCTTACATTAGATAGGATACTTACACCTCATATATCATTTATTTAACCATTTACTCATGCTTGTATTTTCTGTTTAATTACATAATGTATATACATTAACACGGGTTAAAATCAAATAGAACATTATATTACACACAAGAGTGCACAAGATGCATATGCCGAATAGTAACTCCTACTAATAATCAATACTGTACCATCTCAGCATGAATTAAAATTTAGGATTAAAGTATGTTATAGATCTATGTGTTAGCTTTCCGAAACTTCAAACGGATCGTGTTTTCGTTTCCGGAAACTCCCGGAATCGCGAAAACACCGAGAACGCGTTTGTCTTTCGTACAGCTGACACTCAAATAATTCTCCAGAACGTTACAGAAAGAATTAGGTCTATTAATACATGTTTTTGGAAATCTAACTTCAATATGCTTCTTTTAAAAAAAGGAAGATTAAACCGAACTTTGAGCTAGAAGTTATGACATTTCTAAGTTAGGGCTGAAATTAAAAACGTGGATAAAAATCATGACGGATTTAGGTAGTTTGAGACAAAAGAACACAAGTATATAACATAATATATCAAGAACTCACTCTCTACACTAATATATATATATGAGACACTATAGAACACATCTCCAATAAAAAAAATTGAGATTAAACATGTAATAATTCATTCATACATAACAACGACACATAGTGTCCAAATTTGGGGTTTTCCCACATGGACACAACCACAACCCAAAGGACACTCATATGACCTCCAAATGGACACAAAATGGACACAAATGAGGATACAACCATGGGGGTCATTCCTATGGGTTCAAAATAGACCTATATGCATGAGAAAATGAAAAGAAGAAGGGATTTATACCTCTCGGTAGATCGAATCGAAGAAAAGCCTTCCCGGAGCGACACCGACACATAGAGATTCCAAAAGGACACGAACGAGCTCCAAATCATCCCAAACTTGGGTAGCTTCCTCCTTGGCTAGAATGGAGAAGGAAAGAAGAAGATTTGGTGGCAAAATGGAAGGATTTGGTGAAGAAATTGCTAGAAATTGCTCTCTAGGAATTTGGGAAAGAACAAGAGAGAGAGTGTGGATGAGAATAATAAAATAAAATTGAGCCTATCCTCTCCCAAAGTGGCTGGCCATATGGGGCTATTTGTCCTATTATGGTAATGTCCAAAATGCCCCCACTAACCTATTCTATGAGTATTAGGAAAGGGCTAATTGGTTGGGGCTAAATTAGTCATTCTAAAGTCTCTAATCACACTAACCTTATCCATAATAATTAGTCTAACCTCTAACTAAAATATTTCTATCATGTGGAATAAAATTAATATCATGTGGGCCATGCCTAACTAGTGTGTGGGTCCCACTAGAGTCAACACTACCCCCGGGTTCCCGTTTCAAGTCGGATTGAGCTGAAATTCGAACCCGACTCAAATAATCCCAAAACAATATCATAAATAATAAAATAAATTTCAAAAATATTTCAAAAATACAAAATGATAAAAATACTCCTGTTTTTTAAAACTGGAGGTGACAAATTCCTCGAAATTAAGACCAAACAATAGTAAAATGTCAAAATCATAAGTCATAATTTTAAATAGTTTAAAAATGATTAAAAATTACCAAAAATCATAATATGAAATAATTATCAATAAATAATAATTATAATTACAAAATTTCAAAATTACCCTTATCTGGAAAATTGGGTGTTACAATCATGTAGAATGCATTGTAGTGTTTTATTTTACCATTCTAGACTTGTTGTGACTTGTGCTGTTCTGAATAAGAGCCAGACACCACTCCTCGGATAGTACTTTTCAGTTGGACACTCAGATACACGACGAGTACATTCTATGATCATTTCTTATCCTGTTAGAATTATTTTTCTGCTTTAAATTACTTTACTTGATGTTGTCACATTGGTAACACGGATTAGTACTATATGGATTCATTCTTGAGATGTTATCCCCTCAGAGAGCATCGTATACTACATATTCTGTGCATTTCACTTATATGGTGTATCACTGTGCTTCACGATTCTTCGATCACTTGTGACATGTACTCTCATGATCACAGAGTCTTTTCAGAATCACCCCATTTATGGGCATTCCCAGAATCACCCATTTATGGGCTATCCATGTATCACCCCTTGTGGGACTTTGCATGGAATCATAACATAATCTGGCTGGATCCTTGTGTATTAATTGGGGGTACGGGAGAGTAGAAATAAACATGTAAATAATATCCAAGTAGTGTAGTTCCCAGAATCACTCCATAGTATAGTTCCCAAAATCTCCTATGCCACTCACATGTTTATATTGTACTCTGACTCACTAGCCACTGTTAGTTCTCTATTACAGTATATATATTTCCATTACAATTTCCTCTATTTACATTCCATGCTTCTTTCAGTTTTCTGTATCTAACTCTACTGCATGTTTATATTTTCTAACCTGCTATGAACTGTTGAGATGTATTGTGCTCGCTCCTATCCTGACTGGACCTGTTAAAAATATTACAGAGGACGAGGAGGAGGCTGGTGTGGATACCTATTACGGTGCCACCTTAGATGAGATGTTGGACCTTGACCATCAACAGGCCCCACTAGCTGTGGATGACATACCCTTAGACTAGGATGTTTTCATTTACAGTATTCTATGGATGATTGTACATATTGATACTTGGGATCTGGGATTATGTATTTATCTTAGACACTTAGACTCTCTGTTTGTACTTGGGATTCCTTCCATTTCAGCAGTTTTATTTATCTATCTATCTGCTATTTTATCATCTGTATTTCCTTGAGTTCTATATCATATCGTGCTTCTTTTTACTTAGTTGTGATTGAGTTTACTTTTATCATGTCACCCCCATTCGGGGAGTATAAATTGCTTAGTATATTATTGCTAGATGTTGTGACCTAGGACAACGTTCTACCGCCGACACTGCGGCGTAGGCTGGACGTTCCCACGTCTCGTGCCCTTACTCTAGGGTACGGGTCGTGACAGAAGCCAAAGAAGCCTTACGCGAGGCTCACGATGGCATTTGTAGGGCTCACCAACCGGGCCCAAAGTTGTAGGACCGTCTCCGTCGGATGGGTTACTACTAGCCTACGATGGTAGCAGACGTAGTCGATTACGCAAAGAAGTGCAAGGTTTATCAGATCCACGTAGATTTTATACATCTGTCATCTGAGTTCTTGCATCCAACAGTGGCTTCTTGGCCATTTGAAGCATGGAGAATGGACATTGTTGGCCCAATTACCCCGTCATCGTCCAAAAGGCACCAGTTTATTCTCGCAATCACCGACTACTTCTCCAAATGGGCAGAAGCTGTTCCATTGGCAAAGGTATAGACATAAAACATGATCAGTTTAATAAAATATCACGTCATTTACCATTTTGGACTGCCAAAGAGGATCATTCATGACAACGGTCCGTAGTTTGTACGCCATGCGTTCTATCGATTCTGCGACAAGAATCGAATTCAGAATGTGGCTTCAACGGCCTACAATCTGTCAGCTAATGGTCTGGATGAAGCCTTTAACAAGACCATAATCAAGCTTATCAAGGAGTTCGTGTCCTCGAACAAGCGCGACTGGAATAAAAAGCTGGGCGAATGCTTATGGGCATACCGCACTACGAGTCGGACGACTACAGAAAATACACCATTCTCTCTGGTATATGGGAGTGAGGCAGTTCTCCCATTGGAGACTCAGATCCCCTCACTTCATGTGGCCCTTACTTACCTGTTAACGTCAGACGATAACTACCGCCGACGGCTACAAGAATTAGAAGCATTAGATGAGAAACGTTTGCAAGCTCAACAAAGTATCGAGATCTATCAAGCACGCATCTCTGGAGCCTTCAACAAGAAGGTCAAACTGAAAATATTCCGAGTAGGCGACCTCGTCTTGGTAGTTCGCAGGCCGATGGTTATGACTCACAAAATTGCCGGAAACTTCCAACCCAAGTGGGAGGGCCCATTTGTCATCGAGACCGTATTCTCCAACGACACGTATCGTCTCACAAAACAAAATGGGGACTTGCTCATGATGCCCGTCAACGACAAGTTCTTCAAGAAATATTATGTCTAAATGACATCTTCCAACTATCTCTCAGATTATGGGTTATGTACCCTCAAGTACCGTTGAACTTACACTCTGACCCCAAATCTTCCAGATTGTTGAGTTATGTACCCTAAGGTACCGCTAAACTTACTCTCTGATCACTCTGAGTGGATTCATATCGCATCTTCTGGGCAACAAGTCATGTATGATCATACCTCTGAACTTTTACTAAATGCTTTCCCCTACTGGAGCTTGCCCCAAAATCTATTACTCGTACCACCAGTGCACAAAAAGGGTAATAGGTCCACAAAATTCCCTAACTAGAAAAATAACCACGTCCATATTACCTTTGAGTTATTTTCCTGTCCATCACAAACAAACCACCCAATACATAGAACTTCCACGTTGATAGCACCTCTGAGCTGTTCTGTGTATCCTCATTAGGCCCACTCCTACCACGTCCTTATTACCTCTGAGTAGGAAGGCTCTACTTTAGACCCAAATTTACCACGTCCTCATTACCTCTGAGTAAATATGTTGGTTTTCTCTCTACTTATTATCCGTACTCGCACCGCCAGTACAAAAAAAGGATAATAGGTACACAAATGTCCTCTGTTGACCACAAATGCTGTATTAGGTCCTCTAGTACATGCACCCCTTCTTCACAATTATATGCTTCTAGAACCCAGTTGTTCTGTAGCATTCATTACCCGTTATGTAGAACTTTCACGTCCATATTACCTCTGAGTTGTTCTATGTATCCTCATTTGAGTCCACTCCCACCACGTCCTCATTACCATCAACCCCATATTTACCATGTTCTCATCACCTCTGAGTAAATATGATGGTTCCCTCTCTCAACTTATTATTCGACCTAAAACTAAGGTACGCCAAGGATGATAAGTCCACATAAAATACCCAGCGGAAGTACCCAAACCTATCATGTCTACGATACCTCTGATAGGATTGCCATACCTAAACAACTCTACTTTCTATGCTTTTTATTCAAAGTATTCCAAATTTACAATTTGAAAACTTTGAAAAGGTCTTGTAGAAGCATGGAAAAGAGGATATTGCTTTTAGTCCCACATCGAAAAGGAGAAGAAGAAAGGGGCTCATTCCATTCTATATATAGAGCCCCTTGCCTCCTTTGAAAAGGGTACCAAAAATAAAAAAAGAAAAAGAATCACTCAATTGAGTCACTCGCTCTCATGGCGAGGATGAGTTGGGTTCTGAGTACTATGCGCCTTCACGGGCTAGTATGAAGAAATCTAAGGTGGCACGGGCCATGCGCTCCAAACGTGCTATGCCAACAGTAAACCAGAGAGGCGTACGCAAAATCATGCACGCTACCGATGGTAAACTTTACAGAATCATCTCAGGTGCGTTTGTACCAGATATGAGCCGACTCATAAAGTCCTCCTCCCACTTTGGTGCAATTATTGCGCTTGAACCAAGTCAAAGGGGGGGAATCTCTTGCAGGCCAGACCCCCATGCGGCCCAATGAGAATGTCGAAGCTTCCAACTTGGACTCTTCCAACTACGCACCTTCGGGTGCTAAGTCGAAGAAGTCCAGGGCCATATCACATATTTTATGCGCGGGCCTGTCGTAGCTCATCATGTCTCGCAGTACTTTACTAGTCTCAGATCATGGAGCAAATATGATGGTCCCAAAAGACTTTCTACAATGATCGAGAGCAGTGCTTTACTAGCCTCAGATCAGGGAGCCAATATGATGGCCCCAAAAGTCTTCCTACAATGATCGAGAGCAAGTGCTTTATTAGCCTCAGATCAGGGAGCAAAATGGACTCGAGCCGCAGAAACAAGTTGTAAAACCCCTAAATTTCTACTATTATATTTATTAAATTTGGTACTGATTTAAAATTTTGTATTGTACGTCGCGTAGTCGTATTGTACGCCGCGCACGAAATTTTATTTTTTCGTAATTGCTTGACGAGTGCGAATATACGAGCGTACATATTTTTAGAAAAATATTTTCTATTTCAAAATAATAGATATAATAATTATTTTGCTATCATTTCTAAGTTTGTTATTTTTACTTCATTTCTATAAGTTATTAATAATAAATAATATTTTTGTATACTAGAAAAGCATAATTTTGTATAAATAATTATGCAAACATATCTCATAATTATTTATTAGTTTATTTTTAAATAATAATTTAATTTTTGAAATTGAAATTATTAGTATTTTTGGAAAATATATTTTGAAATTATTGTGGCGATTTAAATCTTGATTTAATTTTATGGATTTATTTAAATAGTTAAATTAATATCTATATTTAAAATTTGATTGATTTTAAACTAAAGGATGGAATTTAGTTAGATTTAAATTGGATTTGTATTTGGATTTGGATTTGATTGATTTTAAATTAAGTTGCGAATTATCTATTTTTGGGTTTAAACTACTCTTAATCCTTATCCAACTGGGAATTTCTATATCCTATAAATAGGCAGGTAATCCTCCAAATTTTTCCATCCAAAAATATGTGCATTATGTCTGTGTCCCGATCCCCCTCCCATCCACTATATTTTGTTGTACGAATACATGGTTTCTCCGTGTCCGACAGTCCCGGACACCAACCCCTTCAATTCCTCGTGTCTTGTAGGACACATCCTAACACAAAAGTTCTACCCTAACCCTATTCTAATTATGTCCACCACCGTTTCTCCCCCGCCTACCCGACTAAAGGTCGCACCCTCTTCCCTACCACCAGCTTGCTGCCAATAACCCGATCGCCACCACCTACGCCGGTCACCGCTCCCATTACAACCGCGCACCACCACCATATACACCCAACTTCCGTCGCTACCATGGCAGTCCCCGCCTCGGCCAGCAACACCCAGCCGAGAACCACCTGACCAACTCCGGCCTCGACTCAGCGTCCCGCCAACCGACACCCCTGTTCCAACCAACCCAATCCACCGTCATAATCATCTAGCCTCCACCAACCAAGCACCCCCACCACCACGACCTTCCACCGACTCTCCCAAATCTGGCCAACAACCCACAAACGACCACCACATCACACAAACTAAATAAATCAACAACACCTACCTCCGTCGGAGCCGTGCAGCGCCGCCGTGCGTTCGAAAACTTTGCAGCGATGCTTTGCCTCTGTCGCCCCTCTTTTTCGATGACCGGAGACCCCGGCGGCCAAGGCTAGTGTGCCAGCGGAGCACCACCGTGAGCTCGCGTCCATCCTCCGTTCCTCTTCACTCGATCTCCATCCGCCTACCTCTTTCCCCCGCAGCCGCCTGCGCTGCCGGAGACTCCGCCCAGCCACCACCCGCCTGCCTTTCTTCCTAAACCCTCCTCCGCAATTCCGCGTCGCCCGTCGCCATTCCAGCGCTCGGCCACCCGCCGTGAGCTTCCGCTACCATGCCTTGCCACGAAACCACCCAGCCTCGTCGCCGCCCGACCGCCTTCGAACCCCGTTCTCCGCCGTTCCTGCCGTCGCACGACCCCCATCTCTGCTCTTGCTTTCGCCCTAGCCTCATGTTTCCTCTCTCCCACACTTCCGCTCACCCTCCGACCTCGTCTCTACTCTCCCACTTCCCTGATCCCTCTCTCCCTATCGATCGTACCTCTCTCTCTCTCCCGTCTCCTTTCCTCTCCTTCTTTCCCTTTCCTTTTCATTTTTTTTTCTCTTTTCTTTTCTAATCTCTCTCAGGGAGAAGAGCCAATAACAGTAATATTACTATTATTTTCGTTCTCCCTTTCCTTTTCCTTTCTTTATATTATTATTATTATTATTATTATTATTATTATTATTATTATTATTATTATTATTATTATTTTGTTGGTTTGTGTGATTACTTTGACTTTCTTTTGGGTTCTATTGTGTACTGTACTTTTGATATTATTATTATTATTATTATTAACAGTTCTCATATATGGGGTTACAAATTTTGCATAATTTTATAATAATTTGTGTATAAACTCTTTATATTATTAGCATGTATATGGTTGTAAATAATTTCATTAGTATTATTATTCTTCATATTATTTTTGTTATGATTATCGATGTTGTTATTGCTAAAACTATTTATTTGCTAAAATTATTATTGTTGGAATTTCTATGAAATTATTATTATTTTCCAAATATTTTCAAAGGTAGTTTCTTTTTGTAAAAAATTGTACTTTACCAAAATTCATTTATAGCCTAAACGATTTATTTGATTTTATATTTCTAAAAATATTAATCAATAAAATTGGTCACTAAATTGTACTAGGAATTTCTAGTTTATTAATTTTGGCTAATAAAAACATATAGTTTTCTACTAAAATTTTATTTTGACAAACTTTGGATTTTAGACCTAAAATATTTCCTTTAGTTTTTATAAACATATTTATCAATTATATTTTGACCAAAATTTCAGTTCTTAGTCTCTAGATTTTAGGTACTTATATAAAATAAATTGAGTAGGAAAAATATAGGCTGATTTTCTAAAGTATTTTAAAATAATTATCTAAATTATTTTTCGCTTAAAAACAAATTATGATTCTTCAGATTTATCTAAAATATTTTAGGTTATAAAAAAATAGTTTTCAAAAATTATAAATAGTTTTATGGAATCTTATATATAGTATCTATCTAATTTCCTTCGATCATCCTTATGTCCATAACTAGGCCCATTACTCCTTCCCTTCATCAATTCTGTCCATCCTCCTATCGGCCCAAACAAATTCAACCGTTCTAGACCCAATGGAACTGTCCGTGCCACCACCCGAGGTCACCATGAATAGTTGTTGCACCGAAGTCGATCTTGTGCCACCTTTATTGTACCACACCAGGCAGCTCATCAGGCGTCACAACAGGCAAGTATACCTTGCTAATTAACTGTCAGTTATTTATTTTCTGTATTATTTATTTTGTTTCATATTGTTAGTTTCCTTTGTTATAAACTGCACGTCCAAGCCACACTTGGTTGCAAGCGACTCTATTAGTCGTTTTACTTTACTATATGTATGTTAACTTAGTGTTAGCAGACTACCTTCTTGTTGGAGGATATCTTTATATCTCCTTGGCCATGACACACACTACACGGTTGGAGACATGTTGCTAGGGGCACGACTTATTGACTAGCTATCTCTAGAGTCGTGTAACGGTAGATATTCGTGACTGCTATGACTAGGGTTTTAGAGACTCAAGCAGTTACAAAACTGGACGAGCCATGGACATGACTTGAATAGTATGGGAAATATTAGGGGAGGACAATCGCTAGTGCGTATGGAAATCCAAACCGGTAAACCACAGTCTCTGGATGGAACTGTGGCAATTTTTTGCAAATTCCCTCTGACGTTTTGGACGTTACGGACGGATACAGATGACTGGATGCCAGTTACGTACACAGTCTAAAATCCTACCCATGCCCATAAAAGTTGTCCTCTAAATTGCATATTAGGCGGCTAGAATCTCCTTTTGCATAATTGTGTCTAGAATAGTCTTTTATATATTATTTTATTATTCTGACAGTTCATATTAGCTTGTTCTTCCTGTATCTTGCTAAGTCCGTCTGAGGACCTGGTTATTCCTCAGGTGTGTGTTCATGTTTTCTGTAGGTGTTCTAGCCGTAGCAGTGATCATCGATATTTCTTCGATGATGATTGCGCTTGGTTCGTCTTGCCATTGTTATCGCTCGATTTCTTGTACATTTCTTTCATTGAGATAGTTGGTAGTGGACTTTGTCTCCACCCAACGATTGTATAATAAATAATCAAGTTGATTTTTATATTATTATTCTTTTCATTGTGGATGAGATTTAGTTTGTCATGGATTACTGTATTTTACAGCTTATGTATACATGCAAGACCTCTGTACTTCGTATGTATACAGCTGGCATGTCTACGTTCCTAGTCCTACATATTTTGGGACTGGGGCGTTACACAAGTGGACTCATGTGGCCAAGTGGACTCGAGCTGCAGAAGGAATACTCCTGAAAATTCCATGCGTCCAAGAGAAACCAAGTCGCAGAGGGAAGGCTCTCGAAGACCCTATACGGCTAAATAGACTCGAGCCGCAGAAGCAAGGCTCTCGAAGATCCTATACGGCCAGGTTGACTCTAGCCGCGGAAGCAAGGCTCTCGAAGAACCCGTGTGGCCAAGTGAAATCGAGACGCAGAAGCAAGGCTCTTGGAGAACCCATGCGGCCAAGTGGACTTGAGCCGCAGGAGGAAGGCTCTTCAGACTTCATGCGGCCAAGTTGATCCGAGCCGCAAAAGAAAGTCTCTTGAAGATCTCATGCGGCCAAGCCAATTTGATCCACAAGAGGAGGACTATTCAGACTTCATGCGGCCAAGATGATCCAAGCCGCAGAAGGAAGGCTCTTGAAGACCTCATGCGGCCAAGCCAATTCGAGCCGCAGAAGGAAGACTCTTGAGACCTCATGCGGCCAAGATGATCCAAGCCGCAGAAGGAAGGCTCTTGAGATTTCATGCGGCCAAGCCGATCCAAGCCGCAGAAGAAAGACTCTTGGTACCGCATGCGGCCAAGTTGATTCGGGCCGCATAAGATTGATTTTACTCTGTTGTGGAGGGATACATGGCAATTTGACCAAGTCTCAACCACCCAGATTTGCTCCAACAAAAAAATCTCAACCAACCACCAGCTGGCAGTCAAAGAGCGAGTCTTCATGTGCTGTTGCAGTCACGTGGCCACGTGGCCATCTATGCATATCAAAACATCCATCATTCCGAAATCACTATAAATAGCAGGGCACTACACCCATGCAAATGGTTGGCAATCCAAGGCTGGCAACCTACGAAGGACAATTTTTTTAAGAGCTAAATACTGCATCGGATAGTCCAAGGAGTAAGACAGAGTTGATACACTTTTCCGAGCCTCCACCGTCACCCCCAGAATAAAAAACTAAACAATTGTACTTAGATTGTTTCCTAGGATTTTTTTCTAGGCTTTTCTTTGTACAAGCGAGTTTGTAATCAATTTTAGTGTTTCTGTAATACCTATTTTTGATATTTTAATGGCAAACAAGAAAGCCATTTAGGAATGCTGTCTTTACATCCATCTGATGTATCACCAACTTATTTATTATGCAAGAGCAATTAACATTCTGATGGTGGTCATCCGAACTACTGAAGCATACGAGTCGAAGTAGTCAATCCCCTACTTTTGAGAGAACTCCTTGGCTACTAGCCTAGCCTTGAACTTGTCAATAGATCCATCTGCTTTCATCTTCTTCTTGAAAATCTATTTGCATCCAATGAGTTTTGCTCCTTCAGGAAGATCAACCAACACCCAAGTGTTATTTGCAAAACCCCTAAATTTCTACTATTTTTTTATATATATTAAATTTGGTACTGATTTAAAAATTTTATATTGTACGTCGCATAGTCGTATTGTACATCACACACAAAATTTTATTTTTCGTAGTTGCTCGTCAAGTGCGAATATGTGCGAGCGTACATATTTTAGAAAAATATTTTTCTATTTTATTATACACTTTCAAAATATTATATAATTATTATTCTTGCAATAAAAAGCCTTTTTATTTTTAACAGTTATTAATCATAAATAATATTTCATTTTATACTAGGAAAAGCATAATCCTGTATGCATTATTCGTGCATACATATATTTCATAATTATTTATTAGTCTATTTTAAATAAAAATATAATTTTCGAGATTTATTAATAAATATTTTATTATTTAAAAAGATATTTAAAAATATTTATTATTTTTGAAATTATTATTATTGGTATTTTGAAAAATATATTTGGAAGTTATGGTGGCCATTTAAATCTTGATTTGATTTTTGGATTTATTTAAATAGTTAAATATTCGAAATTTATTTATCCCATTTGATTTTGAGCTAAAAATTTAAATAGATTAAATTGGATTTAATTGATTTGATTTTAAACTAAGAGAATTTGATTTGATTTAAATTAGATTTGGATTTGGATTTGGATTTGATTACTTTTAAATTAAATTAGGAAATATCTAAATTGGGTTTAAAGGAATCCTAATTTTTATCCAATGGGAATTTTCACATCCTATAAATAGGCAGGTACTCCTCCATATTATTTTCACCACAAATCATCTTTCAAACCATCCTTGTCAAAATTTATCTTTTTTTCGTCATAAATTCAGCCTCAATTTTCAAAGGTTGTAGCAACTTCGAATGACCATAACTCCCAACTCCGGGCTCCTTTTGACCTCCAGTTTTTTTTGTTGGAATCGTATTGGGGTATATTTTCTGAATGTAAATTTTATTTTCATAAATTCGAAACTTAATTTTCTGAAAAATTTGTGGAGTGTCAGTGGTCCGAAATCTGACACGTTCTAGTGTTTTTGAGATTCAGGGAGAACCAGGAATCAGAATCACGATCCGTTTGGAGTTTTAGAATGCTGACAGAAAAATACACATCATATATTTTTCCTAAAAATTTTCCAGAATATTTTATTTTTGGTTTTTATTTTAGAAGTTTGTCACATCGTCTGAGTTCATCTTATGTAGCCCTGTACCCAACGGGATTGTCGGTTTCACCAGCAAGGATCTCAGGCAAGACACCTTGCCATTTGCTGTTTAATTATTTTAGCTCATGTTTTATACATTATTTTTTTATGCAAAATAAACTGTGATACATAGCATAACCTGTTAGAACTTACTGTTCATTTATATTTTCTGCTATGTATTATTTTTCTTACACATTAAACCTAGATTAAGGGACCACCTTGTGTGTTACATTCATTGGCCTTGACACATTATACCACGAAGTTGTGTGTCGCATGTAGAACGCGGACATGCGTAACTGGCTGGCCACCGGTACGTATAAGCCGTGCGATAGGAATAACCACTAATAGAGGTTGTATGCTTAGTTTGACTTAGCAGTTAATAGAGGATTTATGTTGTGGATACAATATAATAGACATTGGGTGGGAAGAACAGTTTCTTAATGTATGGGTCATATATGCACTGCCCTGATTGCCGGTTATCTCCAGTGGGAGGTACGGTCCTGATAGCCGGTTATCTCCAGTGGAAGGTACGGTCCTGATTGCCGGTTATCTCCATTGGGAGATACGGTCCTGATTCCTAATATTCCTGATCTGGCCCATGCGTCAAAGGTTTGTTCTTTATTGTATTTTCACTATAGTATGGTTAGGTACCCTATTGTAGGTATTCCTTATTTATTTGAGCAATATTTATTCAGTTTATATGGCATGATATTATGTGTCTTGTTACGTCCCTCTGAGGACCTGGTTATCTCTCCAGGTGTGTGTACTTCTGTGATATTGCAGGTGTGCTAGTCGAGGCCGTGATCTTCTCCATTCTTTCGAAGACGATTGCGCTTGGTTCGTCTCGTTATTTTATCGATCACTTCTTGTATATTTTATTTGAGATAGTTGGTAGTGGACTTTGTCTCCACCCAACGTATTATATAAAGAATTATTACAGTTGATTATATCTTTTATTCTTCATTGTGGATGAGATTATATTACTCTTGGTTTACTGTATTTTACAGCTTATGTATTCAGACGAGGTTTTCATATATTGGAGTATCTTTGTATGTATACAACTGGCATGGATACGTACCTAGTCCTAAGTATTATGGGACTGGGATGTTACATTATTAGAGGTGAATGAATCAATTTCATTGTCTATCGTCTCTTTCCAGAAAATAACATCTCTGGTCTTCATCGCATCTTAATAGGTAAATGGATCTATTTCCACATGATAGGTGACAAAGTCATCTCCGAAGTCCTTCGGTCTCCTCACTCGCTTAGCTGTCGGCTCAGAGAGTTCTGGTTCAATAATTGTTTCTGCAACAACAATTTCTTTTTGGACTATATTCTCACTGGAAACGTCAATTTCTTGTGCACCCCAATTATTCTCCATAATGTCCACAAGAACAATGTTTTTGTGCCTTATAAATTTATCTTCAAAATATTCTGCGTCACAAAAGTTAATAATATTATTTGATTCGATATAAAGAAATCTCCGAGCATCACTCTTCTCGATATATTCCAAGAAGATCGTCTTCGTAGTCCTTGTTCCGAGATTCTGAATCTTCAGATCTGGAAGCTTTACTTATGACAGACACCCCCACACTCGAATGATATTCAAGTTAGGTCTGACTTTGAACTAGAGTTTGTGAGGAGTGATGTCCGAAGTTGCATACGACATGTTATTCAGAATAAAAGTGGCCGTCAATGCAGCTTCTCCTTAGTAGCATTTTGGAAGACCCGCAGTCAACAATATTGAATTTTTTATTTCTGTCAACGTTTTGTTCTTCCTTTCCGCTGCTCCGTTAGATTAAGGAGAATACGGAGCAGTAGTCTCATTGTTGATTCCATGTTCTTTGCAGAATGTTGCAAATTCATGAGGCTGATATCGCATTTGGTTTCCTAGTATTAAAATTTTATTTTGGATAATATTTTTCTATTTATATTTATATTTTATTACTATTAAGTATAGAGTGGTTAAAATTATTATTAAATAGATATTTGATTATAGGATCACACGGGGGTGTACCTAAACCTATAGGTGAAGTATGATAACATTAGGTCACATATGGTTTCTAAGGTCCCTAGATAGTCCCAAATATTTTATTTTAGAATTTTTTGGAATTTTCTGGAATTTTTGGAAATTTTTGGATAATTAAAACCTATCGAAATTATTTTTCCAAAGATTATTGGGATTTACTGTAGAGTCATACGAAGTGATTTTGAGACCAAACTTTTTATCTAGGCTCTAGATAGCAAGAAATAGGTTCTAGAATTTTCTATGATTTTTTAGGATTTTTTCAAGGATTTATTTGGAGTTAAAATAAATATTTAATGATTTTCTGCAATTAAATTAACTAATTACAAGGTCAGCAGCCCAGTCAGCCTGTCCAGTCATCCAGGATAGCCCGCATGTCAGCCATAAACAGCCAAACTACGGGGCCCAGCTGTCAGTCTAATGGATAGCTGGGTATAAACTATTATGAGTCCGAGACGGACTCGGATAGCCAAGCAGAGCCGAGCTCAAACTCAAGCCGAGCCGAGCCGGCTGCACCACTGCCAAAGGATGTGGAGCCAGAGCCGTTCAGATTCTGTCCTGTGGCAGCCTGAGCCACTAGCCGTGGCTCAACGTATCTCCTTCCATATATATATATATATATATATATATATATATATATATATATATATATATATATGTTAATTCGTAAAACCTAGAAATTCCAGCAGCCTTTTTGTGAGAGAGTTCTAGTAGAGTCCTCGACTTCGCGGAGCGTTTGCCGTTGATCTAGACGTCCGTTTTGTGCACCATATTTTTGTTAGAAGCGTATTGAGGTTAGATTTCTGAATATATGATTTATTTTCCGCAATTTTCTCTTCGAATTTTTGGATAATTAATTGAGTGTCGGTTTTCCAAAAATTGATGCGTCACACGGTTTTCGAGATTCCAAGCTATGCCGAACTCCGATTCGCGATCCGTTTGAAGTTTTGGAAAGCTGACACAAATCTCTACAAATCTATTTTTTCCAAAAGTTCAAAGTTTCATCTATTATTTTATTTTGTTAGTAGAAGTCAGATTTGGTCAACGATTCATCAATTTGGACACGGTTAGCCATAATTGTGATAACTTTTGACCAAATCGTGATTTCACGGCACAGTCGATTCTAGCGCTCTCATGGCACTAAAATTTACCATGTTGCATACTCAAATTTTTGAGGTCGTATTGTTCAACGGTATATCTCGGTTTGCGTGCCACAGGTCCTGAATTTGAAACCGTGACTTTCCTTGGCAAATATTTGTGTTTAGATTTTATTTCAGATTTAAATAAGTTAAAATAGGATTTTAGATGATTTATTCTAAAATTAGAATATGATTAATTAGGTTTAACCTATTAGCCACTTTCTAGAATTTTTAGAGTGGGAATCGTAGATCTAACTTATGGTTTTTATGTGACGGGGTAGATCGGACTACGACGTCTTGAGTTGTGACTTTATCATCTATCGGTGCAGGCAAGTATCACTATGAACTATGTTTTTCTATTTTATATTGCATATGCCATCGTTTCGTCTTTTCACTATTACTCCCTTAAGATTCATGTTGTCATTGTTCATGACTACTATTGTACATGGGAGTTAGAATCGTTAGGGTATACATACATGTTCATGTCTTACTCATTGTTTTCCATTGTTTACAGTTTATTGTATTGTTAATGTTTATCGTAGTGGATATGTATTGTGAGTGAGTCGGGCGGAGGAATACAATAAGTAAGCATGTGGTCAACGAATTAAATATAGACCCCCTATACATTAACTGCATAATATCAATCATGCACCACACGTATGATGGACGAATATCCCAAGCCGTCTACATGCCGAAAGTTGGTATTCTAAAACACACAGTACACGTGACTTAATCTTTGTTGCGCTATTATCTATTGTTATTCTTTCGTCAAGTCTACCTTCTTATTGACATCATGTCTTAGTGGTATGTCAAAATCTACCTTCATATTGTTATCATGTCTCAGAGGTACTTCCTTATCATACAATGTCATGCCTATACTTATCTTCAGTTAATTTCCTATTACCATTTCTTAATACTTGTATACTATATTGTGTAGTATAGTGTTATGGCGATCTTGCTCCAATCCTGACTGGATAACTGTTTTCAGCTTTAGACGACGAGATTTGTCCCAAGATCTACGGTGAGTATGTTGGCGACCCTTACATCACTGGTATACCCGATTCCAGTACCGATACGAATTAGCATATTTTCTTCCTTATGGATTTGCATTAGTTAGTAGTTATAGTTATAGAGTTTAGTTTGTTTTATTTACTGCTATCCGAATTTATTTTTGAGACTTTCTTAGTTGTAGTGAATTATTTGATAATTATGATATTGAGACTATTGGATATCTTTGGTGATTATTGCTGGCTTAGTTGTGGATGATATATGTGCGTGTTGTGCTTGTTGTGGACCATTGTTATCATAGATAGCGTACTACCGTCGATGCTGTGGAGTAGGCTTGACTTGGCCACGAACTCGTATCTAAAAATTGGGAGCGAGTCGTGACAATATTTTATGGTGGTCCATGCAGGTCTAATTTCGTAAAAGACTGCGAACTCGTGGTAGTACTTAAGTTAGTTGTACTATTGTGAGCCTGCGAATATAGTTGAAGTTAGGAGGTTATATCATCCACAAATACGATTTCTAATCCTATCTGTCTATTTTATCTTAGGATCATATTATCTCTTAATTGCATCTTGCTTGATTCCGTCAGTGATTTCTTCGATATATTTGTATCTACCATTCTAGCCACATCCTTTACTTCCTTTTAGTTCGCAATGGTTGAGACAAGGTGCAGTGCAATTCGTAAGGGGAAAATGGTAGCTAACCCATGTACTACTACCGAACCCGAGGGATCAGCAACAGTGAGTAATGAGTTCGTAGATCCCTCTAACCATCAACCAGATAGAGCTAGTGCTGTGGATCTCCCACCACCACCATCAACAGCCTAAATCCAAGGATTAACTGTGGATGGAGCTCATATGCTTACAATGCTCCAGGACATGATGGAGACTCAGTGGAGGCATGCAAATGTTCTGGAAAGGAGCGTAAAAATACGACAAGATCGTGTGGGTACTATTGATGGGTTTCGCAAGATAAACCCACCTCCCTTTACTGGCTCGAAGAAACCCACGGAAGTCACCAACTGCATAGTGGAGATAGAGACACTACTAAAGGCATCGGAGTGCCACCGGAGAAGTGGATAAAAGCGGTAAAGTTGCAGCTCAAGGACAACGCACATCATTGGTGGGATGCACAAGAAAGACGGTTGGGCAAGAATGTGTTATGCAAAGAGTTTAAGGACCTCTTTAATACCACGTTCTTCCCGATAATAGTTCGGAGGAAGTTACAAAATTAGTTTATACGACTAGAATAAGAAAGCATGACGGTGGATGAATATGATGCTAAATTTAGTCGTTTGAGTCATTTTGCTCCTACTCTTGTATCTAAAGAAGAAGAGAAGGTAAAAAAGTTTCATTCTAGGTTAAATTACATTTTGCAGAGTTTGACAATGTCAGTAGACCCAACATCCTATACAAATATCTTGAATGCAGCTAGGCGTCAAGAATCCATCCTAAAGCATAAAGTAGCTTCCCAAAAGAAAGGTAGAGATGCAGTCATCAAGAACCATCAAAATGTCCTAATATTTTTCAGAAGGCCCTTCAAATCTATCATCAACATCATCCTCCAGCAAGAGTGGTATCATCCCAGCCACAACAACAGTCGATCCAACCCAAGCCTAAGTATAATTATTGTGGAAGAGAAGGACACAAGTGGGACCATTGTAGAAAGAGGTTGGAACTTCGTCTCCTTTGTGGATCGTTGGACCACCAAGTACGAGAATGTCCCACAGTACCAATAAGCCAATTTCGTAATAGCAGTCCGGAGGAGCACAACCGCAAGGACAAGCATTTACGGTTGTGACTCAACCCCAAGACATAGGTAACCTAAATGTATTTCCTTGAAAGCTTTTTTTTTTTAGTTTTAGTTAGATACGATGTATGCTTAATTAGCTCGTAGTATGCTTATTATTGATTAGTTTCCTTTATATTGCTAGTCATTATCTCTCCATCATATAGCTTTTGAATTATTGTTAGATTGTTTCTAGGAGTTATGTATTTATATTGTACTATTAGAGACGTTTGATTTTGGAGGACAAAAATCTTTTAAGGGGGGCAGTTCGTAGCATTTAGTTTCCTAGTATTAAAATTTTATTTTGGATAATATTTTTTATTTATATTTATATTTTATTACTATTAAGTATAGAGTGGTTAGAATTATTGTTAAACAGAAATTTGATTTTTAGGATCACTTGGGGGCGTACCTAAGCCTATAGGTAAAGTATGATAACATTAGGTCACATATGGTTTCTAAGGTCCATAGATAGTCCCAAATTGTTTATTTTACTGTTTTAGAATTTTCTGAAATTTTTGGAAATTTTTGGATAATTAAAACCTATAGAAATTATTTTTCCATAGACTTTTAGGATTTACTGTGGAATCGCATGAAGTGATTTTGAGACAAAACTTTTTATCTAGGCTCTAGACACCAAGAAATAGGTTCTAGAATTTTTTAGGATTTTTTAGGATTTTTCTAGGATTTATTTGGAGTTATTTGGAGTTAAAATAAATTTTTAATGATTTTCTGCAATTAAATTAACTAATTACACAGTCAGCAACCCAGTTAGCTTGTTCAGTCAACCACGGTGGTCTGCATGTCAGCCACAAACTGTCAAATTATGGGGCCAAGCCGTCATTCTAATTGATAGCTGGGTGCAAACTATTCTGAGTCCGAGCGGGACTCGGATAGCCAATCCGAGCCGAGGCGAGCCGAGCTCGAACTCAAGCCAAGGCGGCTGCACCACTACCATAGGATCTGGAGCCAGAGCCATTCAGATTTTGCCACGTGCCAGCCTGAGCCACCAGCCGCGGCTCACCGCCTCTCCTTCCATATATATATATATATATATATATATATATATATATATATATATATATATATATATATATTTATATATATATATATGTGTGTGTTAATTCGTAAAACCTAGAAATTTCAGCAGCCTTTTTGTGGGAGAGTTCGACTAGAGTCCTCGACTCCGCGGAGCATTTGCTGTTGATCAAGACGTCCATTTTGTGCACCATTTTTTTGTTAGAAGCGTATTGAGGTTAGATTTCTGAATATATGATTTATTTTCTGCAATTTTGTCTTCGAATTTCTGGATAATTAATTGAGTGTTGGTTGTCCAAAAATCGACGCGTCGCACGGTTTTCGAGATTCCAAGCTGTCCCGAACTTCGATTCGCGATCCGTTTGAAGTTTTAGAAAGCTGACACGGATCTCTACAAATCTATTTTTTTTCTAAAAATTCAAAGTTTCATCTATTATTTTATTTTGTTCGTAGAAGTCAGTTTTGATCAACGATACATCAATTTGGTCACGGTTAGCCATACTGGTGATAACTTTTGTCCAAATCGTGATTTTACGTCACGGTCGATTCCCGCGCTCTCATGAACTAAAAGTTACCATACTGCACACTCAAACTTTTGAAATCGTAACATTTGACTAGTTAGTCAACAGTATATATCTCGGTTTGCGTGCCACGGGTCCCAAATTTGAAACCGTGACTTTTCTTGGCAAATATTTGTGTTTAGATTTTATTTCAGATTTAAATAGGTTAAATAGGTTTTTAGATGATTTATTCTAGAATTAGAATATGATTAATTAGGTTTAACCTATTACCCCCTTTTTAGAATTTTTAGAGTGGGAATCGTAGATCTAACTTATGGTTTTTATGTGACGGGGTAGATC
This sequence comes from Iris pallida, assembly GCA_029216955.1. Classification (NCBI taxonomy): domain Eukaryota; kingdom Viridiplantae; phylum Streptophyta; class Magnoliopsida; order Asparagales; family Iridaceae; genus Iris; species Iris pallida. The sequence continues at coordinate 10,246,546 of JANAVB010039216.1, read as the reverse complement.
GGACTACGATATCTTGAGTTGTGACTTTATCATCTATCGGAGCAGGCAAGTATCACTATGAACTATGTCTTTTTTTATTTTATATTGCATATACCATCGTGTCATCTTTTCACTATTACTCCCTTAAGATTCATATTGGCATTGTTCATGACTACTATTGTACACGAGAGTTAGAATTGTTAGGGTATACATACATATTCATGTCTTACTCAATGTTTCCCATTGTTTACAGTTTATCATATTGTTAATGTTTATCATAGTGGACATATATTGTGAGTGAGTCGGACGTGGGAATACAACAAGTAAGCATGTGGTCAACGAATTGAATATAGACCCCCTATACATTGACTCCATAATATCAATCATGCACCACATGTATGATGGACGGATATCCCAAGCCATCTATATGTCGAAAGTTGGTATTCTAAAACACAGTATACGTAACTTAATCATTGTTGCTCTATTGTCTATTTTATTCTTTCGTCAAGTCTACCTTCTTATTGACATCATGTCTTAGTGGTATGTCAAAGTCTACCTTCATATTGTTATCATGTCTCAGAGGTACTTCCCTATCATAAAATGTCATGCCTATACTTATCTTCAGTTAATTTCCTTTTACCGTTTCTTTATACTTGTATACTATATTGTGTAGTGTAGTGTTATGGTGATCTTTCTCCAATCCTGACTGGATAACTGTTTTTCAGCTTTAGACGACGAGATTTGTCCCGAGGTCTATGGTGAGTATGTTGGCGATCCTGACATCACTGGTGTACCCGGTTCCAGCACCGATGCGAAGTAGCATATTTCCTTCCTTATGGATTTGCATTAGTTGGTAGTTATAGTTATAAAGTTTAGTTTGTTTTATTTACTGCTATCCGGGTTTGTTCCCGAGACTTTCTAAGTTGTAGTAGATTATTTGATAATTATGATATTGTGACTATTGGATATCTTTGGTGATTATTGCTGGCTTAGTTGTGGATGATATATATGCGTGTTGTGCTAGTTGTGGACCATTGTTATCATAGACAACGTACTACCGTCGATGCTGCGGCATAGGCTGGACTTAGCTACGACCTCGTATCCCAAAATTGGAAGCGGATCATGACAAGTTTTTATGATGGTCCATGCAGGTCCAATTTCGTAAAAGACTGCGAACTCGTGGTAGTACTTAAGTTAGTCGTACGATTGCGAGCATGCGAATAGAGTTGAAGTTAGGAGGTTATATCATCCACAAATAGGATTTCTAATCCTATGTGTTTATTTTATCTTAGGATCTTATTGTCTCTTAATTGCATCTTGCTTGATTCCGTCCGTGATTTCTTCGATATGTTTGTATCTACCATTCTAACCATATCCTTTCTTTCCTTTTAGTTTGTAATGGTTGAGACAAGGTGCAGTGCGATCCGTAAGGGAAAAAGGGTAGCTAACCCATATACTAGCTTCTTAAATGAACAACAACATTGTTGTTCACTTTTTTAATGTTGGGTAAAGGAATATGGGTTTTGCCTTTAATAAGGGTTATGAGCCTTAAGTATTGGAGGCTACTCTAATTAAGCCATATTTTATAAAAGAAAGGAAATGATCTTATATTACAGTTGGGCTCAGGCTTATAGATCATATTTAAATGGTTAATATATAAAGGATAGACTTTTGTTCTGGCCTAATATTAGGTGGCCGATAAATAGAAGTCTGGGCTTTATATATATAATAATACTATCGAATTTTATTAAAGTCTTACAAAAATATTTTGTTAATTTTGAGCCAGTAGGCCCGGCCAGTCCCAACAGGCCATGGGCTTGGGCTGGACAGAAAAGAAAATGGGAATAAAATTCATTTAGATATATAAAATTTTTATACAATGTATATGTACTATATTATTAACTATTTACATTATTTTATTTGCATATTTTGTGGTTGAAGTTCAATATATATATTAAATTAAGGCTAATACATTATTGGGCTTTAAACATTAAAGTGTTATATATATAAATATATTAAACATTAGGCTTTGGGGATATATTAATTATGGGCTCTGTTTCAAAAAGAGATTTATGTAAGTATTATAAAACAAATTATATATTTTTTCCTAAATGATTTTAACTACATATTGTGCTATGCATGTATGTTCTAAAAACTAATTTATATTTTCTTATAGTATATTTGGTCCTTTAGGTGTAGATATAATTTCTAATATTTTCTTAAGTACGAGATATAGTAATAACTTCTAAAATACTTTCATTATTTCTATCAATTCTCTTCAAAAAGCCAATATTGTCCGTGACTAGTGGCACTTTCCTATTATTGTGTTTCTGACTACTACATATCAACACTAGGCTAATCGGACTATCCTGGACTCAATAGAAATATTCGTTTCACCAGCAAAGGACCACAAGCAAGTACATATACTGATTGCTTTCGATTCATAGTAGTCTTTCGATTTCATATTTATACATATGATCTCCTACTTGCTACCACGCTTGTCATACATATTAGTATCATTAATCTCTACATACTATATTTCTTGATTCTCATTTACGTGCTTTCGTGTTTCGTAACTTGTTCGAGTCCATGAGTACTAGTCGGGCGAGGAATATCTTAGTAGGCATATGAACTACCAAGAAACATCCTCCGTGTCTATCGTGGAGAATAGCAGCCGCACAGTATACGTGTGGGGTGCCGGATTTAATCCTTAGTCGTTCACATGTCAAGCCAGATATTTCAAAACACGTAGATAGTTGTCATTTACTTGGTCCTCCTTGTATCTTCATTACATGTCATGCCAACCTATTTACATGTTCTTCTTGTTGATATATCCTATTGTAGAGTTATCAACTTTCTTTCTTGATTTACCATGATATCAGGTTTTATGAACTAGATTATTTCATATATGCCATTTTTATGTCTTGCAAATTCTATTATATTTTCGGATAGCCTGTCGGTCTGTGTGCTTGTTCCATTCCTGACTGAAAATCAATATTTTTCAGGTTGGCTGTGACTACTCTTAGTATTGGGGAGACACGGGTGTACTTGTAGCCAAAACCTAGAAATTAGTTAGATAACTTAAATTGTTGTAATAGATTTTGTGAGACTTTGTATTACCTTTCAAAATAATTCTTGTAAATGTTGTAACCAATTTAGAAATATGAATGAGAAATGAAGTTATCATTTATGTGATTTTGAGCATCATGGCCTTGACAGCGTTCTACCGCCGACACTGTGGCGTAGGCTGGCTTGGATACGTACTCGTATTCCAAAAAGCAGGTACGGGTCGTGACACCGACCATCGTCGTAGCTATCTCCGTCACCTCTGCAACCCCGCCACCTTCATCTCCACCACCTGGCCCACCCCCAACTTCCTTTTTTACTGTACGACCACAACCATCACCCTGTCACAACCACCATCACTGTCCTATTCGGCCACGATCACATCTGTGACTACTACCAACACAGCCAATACACAAATATTGTCTGTGTCTGCATTCATCTCCTTCACCAGTTCCTTACAATAACCTCTATATCCAACACCCCGAACAAAGGACACAAAAAACAACAAAATAAAAATACATAGCCCGAACCTTTCCCTATTGGGCTCTCAGTGTTGCCTCGACTCGCTGAGGCCCACCGCAACCACTGTACGACCTCTCCGTCGATCCTTACATCCATCGCTTGTTAATCAACTTGCAGTCGCCGGAGCCGTGACAAGAAGTACCTCCATTTTTCGTGTGCTGCATAGATTAGTTCTCCTTCCTCGAAGCACCGACCATCGCTGTTCTCGTGCCAGGACCAGCTCCGTACGGACCGCCGTGCAAGCCATCGTGCCCGACCTCACGCCTTCCAGTCTGCAGCCTCGTACGACCCCCTTCGGTGAGCCTCTCCTCTCTCACACTTCACTCATCCTCTCTTCTCGGTGCTCAAAAATCTGGAGAGGGGGAGAGAGTTCCTTTTCCCCTTTTCTTCGATTTTGGAAAATATTTCTCTCAGAGGGAGAATGATGTTGGTTGGACTCTAACGATAATGGATCGGGCTCAGTTCCCGGGCCCGGTTAAGTAAAAGTAAAAAGAAAACAAAAATAAGCAACAACTATTAGCAAGTCGTTAGGTTTTGATGTTATGAATTGGGCCGAGCAAATCGCTTGGGTACTAGGCCGACTAGAAGAGTTATAAGATTTTCATTATTTATTGGTTCAATTACCTAGTTAATTTAGGCCAGACTTGAGCTATTCTAAAAATGAATTTCAAAATGAAACATGTTTAGGCTAAGATTGTAGTAGTTATTCAATATATTTTTGGGTCTTATGAATATTTAGTTTGAGCTTATGCTTATATATAATATTGGGTTTTATAAATAATCATTAAAAATAATTTAAAAGCTAATATAAGAGTTTTGAAATATATCTATATAAAATTTAATTATGTATATAGTTTTCCTAAAGATTTTGAAATATAATTTTTAAAATATTATAAATGATTTCCAAAATGATTTCATAATAGCTAAAACTAAAAATGTCTGAATAATATTTTAAAGACTACAAATATTCTCCAAATAAATAAATTCTTTTCCTTGCAATTAAATTCTAAATCCTTTATTACCCAAATCCTGTTTGATAGGATTTTCTTAAATCGTGACTAATCTCACTTCCACTTTTCCTGGCGAATCCGAACTTATTCACATCTCCCCTAGCCAACTGGATTATTCCAAATGCGATGGTATTATCAGTATCCCTAGCAAAGGACCCCAGGCGAGTACATCTCTATGATTCATATATTTAGTAGTATTTTATATTGATATTCTGTTGATTCTCGACACGATGGATACATGATATGGAAGTTATGGATTCTTTACATGTTATCCGTAACCAATGTTTTACCATGTTCGTGACCTGTTTGAATCCATGAGTACTAGTCGAGCGGAGAAATCGATTAGTAGACATGTAAATATACCCAAAAATATCCTATTTATCTATTCATATTTGATAGCAATCGCACACTTCACATACGGGGTGCCGAATTTATCCCTAGCCGTTTACACATCGAAAGTGTATTTCAACTTACTAGTTAGATTCAGTCTTGCTGTATTATTGTTCTTGTTTCAGTCATTTGTTAGAGTTACTTCACTGTCTTTATTACCATGCTCTTCTAATTTTACTCACATGTTTCCTGTCATGATTTTTTGTTTATCTCCTCATTATGTACTTTATTTACTATTTTATAGATTTTGTCAAATTATTGGAACTGTTGCTAGAATGTACTTATTCTATTCCTGACTGAAAATTAATACTTTTCAGATTAGCCCTGCTTCTCCAAGCATTGGGAGATATGGGTATACTCGCAGGTCAATACCCAGAAACTAGTTAGATAGCTTAAATTGTTGTTATAGATTTTATGAGACTTTGTATTCCTTTCAAAATATAATCTTGTAAACGTTGTAGTTGATTTAGTCTTGTGAATGAGCAATAAAGTTATTCTTCATATGATTTTAGAAGTAGTGTGTCTAGACAACGTTCTACCGTCAATACTGCGGCATAGGCTGGCTTGGACACACACTCGTATCCCAAAAAGCGGGTACGGGCCGTGACAAGTTTTTGTGGTAGCCTATACAGGTCCGTCTTTGTAAAAGATTATGAACTCGTGATAGTACTTAAGTTAGTCTTACTATTGCGAGCCTGTGACTATGAAATGCTCATTCACAACTACGGTTAATTTGATTTAGGAGAATGACTAGGACTAGGTCCCTTGTTCAATTGATTGTTGGGTAGTTAGGATTACTACATAGTCCACGTGATTTAGGTAAGAAATTATTCAATTCTAAAACCCTAATTGAGTGACAGTGAGGAATTTTCGTAGAGGGATATACCATTGTGTTTGATATAGTAGTATGATCAAAGGTGGATAGACTGCTTACTCCGTAACTTAGGCCTCCCTAGAATTCAATCCCTAGAGTTAATAATTTATTCGAATGATCTTTCTGCCATTTCTAAACATTATCATCGTTGATCTTATCACTTAGTCGTTTTCATTTGTTTTCCATAAAAGCATATTTTATTCCCATTTATTGACTTTGGACCTAACTCGATTATCCATATATTTACTCATTCTGAGTTAAAATTATATATATATATATATATATATATATATATATATATATATATATATATATATGTATATGTGTGTGTGTGTGTGTGTGTGTGTGTGTGTTTTTCTCTCAATCTTTGAATATTAAAGGAGATATAGATTAAAGTTTACATTTATAATTGTCCTCAATCATTTTCTTCTTTATCTTGACCATTCTTGAAATTTTATCTTATGCCTTCCCTAAACATCGTCATATCGTGCGGTCCGTATTACTTATTTAATTTCCATTAGCCATAGTAAATTGTTTCTCTAAGAATCAATTTTTTATTCCATCGACTTTTTTAGTTATTCATATGATAATTTTGAGTCAGTTTTGTTTTATGTTTTTCCTTCGATCTTTGAATATTAGAGAAATAAAAGTTAGAAATTTCTACTTCTCTTGTGTTCAATAGTTTTCCTAATCAGTCGTTTATCTTTCAAAAAGTTATTCCTAATCGAACGTTTGATTTTCAAAAATGATATTTTCTTCAAGGACATATACTTACACCTTTCTGTAATGATCGAACTTGTTGAAATTCTAGAAGCTCCTTTGAAATTTTGTAGATAAAATAGTTTTTGTGACTCATAATGGCATGACAGCAGCGAACTGTCGTCATTTATTTGAATTATCGAGACTGCGGGTTCATTACAGCCAGCAGCGCACTGGCGTCGCATGATCCCTAATTTAAAGTAATTTCAGGTAAGCGTGGGTTATCGAACATTATTAAAAAACTATGTCTTAATCGTCCTATTTTTTATCTTAGTTATTTTATGTCAATATTAGATAGAGTTGCTAGGTTATTCGATATCATATCATGTTTGAGTCATGAAATGAAGGGTTTACTACAGCCAGGTGTATACTGGCGAGGCATAAATTATCGGTAAAGTGGCTTCATATATACATACGATTTTCGAATATTATAGAGACAACGTCCTTTTAAACCTATTTTTGAATTCCTTCCACTAGTTTTATAATCATACCAAGATTATGATTCTGCGATCATGCCTACATAATTGATCGTGCTAAAACGATTTCGATTTGGATCATTCTTAACAGCTTTTGATCACAACTAAACTATTTTGATCGTGTCAATTCATATATTTTTTTAGATTTTGACTCTGTAATCGTGCCTAGACAGTTTTGCTTAAATTATTAATCGAGTTAATGTTGGCACATTGATTTTGATAACATTAAATGCATCTTCGTGTTTTAGTTTCTCTAACTTCTCAGAAAACAGATATACCATCAAGTTTTCCAAAGTATGCTACAAAAAGATCATTTTATCAAAGCCAACGGAAGACTTATAGAATGACTTAAAGCGAAGACTGAAGAGAAGCCACCGCGTAGTCAAAAGCCTACTCTCAAAAGATTCAAGGTCCTAGAGTCTGTACAAGGTATAGGACATACAATGAAATGCTTAAGGTGGATGAAAAATTAAACGTCCTTATAAAATATCATTCAAAAATTACTTGATATTCTTAGAACGGAGGACCGACGGTATGTCGCTAGGTACCGACAGTATAACAATTTCTTACACAGAAAAGGTTCTGTGAAGATAATCGGCATACCGACGGAATATCGTAGCATACCGACGGTATACCGATTTTTTACACAGAAACGGTTCTGTGAAGATAATCGACATACCGATGACATACCGACGGTATACCGGTTTCTTGCATAGAAACAGTTCTGTGAAGATAATTGGTACTCCGACGGTATACTGATCTGTACCGCCGGTATTCTATCTACTTTAAATTTGATTTTTCAATGGTTGAGATCCTTAGCATTAAATGCTCCAACGGATAGATTTATGACTTTTACTGTTCAAATGGTACACCGATGGAATACAGGTCTATACTGAAGGTAATCCATTCGCTATATGCTTGGAGCATTAAATGCTTCCTCTCTTGGTGTTCTATTTAAAGTGATTGATCCTTCTCCTTGAAGGCAACCACTTGAGCCTTAAATCTTCTCACCAACCAAGAGCCTCACCATTACTACTCTATCCAAAGCTTTAATTTATCATTCAACCAAAAAGTGCTAGAGCATTCAAGGGTTGTAATCATTGATCTTCAAAGTGTTGTAGAAGATCAAAAGCCTTCTTTCTTTCTTATTGAAGTTGACGAGCCTTCAGAGGAAAAATCGTGCGTAAAAGGTTGACGAGCTCTTCGAATCCAAACTCGTGTTGAAGTTGACGAATTCTTCGGATCCAAACTCGTGTGTAACTATTTACTCAAATAGTGGATTAAAGCTGGAGAGAGTTCCCGGACTGGAGTGCCCCTTGGGAGGAAACCAGGATACATCGAGTGTTTGAATCTCTCTCTCCTTTATTATACTTTTAATTGCTGATCATTGTTGGTAATTAGCTTTTTCTCATATTCACCCCCTCTAGTGTTCTACAATTGGTATCAGAGCCTTATCTCTTGATTTGGATTTACATCTTGAGAGAGATCCATGGGCAATAACCCAAGTACCAACTCATTCCACAATGAGGGACAATCCACAAATAGACCTCCTCTATTTGATGGAACTAACTATAACTACTGGAAGATTAGATGGACATTTATTTGAAATCCCTAAACTACGACCTATAGGATTGTGTCGTTAATGGCATTCCTACATCTTCCATGGTTATTGAGGAAGTAGTCTCAGAAACCCTCAAAGATGGACTTAATGAGAATGATAAGAAGATTGCTAGTCGGGACGCTAAGGCTATGAACACCCTCTACTATGCCCTCGATAGCAATGAATTCAATAGGATATCTATTTGCAAGACCTCCAATAAAATCTGAACACTCTTGGAAGTTACTCATGAGGGAACTTCTCAAGTGAATGAATCCAAGATTAGTAGACTCACCCAAGAATATAAATCCTTTAAAATGAAACAAGATGAGTCTATTACTATTTTATTTACTCAATTTTGTGATATCGTTAACCCTCTCTCTTCTCTTGGCCTGGAATATCCCACTGATGAAAGATTAGAAAAATCCTTCGAGGATTAACCAAAGGGTGGAATCCTAAAGCTACTGCCATTATTGAAGGAAACAATTTCACAACTATGAACCTTAAAACCCTCATAGGAAAGCTTATGACCCACGAGTTGGACATGAAGGACCAAGAAGAATCTTTCGCTCAAGAAAAGGAGAAGGAGAAGACGAAGGAAAAGGAAATGTCTCTGGCTCTCAAGACTACGAAGTCTTTTTCAAAGGATAGCTCCGATGATGATGAATCGGACGATGAAGAAATAGCACTCACCGCCAAACATTCCCAAAAGTTCCTTAAATTCAACAAAGCTAACCATACAAGATGGGACAACGATGAAGAGCCCTCATGCTACAACTGCAAAAGAACCGGATACATCAAGAAAGATTGTCCCATGGCAAGAAAAGGAACAAGCAAATACGAGAAGTCCAACAAAGGGAGCTCATCTTCAAGGAAATATGCCAACACCAACATCTGGTGTGAGAGTGATGCTAGCGACTAAGACAACGACAAAGAATGCAGGCACAACAACAAACATTTGTCTCATAGAAACTGAGGTACTCGATGACTTCTCCATAAATGCTCTTTCTTATAATGAATTAGAAAATGCCATTATTGAATTACATGATGGGCACATGGTCATTAGAAAAAAATATAAAAAGTCTTTTAAAGAGATTGATGCTCACGAACAAGAAATAGAACAGCTTTCCAATATCATCATTGATGTAAAAGGAAATCTCCTAACTTTGACACGGATGAGATAGAGTCTTTATGGCTAAAACTCCTAGAATCATAAGACGTCATCAAGAAAAAAGACGTCAAAATCCAATCCCTCAAAGAAGGATATGAATTTGCCATGCACAAGACACTTGCTGCAAATCAAAGAGAATATGCCACCTCTATCAAATACAATGACCTTCTTGCAAATGGCAAGATACTAGTAGATAAAAATATAGTTCAAACTAAAGTACAAAGGCATATCACTCACATGAACAGTTCACATAGGTCCTTTCTTAATCATATACATACACAAAAAGGACCCACTACAAAAAAAAATGTTTCTCATCATGCTTTCTTCTATCATCGCAAAAATGATCATGTCAAAACTCATCATGCTAGAATTCCACATAACACTCACTTACTCCCATCTAGACCTATGCTACCTAAGATATGTCACTATTGTGTTATCCTTGGGCACACTTCCTATTATTATTATATGAGAAAACATGTTGACATGAAATTGTTTAAATGGGTTCCTAAAACTAACACTCAAGGACCCAAATATTCTTGGGTACCAAAGTCTTCATCTTCAACTTGTGTTGTAGGGGAACCCTCCTTCACATGCTATAAGCAAATGGATTCTCGATAGCGGGTGCTCACGGCACATGACTGGTGATGCTTCTATATTTGCAATGTTATCGATGAACAAAGAAGGACACGTATCCTTCGACAACAATCTAAAGGGGTACATCATAGGAAATGGTAATATCGGCTTCCTCCTTATCCGTGCATTAAAAATGTTTGTCTTGTTATTAACCTAAAGCATAACCTTCTTAGCATTAGCCATCTCACGGATAATGGCTATAATATTAACTTTGTTAAACACAAGTACTTCATGACGGATAACACTAGTGGATCTACCGTATATGAAGGCATTAGAGAAAACAATATCTATGTTCTTTATCTTGTTAAAAGTACTAACAATGACAGGTGTCTAGTAGCAAAGAATGATGAAAGTTGGCTTTGACATATAAGACTTAGACACGCCAACATGGACACCATCTCCCAACTTGCCACTAAGAATCTAGTTAGAGGACTCCCAAGCATTCCATTCGAGAAAGACATGGTATGTAGAGAATGTGAGAAAAGTAAGTTAACAAATCCTCTTTCAAATCAATCAACTCGAAAAGTACTACTAGTCCACTTCAACTTATTCATATGGACCTCTTCAGTCCCAGCAGAGTGGCTAGTCTTGGAAGTAAACTTTATGCTTTTGTTTTAGTTGATGATTTTTCGAGATTTACTTGGGTGATCTTTCTTGCTAATAAAAGTGATACCATTCGTGAATTTGTTGCTTTTTGTAAACGTGATCAAAATGAGAAAGGCTTTATGATCAACAAAATTAGAAGTGATCATGGGGGAGAATTTGATAATGTTAATTTTAAAAGATTTTGTAAAAAGTATGGTTTAGGTCATGATTTTGCTTGTCATAGAACTCCACAACAAAATAGAGTTGTGGAAAGAAAGAATAGAACCCTTGGCGATATGGCAAGGGTCATGTTGAACCAATACAAGCTTCCCTAATATTTTTGGGTGGAAGCCATTAACACGGCATGTTGTATTATATATAGGCCTTAATTCGACCTATTTCTAAGAAAATCCCTTATGAGCTTTGGTTTGACAAAATTTCTTCTATTGATTATTTTAAAGTTTTTGGATGCAAATATTTTATTTTGAACACTAAGGATAACCTAGGTAAATTTAAAAAAAAAAATTATGAAGGTATCTTTCTTGGGTATTCTATGCACAGTAAAGGTTTTCGCATTTTCAACAAAAGAAGTCTTGTTGTCGAAGAGTCAATAAATGTCTCTTTCGACGAACTTAACTCTTCTACATCTTCTTCCTCCAATGATGTTGATGACATCTCTTTTGGATCGAAAAACTCTTCTCTTGGAGATACTAGTACTCCTTCATTTAGCAATGAAGTTGATACTACTCCACCTGATGAATCTCCACAAATCGAGCCTCCTTAAGGGGATCTACCAAAAGAATGGAGATTTGTTCCTCATCATCCAAAGGAACTTATTATTGGTGATCCTTCCGCATGGGTTAGCACTAGGTCAGCTATGCGGGATCATTGTGCAAATGTGGCTTTTATTTCCCAAATAGAGCCTAAAAATATTAATGATGCTTTCAATGATAAATTTTGGATGATTGCCATACAAAAAGAGCTAAATCAATTTGAGCAAAACAAGATTTGGGAATTCGTTTCAAAACCCCACAACCATCCTATTATTGGGACAAAGTGGGTGTTTCGAAATAAGCTTAATGAAGATGGTTTCGTCATTCGTAACAAAGCCCGATTGTTGCTCAAGGCTATAACCAAGAGGAAGGCATTGACTACGATGAAACCTATGCTCCGACTGCTTGTTTTGTATCCATTCGTATGCTTTGTGCTTTTGCTTGCTTTAAAGATTTTAAACCTTTTCAAATGGATGTCAAAAGTGCTATTTTAAATGGTGTTATTAAGGAAGAAGGTTTTGTCAAACAACCTCCCGGTTTTGAATATTTTTAATTTCCTGATCACGTCTTTAAACTACACAAGGCCCTTTATGGCCTCAAACAAGCTCCCCGTGCTTGGTAAGAGCGCCTCAGTTCCTTTCTCCTTTCACACAACTTTTCTAAGGACAAAGTTGACACTACACTTTTTATTAAATCTCTTAATGGCACTCTACTGTTAGTTCAAATTTATGTTGATGATATCATTTTTTGTTCCACTAACAATGCACTTTGCATAGAATTTGCCAAAGTAATATAGGACGAATTCGAAATGAGTATGATGGGCGAACTAGCTTTCTTCCTTGGCTTACAAATCAATCAAGTTCCCAAAGGCATGTTCATCAATCAAGCCAAATATACAAAGGATCTTCTCAAACGCTTCGAATTCGGCACGTCCAAATCAATGAAGACTCCTATGGCCATAAAACAAAACTTGATAATAATGAACATGGGATCTCGATCGACATTCGTAAGTATCGAGGTATGATCAGTAACTTACTTTATTTAACTGTTAGTCATCCCGATATTATTTTTAGTGTTTGTCTCTGTTAACGATACCAAGCCAATCCCAAAGAATCTCACTTATGTGCCGTTAAGCCTATTTTTTGGTATCTCAAAGGCACCATTAAGATGGGACTTTGGTATCCGAAATCTCTATCCTTTGAGCTTTTTGGCGACTCAGATGCCGATTTCGTCGGATGCAAGATTGACCGAAAAAGCACTAGCGGCACATGTCAATTCCTTAGAAAATCCTTGGTGTCATGGGTTAGTAAGAAAAAGAATTCTGTTGCTCTTTCCACCACTTAAGCTGAATATATCGCGACTAGGTGTTGTTGTGCATAAAATCTTTCGATGACACAAACTCTTATGGACTATGGTGTTACTTCTTCTTGCACCTCCATCAAGTGTGACAACACTAGTTCTATTAATCTCACGACAAATCTAATTTGTCACTCTCGCATAAAGCACATTGAGGTTAGATACCACTTTCTTCGTGACCATCAGCAAAAGGGACACTACCAAAAATTAACGGATTAGCGACGGTCGTATCCGTCGCTAATCCTTCAGCAAATAGATTTAGCGACGAACTGTCGACGAATTATGGCTGAAAAATTTGTCGAAAATATCCCGTCGCTAAAAATATCTGTCGCTAAGTTGTCACCATTCGACGCCTTAGCGACGGATTATCGTCAACAAGATTCGTATATTTAGCGACGGTTAGCCGATGGACTTTCGTCAATTTAAGTATCAGGAAGTTAGAGATACTACTTTTTAGCGATGGACAAGTCCGTCAATAATATATCGGTAAATGCGTATTAGAGAGTTTATGATATGCAAAATTCGTCGCCAATCCGTCGCTAATAGTCACTAATACTTGCCGGATTTGCTTGGATTAGCGATGGAATATCCGTCGCTTAGGTCCTGCTAATCTTTCGCGTTTCCAGAACCTAAGCGACGGATATTTCGTGGCTAATCCATCGTCGGTTGTCATAATGTTTTCGCCAATTAGTCGCGGCATTGGCGACGGATTATCCGTCGAAAAATACTTACCGACTACTAGCGACGGAATTGCGACGGATAATCCGTCGCTTAGCTTCTGGAAATCTTTTATATTTCCAGAACCTAGTCGACGGATAATCCATCGCTTGGTAGTCGTCATCTGTCGCTAACTAGAAATTCTCCAGTTTACGACGGATATTTCGTGGCTTAGCTGTCGCTTTCTGTCGCTTGGTAGTCGCTAGTCCGTCACTAACTAGAAATTTATGAATTTTTTTATACATAAAACCGAGCATTCCCTGTTCATACAACATCCGAAACATCAAAACATCACATTATGCATCACACGTAACACAAACCAATATACATCGCACACCAATATACAAATATCCATCACAAATAAATAACACAAATTAACATACATCACACAGCAATATACAAATTTCCATCACAAACTAATATCCAAACATTCACCATTATCCAAAACATTCATTAAAAACTAATATCCACGTGATAATATCCGAAATTCACATATATTCAACATTTAAAAACATTCAAATACAATACATCAATGAGAAGGAGGAGGTGGATCGTCCGCTGGTGGTACTCCCTGCTGCACCTGACCAAAATACTGCTCCACCATGTATGCCGGCAGGGTATCAAAGACATGGTTTGGAAATTGGTATAGTTGCTCTGGCGACATCATGTCAAGGAGTATCGTCACAGCAGGAGGCTGTACCAGAGGAGCAACAGGGTCAAAAGAAAGACGCCCGACGGAAGAAGGACAGGGAATATCCGAAGCACCGGGAGTTGCGTCCTCACATCATCGTTTGTCGGGGTCGCGGAAAGAGGAGGCGGGGGCGGTGGAAATCTCTGAATTGACGCCTACAACGATGCTAGGGAGCCGCATCCGTAGAGGTACCCTTTCCTAAAGTCGCCGATGGTATCTATGAACATGTCGTCATAGCGAGCGGCCATAGAAGAGGACGCCTGGGCGGACATCGTTTCTCTGACATCCTCGACAGCATGGGGCTTGTTTTTCATTGATTATAAAAGTACAGAACAATTTATATAGGAGGACTGAACTTTGACTCACAATACAAACTCGCTTGTACAAAGAAAGCCTAGGGACGAAAACCTAGGTACGTACAGCAATCTAAGTATAATTGTTATTTTAGATTCTGGGGGGTGACGATAGAGGCTCAGAAAAGCGATGGCAACTCTGCCTTAATCCTTGGACGATCGGGTGCAACCTTGGCTCTAGAGAAGATCTGTTTGGCGTTAATGAAGAAATGCTCTCCTTACTCTCTATATATAGTTCTCTGTCCTTTCTTCTCCCTGGATTGATCTGTGGATTTTGGATTCTCTCCTCCTCTCTGGATTTTTGGATCCTCTGCAAGGGAATGGCACCTTGCTATTTATAAGAGTGGGTGGGGCATCATTTGGGTTTACAATGATTGCCCATCCTCAAAAGTCGGCGGCCTGACAATTAATTAATCGGGGCCGTCCATCTCGAATACAATAGATTTAAGCGATTAATGTGATTGCATTAAATCTTTGTGGGCAATAAATGTTGAATGCCATGAATATTCGCGACATGTGATGGTTTGTCACGTGTCTAATTTGCTCGATTTGACTTGATCTGGGAAATTATGGTGATTGTAACAAATCCGATTTTGTGAGGATTTTTTAGCACCCATAATTCTAGGAAGATAAGACTGCCATGTGTCTCAATCATCGTAAAAATGACACGTGTCTCCACTGGATCATCTTGGCAGAGCCGCATATAAGTGGGCCGCATGAGGATAAACGATCGCATGAAGATGGACAGCCGCATGGGGATGAACAGCCGCATGAAGATGGGCAGCCGCATGCGGATAGGCAGCTGCATGCTGACGGGCGACCGCATAAAAGATACAGCCGTATGAAGATGGATGGCCGCATGAAGTGGGCGGCCGCATAAAGTGGGCGGCCGCATAAATACAGCAGCCGCATGCCTCGGGACTCGGTAGATTCTGCCAGTTGTGAAGAGATTTTCTCCTCTTCCCTAGGAACACGCCTTTATGTCAGTCATTATTGCGCCTTTATGTCAGAGCTGTCATTTGTCAGAGCTGTCAGCCGTCAGGACATTAAATGCAGCCAAAGATGAAGGAAAGAGCTGTTGAAGGCCACGTGGCTCTGGGTCTCATGGAACTATCCGAGCCTCATAGACGCTTGAGCCGCATGGACCCCTAAGCCGCATGGGCTCGCTGAGCCGTATGGAGATCCTTGGCCGCATAGACCTTTCTTTATTCTTTTCTATGCTTCTACAAGACCTCCTTCAAAGTTTTCAATTTGCAAAATTAAAATATTTTGAATAAGAAGCATGGCTATGTATAAACTCCTCTGGCCGCATGGACGTCCCAGCCGCATGGCCTCCTCAGCCTCCTGTCCATCTGAGCCGCATTGACCAACCAGCCGCATGGGCTATCTGGCCACATAGGCTGTCTGGCCGCATGGGCTCCTTGCCACGTCATCCTACCACGTATGCAATCTTTTGCATTAATTGCCTTTGATTTGCTGTAGATTTTGAAGCCGCCTTTCGGGACAGGATCCCAAGAGTTTGATCTTTATTTAGTCGGTTCGTCTCGATAACCGAAGAGTCGGTTTTTATGCTGCACGCGGATCGAAGCACCCTCCTTTTGCCTATAAATAGGAACATGTTCAGACGGAGAGCCTTCTTTACTCTCTCTTGTCTTCAACTCTTGCTGTCCTAATTTTTTGTCTCTGTCTTCCTTTTTCGACCGTCGGACGACCATGGCCCCCAAGTCTTCCAAGGCTGCCTTTGCCGCGGCGAAGGGCAAGAAAGCGGCTTCTTCGTCGGCCACGACGCCTAAAGTGCACCCTGACGTCCACCTTGCTTTTAAGGGTAAGGATTGGATGGAATATTGAATGCTTTGAACCCTAAAAAACTATGACTCTGTTGCATATTTTATGCACAAGCCTTCATTCTTCATCTTTATTGAACTGCCTAAGTTCAACATGATAAAGCCGCATATGTTGCATGGGCCGCATGACCCTCTTATATCCGAGCCGCATGGGGCATGCCCTGTGTTTGAGCCGCATGAGAAGGACTTGAGCCGCAGGAGCACTTCTAGATTTGAACGGCATGAAGTCCCATTGAACAGGACCGCATGAGCTCCTGATGAACTGGACCGCATAAAGCTTCGCTAAGTCGTGCCACATAAGCTCATCTGCTAAATGGAACCACATAAGCTCAACCGAACCGCATAAGCTCTATCGAAGCAGTACCACATGAAACCCAACTGAATTGGGCTGCATAAGGCTACGTTGAACCGAGCCGCATAGGCTCATAGGAGCTTTTTAAGAAACTCCAAGTGTTTTCGTTTTAACCATCTTTTAATCTCGCTTTTTTTTATCTTTCTTCAGTGGATCTGCCAATCAATCCAGCAGGAGAGATTTTGGTGGGTTCAGCCTAATATGCCATGGGTGTGCAGCTCGACGACTTAGTTCGACGTGTGTCAGATCAGCTTCCCACCGATGGGCCTTTGGAGAGGGTGAGAGCCATCAAGAACCAGCCTTTCCACTTTCTTTGTACCATGATGAACTCGGAAAGGCTGGAAGGAGAGTATCTGAAGCCAGCCTTTCTCTTCGGGGATGCTCTATCCATAAAGAACCCCCGAGTGCTGGACATTTCTGAGAGCTGGGACTTTACTTTGGACGGGGTGAGGATCCATATTCCCGAAATGGAACGTCATTTTCCCCTCTTGTGGTTCAATATGGTATCATTGAGTAGGAAGATGGTAGGCTCCCTAACTCCAACCCAATCGGGGTTGTTCATGGGCAACATCCATTATAATAAGCATATTGGGTCAGCATATGCGAACATGGACTCTTGTAGAAGCATAAAAAAGAGGAGAAAAATGATCCATGCGGCCAAGGAGCCAAATGCGGCTCAGGAGTCCCATGCGGCTCAAACACATAGGTAGTACGAGTGGATTCCATGCGGCCCGCAGTGGAAAGCCACGTGTCTTTTCAGAACAGCTGTACCCGGCGTCATTCAAACACAATTAATGCTCTGACGGCTGACAGCTGACAGTTGACAGCCCTGACAAAAAGTAGTCATAATGACTGACACAAGAGCACTATCTTCCTAGGGAACTGGAGAAAATCTTCACAGCTTCGAGGCAAGTTTATGCGGCCAGATTAGACGAGTTCACACGGCCAGTACAGAGAAGCCTATGCGGTTCAATCATGAAGGTCCCCCATGAGGCTCGACCATGAAGAAATCCATGCGGCTCGGCCATGAAGACTCTTATACAGCTCGGCCATGAAGGCCCCCATACGACTCGGTCATGAACATATTCATGCGACTCGGTCATGACAACCTTCATGCGGTTCGAGTATAGAGACTATTCATGCGGCTCGGTCATGAAATCTTTCATGCGGCTCGGTCATGACGACCTTCATACGACCCAAACACGAACGCTCCTCATGCGGCTCAACAACGATGACAGGACATGTGTCCTAAAGATAATCAAATTTTGGGTCAGATCCCAATAATTTGGGACACGTGGCAAGAGAATGAATTAAATTGATTCATTTAGATTTGCGGACATCAGCAAATCATCATGATGGAGATTTATTACAATTAACATTAATTACTGACATGATTTGGCATAATCCTCATTAATGGCCCAGATCCTTCACGCTCAAGATTAATGGCCCAGATTGATCGCCCCCGCCACTTTGAGAATGGGCAATCATTACAAACCCTAATGATGCCTCCACTATTATAAATAGCCAGGTACCATTCCCTTGCAAAAGGAGGCTCCCCCAATAATCAGAGAGAAAAATACACAGAGATCAATCCAGAGAGAGAAGCCAGAAGAGCAATACGAGGAGAGCAAGAAGAGCATTTCTTCATCAACGCCAAGCATCTCGTCATAGGAGCCAAGGCTACGTCCGATCGTCCAAGGAGTAAGGCAGAGCTGCCGTCGCTTTCTCGAGCCTCTATCGTCATCCCCCAGAATCAAAAATAAACAATTGTACTTAGATTGCTGTACCTAGGTTTTCGACCCTAGGCTTTATTTGTACAAGCGAGTTTGTAACATGAAGTAAAAGTCCAGTCCTCCCATAAAACTGTTCTGCTCTTTTATATTTTATGGCAAACACGATGGCGACTCTGCTGGAGACAAACTTCTCCACGACTGAGGAGTTGGTGATGCAGTCGGATGCAGCCAAGCTTGGCTCCACGCAACAGAAGATGGTCGCCCGGTTCGACCAACAGGCGTTCGAAGAAATGCTTTCTGACAAGAGCGCTGGCCCGGTCCAGAACCGAGCCCGCACAAAGAAGGCCCGCAAGGAGTGGAGGCCTCGATCATTCGTTCCTACTGAGGCCCTTGCAGAGATACCCTCTGTCGCTCAAGACGGCGGAGAAGACTCTCCTGCGGCCCCACTTCAGACCATAAATGACTCTGCTGTCCCCAAGTCCGGCAGAAGAAAACATTATGATGCTGGACTTGCAGGGGCAAAGAGGAACTCTATGCGATCCGAGCCGCATAAGGGTACTAGCCGTATGGAGAAAGCTTATACGGCTACCTTCGCCAGCCATATGAAGAAAACTCATGCAGCCACATTTGTCAGCCGCATAGCTTATGCGGCTACAGTTGCCAACCGCACGGATAAAACTTATACGGTTACTGAAGTCAATCGCTTGCAGAAAACCCATGCGGCCACAATTGCCAACCGCATGCGGCCAGCCTGCACGGTCGTGACTCCTAGTCGCACAAGAACAACTCATCCGACAGCTAAAGACAGCCGCATGCAGACAGCCTGCACAGTTTCCAATCCTAGCCGCATAGCGTCTATTCCACGCTTCTCTCGACCAGTCTTCGACCGCCTCTCATGCGGTCCTGACCCTGATGGTTCTCTGGATGATAAGCCAGACTCTGTGGTATCCAACTTGGACTCTTCCTATTACACACCCGTAAGTGCTAAAAGGAAGAAGTCTAGGGCAGCGCGGGCTCACCAAGCCCAGTCAGCTGCCCCAACCTCTGACTATCGGAGCGTCCCGCTGATTGTCACGCGGGCCTCTAATAGAAAGTTGTATAAAGCTACTCGTACCCTGCCCCCTGCGGCCAATGGACGGGATAGTCATCAAGCATCTCCCAATGACGAACGAAGGCAAGTATACGAGCTACCTTCGAATCAGGAAGCAGGCGGGAGGCCTACACACCCGCGTGCCCGGAATTCCCAAGCCAGCAAAACAAGTGACTTGTGTGAGGCCATCCTCCACAAACGCAAGGAAAGAGAAGATGCATCGGGGTACAAAGAGTCCTCCCACGGACGTCACTGTACCCAAGTCATCGACAACTGCTACTGCAATAGCACGACGATGCAAGAAGACCGACAGTCTGTCTTTCAAAGACTGCAACAGCCATCTTCAGAAGATGAGGCACTACCTGTCGTCTCCTACAACTCAGATCGAAAAGTCCCCACTGATGGAAGGGGGAAGAAGACGAATATTTCCAGCCCGAAGATCTCAACCACTGCGACTAAAAGACTGTCGTCTAAGCGGGTGCCCACCACCGGAGTTTTCCAAGGTACTCGCTCTAAGACGAAATCTACTATAGTGGGAGATTCGTCGTCCATAACGCAGGGGGTTGCTGGAGCTGGGGGTAGCACCCCTCCGAGCCTCCACCGCAATCCGATGTTCCAAGAATACGAGCCAGGGGAGACGTCTCTCCATTCAGATGTAGAAAATCTCGACGTCCCCGAAGACGTCCACAACTCCCAAGATGAGGCGAACTCGGAGATTGGGGGTACTGTTCCTTCCGAGTCTGAATCAGAAGGGAACATACCCATATACCCTGATGACTTCTCACTACAGGGGTACGATTCAGAGGGCGCTTCCTCCACCGCTCTGTCTATCTCTCTTCATATGAAGACGGTATTCATGACAGACAGCAACCAAGGTGGTTCCAGTGATCGCCAGCGCATCGACAGTCTCGAAGCCATATTGCTTGCTTTGGTCAAGTCTGTAGACGAGATTAAAGCGGCCCTTCCAACTCTGCAAGGAGGGACGCCTGGCCAAACAAGTACGGGTCCCAGGGTCAATGCGGACTAGAATTTGGCGTTACCAAACCCGGACAATAATCCTCCAAAAATAACGGCCCCCACTGCCGTGGACGAAGCACGCAAAGCGAGAAGAGAGGTCCAGGAGCTCCGAGCCATGTTCCACGCTCGAGAAAACTCAGAAGACCTCAGAATACGGCAACCGTACCCTGCTGCATGGAGGGATGTTCCATTCCCACCAAGATATAAGCCGTTCAATATAAATCCTTATGATGGCAAGACCTCGAAAAGTCGGTACATCACTTACTTCGAAGTCACTACCGACCATCTGCCCCATGATGATGCCATTCTCACACGATTATTCATCGGGTCATTGGAAGGGGTCACCTTCGACTGGTATCGTAACCTGCCGGACAACTGCATCCACTCCTTCGCCGACTTTAAGCGCATGTTCTTGGAGAGATTCTACGAAGTAGGGCAGAACATCACCATGTCCACCCTCATGGACGTCGTCCAAGGGGAGAAAGAGCTGACAAGGAACTATATCGAGCGGTTCCGCCAAACCGCCATGAAGTTGCCCTCTGGAAATCCAGATTCCTCCTTGATTAAAATTTGCCAAAAGAGACTCCTCCCAACAATCAGTCTCTGGATGGGCGAAAGTCAATTCAAGGACTGGAAGACGTTCATCAACAGCACCACAAGCGCCGAAGAACGATTGAAGAAGGCTCGCCAACTGGGATTGCACATCTCGGACGGAAAGAACAAGGGCAAGCATCCCAACAACGATAATGGGGGTAGCCCCTCCAACAATCGGGACAGCAGGGGAAAGCAGGCTATGGTGGCCGACACGGCACAAAAACCTGAGCCAAAGCTGGCAGACAAACAATGGTCGCAAATTACTTACTCCTTTGAGGACGGTCACGTCAAGCCCATCTTGGATATGCTCATACAAGGGGACAGAATTCAGCTTCCTCCACCAAGACGGGAACCACGACCGGCAGAGATGGAGAACCCAAAGTACTACCATTATTATCGCTACGTCCACCATGCTACACACGATTGCTACCAGCTGAAACGGTACATCCAAAATCTCATCGATTTGAACGCTTTGGCCATCGATTTTGAAGAGGTAACGGTGGCAGCCAATATGGTGTCGGTACAATTCGGCAGCTTCCCTCTGACGAAAACTCAAGACGGGGTCGTCCCCATTCCTCTGGCGACAATAGAGATTGCTAATCTTCCACCTCCTCGAGATCAGGCTGCTGGTCTAGTGCCCCTCACCACATCATGAGGGGAGATCATGTGGATCCATCCAGACTTAATATCGGAAGTGACTTGGCCCATATCGTCTTCTATCTGCAAGAAAAAGAATAGAAAAATCAGATCCGGCCGCACAATCTCGGCAGACATCGAAGAAGCTACAGCCGTCGTCACGCGGTCTGGGGCGCAATCCCAACCTGTGGTTGACAATCCAGCTGAAGATCATCAACCCACTACAACTGATGCTCTGGGATCGGCTCAGCCTACGACGACCGACATGCCAAGGCCGAGGGAGACTCGCTTCGACAAGTCCCTCCAAAAAGAGGCAGCCCAAGGGCTGGAGAGGCCCTACAACTTCGATATCTTGGCACAATTGGCCAACACACCGGCCAAGTTGTCATTATACGAGCTCCTGAGACTCTCCAAGGATGTTCGTACGGCTTTGAGCGATGCACTCCAAAACGCCATCGCATACCTGGCTCAATCCAACCTCACCGGGGAGGACCCGCCTGTAGATCTCCAAGACAGCGCCTGCACGGGAGCAATGCCCAACATCGTCTTCACTCCGTAGGACATGCTCATCAAAACTAATCTGCACGATCGCCCACTATACTATACTGGATACATCGGCGACGTAAAGGTGGATCGGATGCACATTGATCCGGGCTCTTCCATAAGCATTATCCCGAAGGGTCTGCTACATTATCTCCGCATACCAATGCATCGCCTGACGCCTACAAGCACTGCCATCAGCGGGTTCAATTCGGGCAGGAGATACCCTATTGGGAAGATTCGTCTGAAGTGTCAAATTGGTGACCTCCAATCTGAAGTCACCAGCTACGTCATCGATGCAGACACTTCTTACAACATCCTCTTGGAGCGTCCATGGATACACGATTATATGATCGTGCCTTCCACGCTGCACCAGTGCTTCAAATATGTCGACAAACACGGCTTCGTGAGGACGAAATTTGCTGATATCGATCCCTTCAAAGGGGTCGAATCTTACTACTCAGACTTCTGCCTGTACGAAAAATCGAAGAAGCATCTTGGTGAAGGAGATGTACAAGTTAGTACCGAGACAGCCACAGGATCCGAAGAGCCTATGACGATCCACCTCCAAGCTCGTAAACCGGGCAGGTCTGCACCCCTTACCGCCACTCTGCGTAAGGACGCAATCAGCCTCTCGGCACAAGAATAGCAGATGATAATCCGGCTGCCAAGGTCTGGCCAAGTGCCAAGATCCACAACGGGGCCACTAACAATCAGACTGCCGAGAGTCGGTCAGCCCCAAACGGAGAAGCTCAATCCCTCCGACAAGCCACTGACGATACGCCTTCCCAAGAAGGGTCGTCACCCCGATACAAGGTCTGACATTTCTAGCAAACCAGCCACTCCTCGTCCCATATTGAGTACCAAACTGGGGGTCGCTAGTCTACCAACAACTCCACGCTTAGCTCTATCAACTGAATCGCTGACGATTAAGCTCCCCAGGTCATCCTCTCAGTCTTCATTCACACTGGGGGTAGCCGAAGAGGAACAGGAGCTAGCCAAGTATGTGGCTGCCCACACTGATGTTCCCTCCGTAGATGATGTAATCCCCTAGAAAAGATACCTTACTTCATCAATAAAGGGCTATCTTTGAACTACCTCGAGCTTAATAAGCTTTGTACAATGTACGCTATGGAACACGGTATAGGCACTCACCTACACACACAGGTGACAAATGTCTACACCACAATCCAGCTTACTCTAGCAGAAGATGCTTACCGAATAATCGAAGGAGGGGACCATCCAATCATCTTCGGCCGGAAGGACGATCCGCATCCCTTCCCCATAGAAGAAGTTGACCTTAGATCAGATGCCGGGAGACTACCTCTGTATCTTTATAGCCCCCAATCTAAATATCTCATGCAGAGACAGGGGTATGATCTGGAAATGACACCGGGTTTGAACTACGGTACTGGACGACGATTACCTTTGAGGCCTCCGGTCCCGGCTGGCAAACCACGGGACTACTATAGCAAGACACGATGTGGATTAGGGTATGTAACACCCACGACGACCCCTGAGAGTTCAGATGAAGAATGTGACTGGCATTCACATTCGACCGGGTCACCAACTTCTGACTCGGATACCAGCATCGGAGACGTATT